>QANY01004819.1:570374-832108 GCA_003255025.1 Datisca glomerata | reverse complement strand
CCCCCCCCCCCCCCCCCCTTACCCAAAAAAAACCCATATATATACCAACTTTTGCCACCCCATTTCCTCAATTTTCTATGCTAACCCCTTAACCTCCTCTCTCTCTCTCTCTCTCTCTCTCTCTCTCTCTCTCTCTCTCTCTCTAACTCTCTGGTTTTCTCTGTTTCTCTGTTATTTCAGTTTTTTGGTTCCCATGGAGCTTTATATTAACGATGATCTTCCATGGGTTTTGTTCAGAATTTTGAAGCTCACCACAGTGTGTGTTGTTGAAGATCAAATTGATTCATCTTCATTTCTGTTTTGATTTTCATTTCTTTAATTTCGGAAGAGAAAGAGGAAAGAATTAAAGAAATGTTGGAAGACGTTGTTCATGCGCCTGCCCATCAGCTTCCTATGGTAATTGAATTGCTCTTTTGCTTTTATTCTTCATCTTTTTAAATTGCAGATCAGAAGTTACTTTTCGTGTTTTGCAGGGAGAAATCTCGAGCCCAATTAACGCTCAGCTATTCGAATTCTACGATCCTGCGGATCTCTTTTCAGAGACACTACAGAACTCAGAAGTTACTTCATGTTCGAATTGTTGTTATGAGGAAAACTCATCATACGCCACCAATTTTGCTTATCCCCAAGACAACATAGAAAACAACTTCAGCTACGAAGAAAACCATAATAACACAAACACAAAACCCACCACCTCCACCATCCCAACAACCACCACCTTTAATTCCCATGAAGAAATGGACAATGATGTCTCTGCTTCCATTGACTTCTCTGTACCTCCTTTATTCATAACAGAACATGACCGGTTTAACTTCTCCAGCACAATTCAGAATCCTCATATCCCATTTGTAGAGGGGATTCCTCAGTATTCTACTGATTTAGTTACACCTATAATGGGTGGTCCTGTTTTTGAAGACGATTGCTTGTCATCCGTCCCTTCTTACGTCCCGTTGAACCCTTCTTCTCCTTGTTGCTCATTCTACGGCCCGACGATGGCTGATTACAACATGCCTGTTGACACTTCTGGACTTTTTGCCCTCAGGTGTCCTGAGTTTCAACACCAAGATCAGCTCGATTACCAGGGCGACAATTGCGGGGTCTATTGTCATGACTCGATCCAGCGGATTTTTAATCCCGGCGATCTTCAGGTACTAAACATATTATCTTATATTGTTGTTCTACATCGCTTCTAAGGAATGATTAGGCTGCGTTTTTCCATTTGATATAATATCTTGGTTGTAGATTTATTCTTGCCGTTTAGTTCAAATTCTTTGTTATGCTACTTAGTTCAGTCATCGTGATTAGCTTGAACGGCTTAGCTTTGTGTTTTTCGGTTTTAAAAGGGGCTTAGAAATGAGAATCAGCAGCTGATAAGCGGGAAGGGGAGTTCGACATCTTTAGCATCAGAGATTTCAGGCTTGAAGGACTCTACTTTTAAAGTAGGAAAGCTTTCTGTTGAGGAGAGAAGGGAAAAGATCCATAGGTACATGAAGAAAAGAAATGAGAGGAATTTCAGCAAGAAGATTAAGGTAATAATTAAGGTTCTCTTTTTAGTCTCTCTTCATGATAAATTTAAAGAGTTCTTCTAACGATTAAAGCCAATATATGCAGTATGCCTGCCGAAAAACGCTAGCAGACAGCCGGCCTCGAGTGAGAGGACGGTTTGCGAAGAACGACGAGTTTGGCGAGACAAACCGAGTCGCTTGTAGCCATCATGAAGACGAAGATGAAGAAGAAGTAAGAATGCGACCTTTATTTTGTTTCAGTTCAATAAAATCATAAAATCCCAAACTTCAACTTTTTTTTTGTAATTTCTAATGAATAAATATTTTTGGTTGTATTTTGGTTACAGGTAGTGGTGAAAGAGGAGGATGAAATGGTTGATTCATCAGATATCTTAGCTCATATCAGTGGACTTAACTCCTTCAAATGCAATTATCCATTCCAATCATGGATTTGATTAATCTTCTTTTTCTTTTAATTATACATTTTAACAAAACAATTTTGCAGAACCCTAATTCAGCCAGAATTCTTGTAAATCCTGGTGTATTAGAAATAGAATAATTGAGGGTTCATCATATATATGTATATCTCTTATAGTATACAATAGAATCAGGTTATTCAGAGGAAGAAAAAGAGAAGAAAATATATAACCATGTAATGTAATTTTTTTTTGTATATATTTCACCAATTTATATACCAACTTTTAGATCACAAATTCTTATTGATTTTAATTTCTTTGCTGAATCTTATCATGGAAGTCTTTTTGTGTGTGTTGATGAATGAAAATTCAGTCTCAGATCAAATCCCAATTCAATTAATATCATTGCATCTGAGAAATGAAGAGGGTTAGAGGGGCGGAACCATAATTATTTCTCCAAAATGTAAAAGATGAAATTAAAGGTAAAAGAATGCCCCAAGTAAGAACCGTTGCTCATCACTAATTCAATCAATACATAATTGATATAATAAAATAATATAAAAAATATTTATCCTTTAATTAAAAAAATGAAGTTGGAAAAGAACAAATTTGTTTATTTATAATTTTTTTAACTCTATTTTTGGTATCTGGCCATAAGTTCTCACGAGTATGAATAATAAGTAATAATAATAGTGTTTATGTTAAAAAATTTTAAATTTTTTCGTCGAATTTATAATTTTACCGGGGTTGAGTTATTCTATGATTCACAGTCCCATACTCATGTCTCTCATAATGTGGACTTCAGAGTTTAACCAGTGAGAAACAAATTATTTTCTCATATATTTTATAGACTAAATACTAGCTATCTATATATATAGACTAAGAAGTACCAATATTTTTATTTGTGCAGAATGTTTGTGTCAGATACTGACAAACTCCCGACACGTGTCTGACACGTTATAATCATCTCTGAATTTTTTTATTTTTTTTATTTTCGGACACGCCAGAACACGTTCCCGACACGTGTCAACACACATTTTTTGAGAAATTTTTTAAATAATAAAATATAAATGGTGTAAAATATAATGAATAATATTATAATTTGTAAAAAAGAGTAAAGAGTGGAAATAGAGAAGAAAGAAAGTTAAGTTTTAAAATATATTGAATTCAAAATGAGTATAAAATAAGTTTTTTATTGCAAAACGCTTAAACATTAAACATTTTAAAACTGAAACTCACTCAATTAATCGATGACATCTCCAACTAGTGATATATTTTAATTATTCTTCTTGATATGACTGATACCGTAGTTAGTTTTTTTTTTATGTAAATAACTATTTCCATACTTATAAATAGCATTATATATATAACGTATTCTCGTATCCTACTTTTTTTAAAAATGATGTATCAACGTATCAATGTCGATGTATCTGTGTCACGTGTCGGTGTCCGTGCTTCTTAGTATAAAAAATGCAATGAGACTAATATATGAAACTAACCAACATAGGAACCTAAACAAATAAAGAAATATTATGTAATTAAATATATTAATTTCCTAACAACTAATACAATTAATCTAGACACTTTTCCACACTCCCCCTCAAGCGGGTTGAAAGATACTTTCTATACCCAGTTTATCCACAATATTCTTGAAAATAGAACCTGCAACTCATTTTGTAAAGATGTCTGCAAGTTGCTACCCTGTTAGGACAAAATAAGTGCAGATCTGTCCACTATCAATTTTTGCTTTGATGAAGTGTCTATCAATCTCCACATGTTTTGTTTTGTCATGTGGAACTAGATTGTTGGCTATACTGATTGTTATTTTATTATCACAATAGAGTCTTATAGGTTCTTCAGTTGCCACCTTTAACTTTTTTAGAATGATTTTAAGCCATAAGATTTCTCATATCTCGTGTGCCATAGCTCGAAACTCCACTTCTGCACTAGATCTTGCAACTACATGTTGTTTCTTACTCTTCCATGCGACTGGATTTTCACCCACAAAGGTGCAATATCCTGTAGTTGACCTTCGATCAGTGACTGATCCTGCCCAATCTGCGTTTGTGTACGCTTCAACTCTCAAATGGTTGTTTTTTTAATAATAACCCATTTCATGGAGTTGCTTTCAAAAATCTCAGAATCCTATACACCGCGTCCATGTGACATTGCATTGGTGAATGCATATACTGACTTACTATTCCTACTGCATAGGCAATATCGAGTTTGGTATGAGAGAGATAAATTAGGCGTCCTACCAATCTCTAGTATCTTCATTTGTCAACAGGGATTCCTTCAGTATCAGTACAAAGTTTATGATTTGGACAAGTCAAAGTATCTATTTGTTTACAACCGAGCATATCAATCTCTTCTAATAAATCTAGAGTTATTTCCTTTGGGATACAAAGATCCTTTTTCACGATATCGCGACTTCAATGCCCAAAAAATATCTTAAGGATCATAAATCCTTAAATTAAAACTCTTTGGCTAATAGGTTTTTCAAATTCTTCATTTTTGTTGTATCATTCCCTGTAACTATAATGTCATCTACATAGACGATAAAGCAGTTATTTTATTGTGCTAAGAGTGCATAATAAAGAGTGTGTGATCTCCCTGACTTTGAGAGTATCCAAACTTAAGCAAACACTTAGTGAACCATTCAAACCAAGCTCTCGGGGACTGTTTCAAATCATACAATGGCTTCTTAAGTTTATAGACCTTTGTGATATTGGAACCCTTTTCAAAACCAAGAGGTTGATCCATGTAGACTTCTTCTTCCAGATTGCCATGTAAGAAGGCGTTTTAACATTAAACTGCTGCAGAGGCCAATCAAAATTAGCAGCAAGAGTCAATAGTACTCGAATGGTATTCATTTTTCCCACCGGTGCAAATGTCTCTTGATAATCAATTCCATACGTTTGAGTGTACCATTTAGCAACCAGTATAGCCTTGTACCTCTAGATCGACCTATCATATTTGTATTTAACAGTAAAGACCCGTTTGCATCCCACCATTTGCTTTCCTTTAGGAAGATCAATAACCTCACATGTATCATTTTTGTGCAAGGCATGCATCTATTCAAGGATAGCTTTCTTCCACATAGGATCTCCTAGAGCCTCTTGTACAATGTTTTAAATTCTTTCTTTTGACAGTTGGTCAATGAAGGTTTTGTAACTAGCATTAAGACTTTACAAAGATATGAATTGTTGGAAATAGGATGTTTAATGCAAGTTCTAATATCTTTCCTAACAGCAATTGGAATATCAAGATAAAAAATAAGAAAAGCTAAGTCAAGGTTAAGAGTACCTTTTTCAGGTTTGGACAATTGACATTGAGATAGAGAGATATGATCTTCCAATCTGTCTCTTTTCTCTCGAGAATAAGTCAGAAGTTCTTCACCATAATTCTAGTTGCCCTAGATTCTTCTATAGATATTAGATCATCATTTAACCTTCTCATCATCTTTATTACCATTAGCTTTTTTAGAGATAGATTGAGAATGGAGAAGAGAAACAGGTAATGGAATAGACCATGACTGATCTTCTTTGCTAGTTCTCTCCCCCTGAAGATCATCTTCAAAGTAAGCTTTGTTCTAAAAAACATTCACATCCATGAAGATCATTAACTTGTGTTTGTGCACATTAGTGCCAAACATTTTCCTAGTGGGAGGATGATAACATTTATATCATTTTTTAGTTTGAGAATAACCTAAAAAAAGACATTTAAGAGCTCTAGGTTCAAGTTTTGACCTGGTTTACACTAATGTACACAAACATAACAAATACAAATATTTTTAATGGAAGAGACTCCAAGATCATAGATTCTAGGTAATGACATTTTAGAGTATTCACAGGAGTAGTAGCGAAGTCAAGAATTTTTGTTGGCAATCTGTTAATGAGGTGCACACCAGTTAAATCGCCTCTCCCCAAAAAAGTTTTGGGACATTTTTGTGAACATAATTGCTCTGGGAACCTCAAGAAGATGTCTGATTTTTATTTCATCGATCCCGTTTTGTTGGGGAGTATCAACATAAGAGTATTGATGGATAATGTTATTGTCTAGAAAATAAGATATAAGTGTTATATTGAAATACCCCCCCCCCNCCCCCCCCCCCCCCATATTGGAATATGTCCATCAAGTAGCGTGTAATAAATATTTGGTTATTTCTCATACATTTATATTACTGAATTTTTATGAATAAATTAAAAGTTTTATTTTAAATTAAAGCATGTTTATAAATTACTCAAGTCCTGAAACTATTGTCAATGAAAGAAAAGTGAAGATAGAAATGTCTCCAGACAAACTCTTCTGAAATAGTTCAAAACGATATTCGCAGTCTTAGGATAGACTGTGCAATCAAATCCAATTACGACTGCTAGGTTGAACCGTTGGATGTCAGTCTTGGGGTATAAGAGTGGAGATTCAAATGGTTAACTAGACATGTATGAACATATTGAATAGACCGACAACATATTAATTTAAAGCTCAAAACCGTTTACCTAACTCTAAATGTAATTGTTACACCTTAAGGTTATTTTTATAATTACCTTAATCCTGAGGTGAATACATAACTTAACTCGGTTAGTTGCAATCTTTGATATGTCAAATGAGTGAGTTCGAATTGGCGAAAAATACCTCGGTTATTGAGATTGTAATTTAATAAAGTAGGAGTTGTGTGAAATTTGTGGTTGGATTGTGAAAGCAACAATGTCACATTATGTTTTATTGATGGGTGCATGAATAAACTAACATGATCAAGTATTCAATGAAATGAGTCATTGAATAAGACTTGTGAAATGTACGAGACAATTCACTATAATGTCTTTCTTATTCACAGTCAATAAATGAGTTAAGGAAATAATAACAAGAGGGGTAAAACTATAATTTTACATTCCACTCTTGTTACTGATATTCACGATGAGTATTATGTTAAAATATTTTGTGGACCATGAAAATAAATAGAGTTTATTTACATCAACAGAAAATGTAGTGCGCATTAATCGAGAGTTGATTCGGCATCGAACCTATAGTCCTCGTACGATGTAAGGATTAAATATGTCGGGAATTTATGAAGATAAATTGGCCAGGTTTTTTAATCCTAAACTTTGTTCATGCGGGTCCATTTGGCCTCATAAATAACTCAGAGAACAGGAATAGAAAAATGAACTAAGTTGGACCAAAATGATTTTGGTGCCAAAGCATATTTCTTACACCTATATGTGATAGGTGATGATGACACTTAAGTTAGTTAAGTGTAATTGTTGTATTGAATTAATTATTTATTATTTTCTAATTATTAGGTAATTGGTTAAATCAAAAAAATAAATTAACTAATTGATACTGATCAATTATATTTATCATTTGGATTGATGAATTTTGATACAGCTAAAACTCTAGCAGATCATGTAAGTTTTGACAATGATAGATAATTAGGAGAATTTTCAAAAAATTTATAATATATTGGTATATTTATAAATATCAAAAATTACATTTTAATAAATATCTAATAGCAATTTGATTGCATAGAGATAATGAGGATATACTACAACAAAAAGGGGGTTAGATGACGGGTAAAACCCGTCATTATAATAATATATTGACGGGTAGTTGACTGTCATCTATTGGACTGTCATCTAAACTCTTTTAAAATAAAAACCGTCAACAAAAGGTGCTGCGAAAACAAGATAGTTGACGGGGAATCCCCGTCGACAAAATGTGCCACAAAAAGGATTTAGTTGACGTGGAATTCACGTTAACAAAAGATGTCGCAAGAAGCAAATAGATGACGGGAAATCCCCGTCATCTAAAGATTGTAAGTGTGAAAATATAATATGTACTTTTATTATCTAATATATACTAATATTATTTTAACATTTTTTATATCAATATAAATCAATGAATTAATAATACAAATAAATATTATCATAATTTTTTTAATTTAATATTATTGAAATCATAGAAATTTCTATATATGATTATATAAATTATATAATATAATTATTAAATATAAAACTATTCTTATAGATATTTTTTTAAATAAAAAATATATATGAAGAAATATTTTATGATTTAACATTACGTAATATTTTATATAATGTTGTAGACATATTTCTAGAAAACAATACTCTTTTTATAAATAATACAATAATAAAATTTTTTTATCAATATAATTGCTGTAATATTAAAATAATATAATATAAAATATAGTGTTGTAATATATATATATATTAAATATTTTAAAGACCTATATAATGACTTTTGTGTAAAAAGTTAAAATAAATTTAATATAACAATCTATGGGTAATGCCGTTACCTCAAATTTACAGTAATATTATTATGCAAAATGTTTATAATTTAATTTTGCATATAACGAACACGATAATGATTTTACCCTATCACATTACGACAATAATGTTCTCACATTATCATTAAACGAACAACTAAGTACTCTTCAAAACAAATATTTAATCTGTGGTGATTAAGGACTTTTAAAGAGGAACAAGGTCGTTCTTATTGGGGAATGCAGGGCCTAACCATTTTCGAGGCAATGGCCTAAGTCCCCATAATGGTCTAAGGCCCCCATTTTATAGTATCATAAAAAAAATATTGATATAGCGTAGTTATAATTTAATTTGTAATAAATTATTATGTGGTTTTTAAAGAAAATATTTGCTAACATTGTTAATTTCCTTGTATTATTAATTTTTTCTTGTGTAATCTTTTTGCGAACAAAAGTTTGAAAATTCAAAAGAAAAATCTTAATTTTTTTACTATATAGATAAAGTTTCATGCTTGTTTACAACTATTTTTTTTTCTTAAAAAACTTACAAAAAATTTAAGGAGTCTATAACTTCACATATGCTTTGATTTGTCATATGGCATATGAGTTTTTTAACGTACGTAATACTCGAGGAAATGTTGCAACTCAAGTATTGTTGTATTAGAATTTTGATTTTATTGTGTCTTACAAACAAAGTTTTTTTCTGTACTGAAAATGAATAAAAGACTACCATAAAAATGAAAGAATGTAAATAATATAAATATATTAAAGGTCTCATTTTGTTATATATAAAAGGCATCATTTTATAGTCTTGCCTTAAGCCCAAACTAGTTTGAGCCGCCCCTGAGGAAGTGAGTGATCATTTTATAATCTTGCTTATATGAGTGTCTCAAATGACCAAGGCAACTCAGTCACATTCATCTTAAGGGATTGTTTACCAATCATTAAAGGAAAAGAGGAAAAAAGTACGGTTACTGATTTTGCTCAGTATTTTGTTTACCAAAATCAATAAAGATAAAAAGAACTGTAGGTCTCACTCCAAATCAATAAATAATTATTGATTTTTAGGTCAAACCATTATTGTCGCTTAAGTAGTAATAATCTTTACCCTTTACCTTTTTTATGTGAGGTACACTTATCTTATCACTCCATAACGTTTCTCATTCTTCCATCCCAATAATACACTCTTTACTAAACCAACAAACCATTCATTTTCTCTAGGGTTTTTTGCAAGATTATACGTCAGGAAAAAGTATTTTGCAAAATTATACATTTTCAGTAATTTGTGCACTCCCTAACTATGGGCTCACATTCACTTCACGTTTTCTCTTCCTTTTCCCTCATTGTCATTCTTACACATTGGCCTACACTCTCTCTCTTCATCTTCCATCTTCATCTCTCTCTCATTTTTCAGAAACCCATTTTTGTTTTTCTATTTCTTCACGCTTCATTTGCTTCATAATTTTACAACTTTTTCACTTTCTACAAAATTAAGATTGAGAGCTAAAATTGTAATTTTACTTTTAGAATTTTGGTGAAAAATAGATGAGAATATTGGCCGAAATTTGATGGGTTTTGTTAATTTTGGCATTTGCCCAGATTTGAGAGAGAGAGAGAGAGAAATCGTAGAGAGAGAATGTATTTTGTTAAATTTAATGGATTTTGTTAATTTTTATAGATTTTGTTAATTTTGATGAGTTTTGCTAATTTTAGATACGGGTCTACACGATGGGTACACAGGCATCGTGTAGCAATCCTGTAGACTACACGATGGCTACACGGGCATTGTACAGCCTACATGATTGCTACACAAGCATCGTGTAGCTTACACGATAACTAAAGTGTTGGGGGAAAGAATGAAGAAAAAAGTAGTGGACAATGGGTACACGATCGTAGTGTAGACATCATGTAATGTAATTTTAATGAGTTTTGTTAATTTTTTAGGTCTTGTTAATTTTAGTGAGTTTTGTTAATTTTGAGAGAACGTAGATAGATGAAGACAAAACGTAGAGCTTAGAGAGAGAGAGAGAGAAGGTTGAGAATGAGAGAGAACGTCGAGAGAGAGATGGCTACACGATGCACTTGTACTCATCGTGTAGTCTACACGATTGTAGTGTAGTCATCGCATAATATATACGATCGTCGTATAGGTATCGTGTAATGTACACTGCACATGTAATATTTTTAATATTAATAAACATGAAGGTTGAGTGTTGAAAAATAATGATTTACATTTGATTTGATGTTGCGTAAGAAAAGTATTGGGGGGAGGGAAAGAATGAAGAAAAGGTAGTGAGCAATGGGTATACGATAATTACACGATGGCAATATAGTAATCGTGTAGTGTACACGATAGACTCACGATCATAGTATAGTCATCGTGTAGTGTACACGATGTCTACATGATTTTCGTGTAGGCATCATGTACACTACACATGTAATATATTTATTTTTTATATTTATTTAAATATTAAGAGATATGGAGGTTGAGTGTTGAAGAATAATGATTTGACATTTGATTTGATGTTGTGTAATAAAAGTATTAGGAGGAAGAAATAAAAAAAAAGTAAGTAGATGGTGGACGATGGACGATGGATACACGATCGTCGTGTGGTCATCGTGTAGTGTATACCCATTGTATACCTGTGACCCACCATCCACTTCCTTTTTTTTATTCCTTCCCCCATTATTTTTATTGCACATCATCAAATCAAATGTCAATTTATTCTTCTTCAACACTCATATTCCATATTTATTTATATTTAAATAAATATATAAAACTAAATATATTATATGTGTAATGTACACGATGCATACACGACGATCGTGTACACTATATGATGCATGCATGATGTCAGTGTAGCTTACAAGATGGCCACACGATGTCAGTGTACCCATCATGTAGTCTACTAGGTGGCTACACAATTCATGTGTACCTATCATGTGGACTCGTACCCAAATTAACAAAACTCATCAAAATTAATAAAACCTATAAAAATTAACAAAATCCATTAAATTTAACAAATTCATTCTCTCTCTACGGTTTCTCTCTCTTAAATCTGGGTAGAAGTCAAAATTAACAAAACCCATCAAATTTCAACCAATATTCTCACAAATTTTCACCAAAATTCTAAAAAATAAAATTACAATTTTAGCTTAACCTTAATTTTTAGAAAATAAAAAAGTTGTGAAATCATGAAACAAATGAAACATGAAAGAAATAAAAAACAAAAATGAGTTTATGACAAAATAAGTTTCTAAAAAATGAGAGAGATGAAGAGAGAGAATATGAGTCAATGTGTAAAAGCACAATGAGAGAAAAAGAATAGAAAAAAATGGAGGGAATGCGAGCTCGGATTAAAGATTGCCTAAATTATTGAAAGGGTATAATTTTGTAAAATGTTTTTTGATGGGGTATAGTGTTGAAAAAACCATTCTCTCTGTCTTTTTCATCTCTTTTTCTCTCGTCACCGCAGTGATTGCCTTCATTTTCCGGCGACTTCCTCGTCGACTCCCTCAAACCAGGTATGTTCTGTTCGAAATCGTTTTGATTTCTAGGTTTGATTTGTTGGTAAATTTCTGGGTTTTTTGGTAGATTGTGAGTTTAATCCATGCATCTCCTGCAAATGCCCTTTCCCTCTCCTCAGTACACTTTCTCGCTTCCATTTATACATTTGATGTTTAGTTGCAATTTTGTTTTTGTGTTATCATAGGACACTTTTCATGCAAATCTACACAATAGTTTAATCTGGTTTCCTCATTTCGTTGTTCCATGTTTCAATTATTATAATTATTGATGCTTCTCAGATTTTATTTCCCCCATTAAAGTTCCATACTTGGGTACTGCTATTACCTCCTCAGTCAATGTAAATTGTATGTTGATTGGATTCCTTACTATATGTACAAAGTTGTCAGACTAATAATTCTTCGACTCTTTAAGTGGGATCCGTATCTAGAAAATTAGGGCCTTTTGGTTGCTTAAATTTGGATATCCAGGTTTGAAAATTACATTTTTTTTTTCGGAAAATAAAAATTAAGGTTAACTTGATTTGGAAGTTAAAACCAAACATCTTTCTACAATATTTATACTCAGAAACAAAATTTTGATTAGTATGTCGTTGATTCTGATAATTTGTATAAATATGTAGACGTGACACGATTAGGTCTCTCGAGAAGGAAAAAAATACTTGTCACGATCAACACTTTGATAATGGTTCTGCATACATATCATGTTATACGTGATGCTAGTTATGCTTATGCATATAAGCAATATAAAAATCAATTAAGAAAGTCAAGAATTAAAGTTATGAGAGTATATAGTCAAATGAAACATTTATATGGCGTAGTATACGCAAGTGCCATAGCTTGTGTGACACAACTTATAATGGATAGACACTCATTAGAAAGTTCTGTACCCTGTTGTCGACTAAAGGAGATTAAAAAGTACTTGAAATGTGTGTGTTGAGTAAATGGTAGCAATGTTTTTACACGTTATAGCTCACAATGTCAAGAATCAGGTAATATGTTTCAACTTTACAAGACCATGAAGAACCATTAGTAAATACTTTCATGCATGTACGAGAGCAATAATTCTATGTCAAAAAGAATTTTCGAAATCACTTGAGCCAGTTCTAGAAGACTCTATGGACACGAGGTGGAAGTGGTTTAAGGTATGCATAATTACGTCAATTGATTAAAGATTTAAAAAAGACTTATATTTTACTAATTATTTCTTGGACAATATCTAAAATTGCTTGGGTGCATCAGATGGAACACATATTAGCGTACATGTGC
The DNA here is from genome assembly GCA_003255025.1 of Datisca glomerata. NCBI lineage: Eukaryota > Viridiplantae > Streptophyta > Magnoliopsida > Cucurbitales > Datiscaceae > Datisca > Datisca glomerata. The sequence continues at coordinate 819,113 of QANY01004819.1, read as the reverse complement.
CTGAAGTGGACAAACCAAGATACATGATCAGGAAAAACGAAATTGCAACTAATCTCTTGAGAGTTTGCTCCAAAGACATGCAATTCCTTTATGTTTTGCTTGGATGGGAAGGTTCAACACATGATGGTCCGAGTGTTTAGAGATATTTTAGGTAGAAGAAATGGATTAAAAGTATAGAATGGTAATAATATAACCATGAATGAGTTCATTCTTATAGCACAGATTTTATGTCATTGTTCAACTACAAATTAGATACTTTAATGTTTTCAACACGTTTTTTTATTATTACTTAGTTGATGTCGGATACACCAACTATAAGGGATTTCTAGCACCTTTTAGAGGGTGACGATATCATCTCAATGATTGGCGGGAGGGACATCGAGCTACCATGAAGAAATGTTCAATTGGAAACATACAAAAGCTAGAGCTTGCTAAAGATGCGTTGGGCAATTATTAGCATTCCATGTTTTATGATATTAAAGCACAATGCCGTATAATATCTTCTTGTTGTGTGTTGTATAATTTTATATGCAATGAAAAGGTAGTAGACCCACTCGAACATGAATTAAATAGTCGATTAACCTTTGAAGAGAGCTTCGTCGATGATGACTACATTAATGCCATTTAAACAACAGATGAATGGAGTACATGGAGACAGAACCTTGCATAAGAATCTTTGTTTCATTGCAAGCAAGTCGAGTTTAACTTTTTATTATTTTATATTTTTGAGAGCCTTTGTTTCTTTGTATGTTCTAGTTTTGCATAAGACTTCAATTCTTGAGACATTTTTTTAATAAGACATTGTATGTTCTAGTTTTATGTAAGACTTTTTTATTGTTATTTTAGACATTTTTAATTGTTATTCTACTTGTGTTATTCTATATGTGACTTCTGTTATTCTACTTATTTAAGAATGAGTAGTGCAAGCACCCAATGAGGAAGGGGTATGAACAAGCATTATTGGACTCAAAACGGAGGACGTTGTGCTTATGGAGTCACTGGAGGAGTTTACATAAGCATCCTAAGTGGTGTGTTGATTTATGATTTAAAAGTGGTGCTTATGGGAAAGCTGAGGATGGAGAAAAGGATGTCTGGTTGTTGATTGAAGGCATCACCTCATATTGACTCAAGAGTGAAGTATTTGAAGCATATGTTCAATGCTTTATGTGAGATGTTAGGATTAAGTGGGTTTCATTAGAATTGTGAGAAAATGATGATAGAAGGTGAAAAACAGTCATACTATGATTGGGTGAAGGTAAAATGCCATATACATCTCATTTTATCAATGTTTATATATAATTTATGAGTTGTGCTTATTGGCGGATTTAGTTTTTTCACTGTTTTAATTTGTAGATTCATAAGAATGCTATTGGGTTGTACGAAAGACCATACTCATACTACCATGTGTTATTGGATATTTATGGAAAAGATTGGGCCAATGGTGCTAACGCGGGAAATATTGATGTGATGAGGAAGAAGTACGAATGGAGCACTCTTAGCAAGTTCAATATGATGATTTCCCAATTGAACAAATGTCATTTTTAATTATGGGGATGATGAGATGTCTTTATTTTCTAACGGCCAATCTTCTACTCTACCTTTTTGTTCCATAGATAGCAATCCTACCTTTACGAAGAATGCTCGTAAAGAAAAGGCTAAATTGGATGATATGAATAGTAATTTCATGATCATGATGGAGTTGGTTGCATCGAATTGATGAATTGATTAATGTGTATTGAATGAGAAAGAGGTGGTTGAGTTGCAAGGGAGGTTGAAGAATTAGCTGGTCAGCATAGAGGGCTTGAGGGAATTAGACACGTTCGTGCCACGAACATTTTGGCAACGAAACAAGATATATTCAGGGTCTTCTTTACAATGGGTGCGGGGAAGGAGTATGTTCGGCTTTTGCTTGAGCAAGTGATGTCTTTTTAGTTGTTTAAAATCACTTAAATAGGTAGTAGCCTAGCACAGGGAATATTAAAAATTTATAACTCCTGTGCGCTGTCTTTATATTTTGTTCATGATGCTAGACTTTATAATTATGGCAGTATTTTGCGTGGAATTGTGCATGTTTGACATCGCTCTTTTTTTTTTTTATTAAACATGCATCTTTATTGTAAGAACGATGAGTTATATGAGTATTTGTAGGAATGAAGATAATGGATTTTTATTTTATGCACTAAACCTATTAGTTATGTTTTTAATAGTAATCGGGACAATGTATTATGATATATTTAAGGTAATTGATGTGATATATATATTTTCATGACGATGATGATGTAATGTTATATTGTTATTATTTATTTAAAATTTAATTAATGTAAAATTTTTATAATTCAAAAAATTAAGTTATTGAATTTTGTTTAAATAATTAAATTATTTATAAATTGAAAATTAAACATAAATGTAAGGAAAGCAAATCGGTTATAGGAATATAAAAAACTCATAATAATGTGAAACAATTCATCTTCGGTTAAACGGATAGTTATACATTGATTCTAATTGTTGATGATTGGTGAATAGATTTTAGAGAATTACATATCATTTCTGATTCTGATTATAAATAATTAATAAAAATATCTCATATTTATCATTTTCATATTTTTCATTATCTTTATCGTTAAGTAAACATGTTCTAAATATAAAAGGTAATGTTCAATGGATCGGTTAAGTCATGTTCATGTTGAGAATGACTATTATACTTGTTCAAGTATTTTTTTCTTATGGTATGATTAGCGTTTTTCTTGTTTTTGTTTTCTTTTTTGATTTAAGGAAAAAGTACAGCTAATGTTGGAATTTACTTTGAATGGACTTAAAAATGGGTAGGGCTAAAATGTAAAATAATTTACCAGTGTACTATTTTGCAAACAAATCTCTTTAACGTTTTTTTGCCAATGTTATACTAGAAGCATATTGCCTCATGTTAGGGGAATAAGAGACAGATCAATTTCATCTAGTCGGATTTTAAAAAATAAATAATTTAGATGACTTCCCACTAACATATAAAAATATATAAGTTATTATTATTATTATATAGAATGATTATACGCCGTCTAAATTAGAATAAACGACTTAGATTTATAAAATTTATCATCTCATTATACTTGTCCTCAATGTTAATAATCATCACATGAATATGACACATTAATTGTGCCATACTATGGCAGAGCTACGTCTAAAAATTTGACAAGATCTGATCTGAAGATGTGTTTGACGTGTTATGGATCTTTAAGGAATCCAGATGGAAGCATCAAGACCGTAGATCAGCGAACAAGGCCATATCGGCAAAAACAAGACCATATGCAATGAACACGCCTCAACAGAAATCGCTCTGTAGAATAGGCCCCAAATCAAGCCAAATTTCTAGAATCACTCCCAGGAAGACATAGTGACCCGTTTAGGCTTTTTTTAGCAAAATGGCTGGCTAAATGATATGAACAAAAATGGTAAGACATGGTGAACGAAAAACCCATTTACTATTTAGGTCTCAAAATAAAAACAACCCAAACACGCTACGATGGCCGAGTGGAATAAAACGTAGTTTTTTTCGGAAAATAGGTTATTATAGAAAAATAAAAAAAAAATGATCAAAAAATAGTATTTTGCACAAATAATATAAAATTATAAGGCTCATATCTTTGAAACCTACAAACCATAATGAATAGACAATTCAGTCCTCATTATTACGGTGTTATAAGCTGGAAGCTAAGAAGCTACTCGTTTATGAGTAGGAGTTCCCATCGGTCCAGAACTAGAAGTAAACTCAAAACCTGGATTTGGCTAAAATGACCTATTATTTTCATTCTCCTATTAGTCCCTATTATTCTTATTCTAAAGTACCATTGGAGCTCCTTTTCCCGACAACAGATCTCCGATCTGACTTGAGGTAGAACCAAAACGCTTCGGCAACCACCCCAAACTCTAACAAAAACAACAGACACAAAAAAACCTTCAAGCAGCAGTGGCGATTGGAGATTACGGGGAACCTTAGCGCGAAATCTTCCATCCAAAGCTTAAATCGTACGAATCTCAATTGTAAGTGATATTTACGGCTCGAATCTCTTCTATTTATGGTTTAAATCGGTTTAAATCTATTTTCGTACAATCCAAAGCCGTCAGTTTAAATATGTGTTATTAGTTCGAATTTATTTTCGTATCTGTCAAACATGATAACGATCTGCTTATCTTCTATATTTCTGGTTGTTATTGAGTATAAAATAGCAGAGATGGATTATGCTAGGTTTTACTTGGCTCTCAATATAAAAGAGGATGAAGACGATACAAAGCCTTGAGGGAAAATTAGGCATGTATTTAACCTTAATTATAGTGTTATTTAACCTTTAGGCATGTATTTCTGCATTGTTTCTCTTTGCTTCCATCCAAAGCTTAGTTTGTTTTCATATCTGTTTTTGAATTTCTAACGGTAAATGTATAACAAAATTGTATTGATTATTGTATATGCATTCTCTCATCTTCTGTTTTAATTAATGTTTAATAGGTGAGTAAATAGACATCTTATAAAGGCATTGATCCAATTTCTGACTGAATCTATTTTGCCAAGTGTGTATGAAATTAAGGATAATATACTATTGGTATTATCCAATTCCTAAAAATAACCATGTTTGACAAATTATATACATAGAGTAAGATAAAATAATATGAGTATATATCCAATTCCGTACGTGAATATATCTACTGCTATATTGTTCTTAAGATCTTTGAATTAGGTTTGCCACACTCTAGACAGTTCTAAAATTCATATCACATAGGGATATAACCATATATATGCTTATATATTAAGTGATCAACATTCCTGACTTGGAATAGCGAATTAGTATATGCCTATAGTATCTAAGCATATAGTCATTTACTGTTTGTTAGCACACTCATGATTAATTTTGCACATAATTATTCATGAATTAGTACATGTCTATTTACTCAAAGTATAAGAATATATATCCAGCAGAAAATACAAATGAGGCATAAACAATTGTCAAGAAACCAATATGTCCCCCAAAACATAAACGTTTAGAGAAAAAGTTAAACAACTTCATTAGAGCCGCGGCATCACAGGTAAATATTACATTTAACACTAATTTATACAATTGTAAGCACATGTTTATATCATGAAGACTAAATACATTTCTCTTATAGGAAAAAGAAATGAAAAGAAAAAGGTTACAAGAAGCTCAATCATCAACTAGAGCAAACAAAAAACGTGTGGGAAAGAAAAAATAATCACATATTCAAGATGAAGCTCATATGGAAAGAAAATGAGACAACCATAAGAAATGCTCCCGCATCACATAGGACTCATCTGGAGAATCATAAATTGTATCAAGAGCTCTATTCTTAGCCTTCTAAGTTTTATAATAACTAATATTAATGCCATGCTTCATACACAAAAGATGAATAATGTCCTTAGGTTATGTGCAATCACTAACTCCACACATATACTTATCCTTTATATACTCATTGACAATTGTTGAAGTGGCTTGTCAGTGATCACTGTGAACAATGTCAACCAAAGAAGTGTGCTCCATTACATACTTTCAAACGCGCCAAATTTCACCACTTCTATAACGTGAAGCACGCAAAAATCACTAGCAACTCTTGACAACACACTGGACTACATACCTTTTACGGTTAAACTTGCTAGTCACAAATTGAAAATTGTGCCTCATAACTATCAAGTGGATAGCCTTTTTAAACTCATATTTTATGCTGAAAAATGAATTCTCATGTATATCAAATCCAAGAGGCAACTTATCTGCATCTAGTTTATCCACAAATAATAGTCCAGAAGGATTATCATGAACAACAATTTAAGATGAAGATCCAACTTCTGATGATGAAAAAATATCACTACGAACGACATCATCAGATGTCCTACAACCAGTGCGTGATATAATAATTAACGGATAATTTCAATCACTCTCATTATTTATCAAAGTAAGATACCAAACAACGTTAGAATCCATAATTATCTCTACGAGATTAGAATATGATTCTCCAAATTCAATATTTACCATAAAACATATATCATTAGTTCCACTCCTGATGCACGTGACACTAAACCAAGTAAAACTTTATGTGATGCATCATTACCCACTAACAATGACTTAATCTTGTAGTCAATGTAATTTCTTGCGTCATCCCGCTTCCATCATAAAAATAACAATGGGAATATTCCCCATCCGACCTAAAAAAGAATAATAATAAATAAGTAAATAACATACATAATACAATATATAAATATATGCAATACAATATAAGACAATATACTATAAAAAGCAGATGACGTAATCTGATGAACACGATTCAACAACTCCACAATATGAAATTAACAAAATATGTAAATATATGTCACATGGTATATGTATATATACTACACGATTGTAGACAAAAAAATTACATAAATCAATATATAAATTATTGGGGGTTATGCCCTCAAAGTATGTGTATTGATATTTTGATATGAAATTTAAAGAGGATTATATTTTTCTTATAATTGTTCTTTTAAATTATTGTTCAATAATTTATATAAATATCTAAAAATTTCATATTCATTAATGAGACTATAATCTTGTATTAGTACGAGAGGATTAAGATCATATATAATGTATAAAATTGTCAGCAACATATTAAAGTATAAAATCTTTAATGAATGGTTGCTTGTACGGTTCACTAAGCATTATGAATGCGTGTGATCTAGATTCAAATCATTGATGTAGATAGACATCTCAATAGGGGTGTGTATGGTTCAGTTCGGTCGTTTAGTAATGTATTTTTGTAATCGAACTGAATTCACCGGTTACTTAAAATACTGAATCGGTGTAACCAAAATAATCGAACCGAATGAAACTGAAGTAATTGGTTCGGCTACAATTATAGAATTTTTAGAAACAATAGCAAAAATCATTAAATTGAAAACATCAACACTCAACACAATTAATATATATGTGTCTAATTAATAATTATGTCTAATTTTTAATAATATATGTCTAATTGGTGTCTAATTTATTAAGTTTAATAATTTATGTCTAATTTATATATGTATATTAAAAGATGGTTGTAATTGATTCGAACCGATTACATGTTTATTGTAAAGATATAATCGAACTGAAAGTTCGGTTACTTAAATTAACCGAACCGATTACAATTACCATGGGAATACATGAAATGATTATATCAGTGGACTACATGAGAATACTCTATAAATACATTCTATAATCTCTAAGAGTGAAATTCCATATTTATAGTGGAGTAATAATGAAATTAATAAATAAGATTATTCAACTAAAGAATAATTAATAATCTAATTTATTGGAGCTTAGAATTAATAAGTCAAAGGTGGGTATGTGTATTTTGTCACTTTCATTGATGACTACTCAATATATAGTTATAGAATTCAAGGATTATTTACTGGAATGTTGAATCCTATCCCAACTCACAGCACCTGGAACACCGCATCAAAATGGTGTTGCAGAGAGGAGAAACCTAATCTTATTGGATATGGTTAGGTTGGTGTTAGGCTACTCATAATTGTCACTTGAATTTTGAGAATATGCACTACACACGGTAACTTACATTTTGAATGTAGTGCCTTCTAAGTCTGTAAGCAAGACGCCTTTAGAGTTATGGAATGGTTCCAAACCTAGTTTGCATAATTTCTGTATATGAGGGTGTTCAGCTCACATTCTTAGACTCAAAACCGAAAAGTTAGACTCCAGGGTTTGAGGTATGCATATTCATTGACTATTCTCTAGAGACTAAAGGTTGCTACTTTTATAGTCACAATGATAAAAAGGAGTTGTGTCGACAAATGAAACATTTCTTAAGCATGACTATATGCAAAACTACAAACCTCGAAGCAAAGTAGTTCATGAGGAATTAGAGACTGATGAGATCAGACCACCTTCAATTTTTACTGATAAACGATAAACTAGAGAAACCACAGTTCCTACAAAGGAAACTCCGGCGCAACGTCGTAGTGGGAGAGTTATGAGATAATCAATTCGCTACGAACTAGAGGAACATGTCCTAATGTTAGACACTAATAAAGATGATACATTATCTTATAAAGAAGCAATTTATGCTCATGAAAAGGAGAAATGACAAGATGCCATGAACAAAGAAATTGTATCTATGTATCCAAATTCCATTTGGGAACTTGTAGATCCACCTGAAAATGTCAGGCACATTGGATGTAAATGGATGATCAAGAAGAAAAGATGTATAGATGGAGAAGTAGAGATTTTCAAGGCACAGTTAGTAGCAAGGACTATACATATATGGGGGAGTCGATTATGAAGAGACATTCTCCCATGTGGCCATGCTAAAATCCATTCGCATCCTTTTGTCCAAAGCCGCTAGTTTTTACTATGAAATATGAAAAATGGACGTCAAGACATATTTTGTGAATGACTCTCTTGAAGAAAGCATTTATATGATGCAACCAGAAGGGTTCGTATAAAAGAGGAAAGATCAGAAAGTATGTAAGTTGTTTAAATCCATTTATAGATTAAAGCAAACATCTAGATTTTGGAATCTTACATTTGATGAGATTATAAAGTCTTATGGTTTTGAGCAAAATATTGATGAAACCTGTGTTTATAAATACACCAAAGATAAGATAGTGGTTTTCTTAGTTCTTTATGTTGATGATATTCTACTAATTGAGAACGATATAGAAATTTTGTCAAAGGTAAAGAAGTGATTAACTGAGAAATTTCAAATGAAAAATTTGGGAGAACCGGGCTATGTTCTAGGCATCCAAATTCTAGGGATAGAAAGAACAAGTTCTTGGTACTTTCTCAGACATCTTATATTGATAAGGTGGTTGAGAGATTCTCTATGGAGAATTGTAAGAAAGGCCAACAACCGACCAGACATGGAATTGTCCTCTCCAAGGAACAATGTCCTAAGACACCTTAGGAGGAAGAGGATATGAGAAAGGTTCCTTATGCTTCAGCAGTTGGAAGTCTCATGTATGACATGTTCTATACGTGACCGAACATCTGTTATACATTGGGAATTGTCAGTCGTTATCAATCAAATCCAGGTTTGAAAACTGGATTGCAGTAAAGCACATTCTCAAGTATCTTAGGGAAACGAGAAACTATAGGCTTGTTTATTCAGGTGGAGACCTGAACTCCACTAGATATACTAATTCTGATTTTCAATCAGATAGAAACAGTTGAAAGTCGACATTTGGATCAGTATTGACCCTAGGTGGATGAGTTATAGTCTGAAGAAGTATTAAACAATCCAACATTGCAGATTGCACTTTGGAAGCCAAATATATAGCGGCTTGTGAAGCTGCAAAGAGGCGGTATGCCTTAGAAAGTTCTATTCTAATCTGGAAGTAGTTCCATATATGGACAAGTCACTGATCTTGTATTGTGATAACAGTAGTGCGGTAGCAAATTCTAAGGAACCAAGGAGTCACAAGAGGGGTAAGCACATAAAGAGGAAATATCATCTTATAAGAGAGATCGTGCATCGATGAGATGTGACTGTTATGAAGATAGTATCATAACAGAACCTGATTGATCATTTTATAAAAACACTTCCTACGAAGTCATTTGAGGGTAACATGCGTAATATGGGATTAAGAGAGATGTCACAATTGCTTTAGGGAAAGTGGGAGATTGTTAGGAGTTATGTCCTCAAAGTATGTGTATTGACATTTTGATATGAAATTTAAAAATTATTACATTTTTCGTATAATTGTTCTTTTAAATTATTGTTAAATAATTTATATAAATATCTAAAAATTTCATATTTATTAATGAGACTAAGATCATATATAATGAATAAAATTGTCAGCAACATATGAAAATATAGAATCTTTAATGAATGGTTGCTAGTACGGTTCACTAAGTATTATGAATGCGTGTGATCTAGATCCGGATCTTAGATGTGGATAGACATATTAGTGAAAATAGTTTATATAATAAGATTATATATGACATGACTGATATGAATTAATATATTTATTAACGTGTCGTTTATCATAAAGATTTAATACACATCAATTCGATGATCATATGTAGATCAGTCTGAATACTGAGTAGTCATGAACTCCTATGCATGTCTACTGGATATTTTGATTCACTCATTAAGGTGTGTTTGTTAATCAGACTAGTGACTTTTGTTTTGAAGATTCAGTGATGTGGATGGTTGGGAACATGATCTTACAAGATTTGAAATCTAAGGTTTCCTACGGATCACATATTGGTTCTTTTAAGTGTTAATTATGGAACTGAATGGTTATTGAGCTCAAATTTATAATAAGATTATAAATTAGTCATTCACTAGTGGATTAATGATACTTAATGATCAAGAGGTAATTATAAGGGTAAAACGATAATTTTGATCAGTTCTAATTTACGAATCAATAATTAGAGGACATAACTACATGAAATGATTATGTTAGTGGACTACATGAGAGTATTATGTAAGTACATTCTATAATCTATAAGAGTGCAATTTCATATTTATAGTTGAGTAATAATAGAAATAATAAATAAAATTATTTAATTAAATAGTTTAATTAATAATTTGATTTATTGGAGCTTAGGATTATAGGTTCATGGTCTCCAAGTCACCTCTATACTATGCTGTCTAGGGTGTGAATATTTCAAGATATGAGAAAATGACTAACTTACAAAAAGAATTTTTATTTTTGGGCAAGTGCATAATTATGACATAATTATGTGTGATTGATTAATTAAAATTATTTAATTGAACTATTTATATATTTAAATATAATAATCGAAAATTATATATATATATAAATTGATTTTTTTTAATTATCGATAAGTGAGACAGAATATTTAATTTGTGTTAGATAATTAAATTATTATTAGATAATAATGTAAATCAACTAAATCTTTTTTTTTGTGAAATAACAAATAAGTTAGTTGATATGGATAATAATCCAATATGTTAATTTTGAATTAACTGATATCTAGATAATTATCTTATTAAAATAAATATTTAATTCGTAGTAATTGCCACGTGTCAATCACTAATAGGGTATCATAAATTGACATGGACTACTGTGGTGCCACGTGGCGCGACAGTAGTGAGCGTGCAACACTGTAGAGCTACATGACACTGTAGTTGTGTACATCGCAGTGGGTCCAACTGTAATTAGTAATTTTTTAATTAATATTATTTCACTTTATTCTTAAAAATTTGATACGTCTTTATCTAGAATATATACATATATTATTCTAATGGCCTAAGTTGTTGAAAGAATAATAGTGAATAAGTTGATCAGATCATCAATTCATCAATCAAGAGTTGAATTGAGAACACGATTGGTGTCAGAGAGATTTTCTTTTATGGTTAAACGTTAATCAAATATCTAAAAGAATAATAATCACGTTCTTTTAGAGAATCGTCTCACTATAGTCTTTCTCAGTAAATCTCTAGATCTCATATTTTGAGAACATCTAGAAACAAAAAAGTGTCTTGTAATATTGTACGTTCCCACACACGTGCTAGTGTGTTGAGGATTGACTTGGAAGATCTTGTTGTGGATCTCGGAGTCTACTGATCGTTGAAACGATTTTGTGGGAATGGATGATAAATTAGTTTTAGCAAGGACACTTGATATAGATTACAAGAGGTATATGATTCCTAACATTGTATGTTGTAGATTTAATTTATAAATATATAATGGATCCTGATTGAGTGAAAAAGAATTTTCAATAAAAAATTTTATTTGGTTATCGTGGCGTTGCACAAGTTTTGTTTATTATATGATTCGATTTTTATTAAAAGTTTAATTTTTTTAAAAGGCCACGAGCCTCCACGCTTCCGCCGTGCACGTAGTATGAAGTTATATACCATTGAGTATATGTTTATATACTATATTCTAAATATTCTAAACAAATGAATATTCCTGACAAATGAATAAACAATATGTAAAAAGCGTACCAAACCGACCATGCATACCGCTACTTCCAAATCAAAATACATGGTATCATAGTCGAAGTCTTTTCAATATGACTTCAGTATCATTTCTTAAAATAAAGATGAAACTTTGAAAATATTTACCAATGAAAAATATTTAATGATTTCAAATATTAGAAGTGATAATAGTAGTGACTTTAAAAACAACAAATTTTTAAATTTTGTAATAAAAAATGATTAGTAACTAGAAACAGAGCTAAAACTAGAATAGATACACATGGCTATAACCAACAAGAAAGTATAGATATTTATAAGGCATTTGCTCCTATATCTATAGAATCAATTAGAATGCACTTAACCTTTGAATAGTTCAAAAGCTCTATCTTATATGAAATGGATATCAATAATGCTCTTTAAATGTATGCATCATGGAGGAAATTTTTATATAGAACAACTTCATGATTTTTTAAGTTTGAATTTTTCAAATCACGTGTATAAACTTAAAAATTCATCTTTAAATGGATATATCTTGGTATGAAAGTTTAGATTTTTCATTGTTGATGGTTTTTGAATTGACAAAATAGACAACACACTCTTTATAAAATTAAAAAGAAAAGATTTATTAATTGTCAAATATATGTAGATGATATTGCATTTGATTCTACTAATAATCTTTTGCTAACTCAAATTTGAAATTCGCATGATGGAAGAGTTATATTTCTTTTTTGGGTTAGAGGATGAAATTATCATAGATCAAGAGAAATACACTAAAATGCTTTGCTAAAATAATTTGGAATATAGAATATGAAATATAACAACACTTCTATGAGTATCATTACAAAGCTCGATAAAGATAATAAAGGTAAAACGTGTACATTACAAAATACTAAGGTATGAGTGGTTGGTTCATTACTTTACAAGTAGAGCCTATAGGTTTTTATGTGAGCAATGGCTGCATTGGAGCTGTAGAAGTGGAGCCACAAAAAACTGGCAAAGACGCTAAAAGATGGTGAAATGCTGGGCCTATGGGAGGCGTATAATGTGAAGAATGACATCTCTAAGGCGAGAAATGACTAAGGAGGCTTTACGGCCAAGGCTGCTGGTATAGGCGAAGTAGAAGTTCTGGGGCATACATGCTTCCCATAATGAGAACAGTCAACCATAATTTGTATAGTCTCAAACCGTCTGGTTGAACTACATAACCTTTGACCTACGTTTCTCCTTGACCAGGGTTGGACAAAGAAAATGAGTTGCTTCTCGCAGCAAGAGAACAAAGAGCTAGCTGTCAGAGGCTTGAGAAGTAGAATCGAACGTTTGGGGTCAAGTAACGACTACCGGCCTTGAGTTCTTACCCCATAAGCAACACGATTTTGGCCCATTTGTCACGAATAATGGTTTGTTATTCTTCTTATCTAAAAGAACAAGAACAAGGCACATAAAATAGAAGAGAAAAGCAAGATAACAAAGTCCAACTGAAGCGGTGAGGGGCAGAGTCATGTACCAAGTAGTCTCCACTCAGTAGGAATTCTAAAGTGTTCGCCACTTCACCACTGACTTGGAACGCTTCAACATTCCACCATTTGTCACCCTTTGACAAATCAAGGATTAGAGGCCCACCAACCAGACTGCTGTGAGGAGCGTCAAAGTATGTCCCAGGATTCTCCTTAATGGAGTAAAGTAGTATAAATTTATTTAAACCTAAATCTAGGCCATATAATCTATTTAGGGCTTCAAAGCACATGAAGATTCTAAAGGAGATTTTGGGAAATAGAAACCTAATGTTATATACATGGTTATAATTTTTAGCTCGAAAGGAGCGCAGAGAGGGTTAGCGAGGTCCCCTCCAAAATAAAAGCACAGGAAATCCCCTATGAAAATGGGCAACAAATCTACCAAACTCCTCCTTGTTTCTTAGTACGGGTACATTAGGAGAACAATAAGACGTCAAGATAGAGATGAATGAGTAGGAATAAGAAGATTTAACGCAAAGATATCACAAGTAGATGCAAATCAAAAGAAATGAAGAAGAAAATGACACCATTATATAGCGCGCCCGATGAGAAGACAAAACAATTAAGAATGATAACCATTGTCATAATTAATTAGGAAGATGACACGTGAAAATCGGTTAGAGGATGAGATGTCTTTTGCAAATTTCATAGATGAGACAATTCAATATTCAGAGAATATGATGATGAGATAAGTCGTAATGGAGCCGATTTTTAAGAAAATGCAATCAATACAAGCATGGTTTATGGACCGTAGGGTCAATGAGAAAATGTTTCACATAAAAGGTTTAGAAGCTCATGGAGTGGAGCAGATGCATCTGTGCATAGATTGATGAGCTATCACTTAAATGAAAAGGCGAGCGGCATTGGACAAATAAAGAAGAAGCAGGTGGCATCCCTCATTGACTCAATTAGTTATAGAATATTCTGGATGTAGGATGGTATGGGATGGGTAGTCGCGAGGTCAAAAGGCTGACGAAGACTTGTTCAAATCAGTTATTCTAACCACCTCAATCCTCTTATCCTCATTTATCCGCTTAAATCAATTTTAGATTATCTATTGTAAAATGGCTAGTATAAGGCCTATGAATAGATGATATGTAAATGCCGAGAAGGTATTCATGGGTTGAATACACTTTGCTTTAACATTCTTGACCGACATCATTCATAATTATCATTTATCTTGATTGATAACAACAGTAATTCCTTTTTACAAACGTAATTCTAAAGAAAATGCAACATTTATCCATTCTAATAGGATATTATAGTTTTTTTAATCAATTTTAAAAATAATTAATTTAATAATCAAGTTAATTTGACAATAAATATATATTCTCACTCTACTCGTCTGTAAGATAATATTAATGTATTTATTATATGTTAAATAAATGATTAAAAATAGTCAAGTATCATCTATATGTAATATTTAGACTTCCAAAAATTTAACCCAATTGTTTTTAACAAATTTCATGTATCATCTATATGTAATATTTAAACTTAAAAAAAACTAGTTCTTTCAGGCTAAATAGTTATATGTGAGATTTTCAAAACCCCACGTTGTAACCCACTCCCCCTTGACAAAAAAAAAACAAATTAAAAAAAAATCTTTAGATTTTCTTATCTAAACAAAATGAAATTGTGAGAAAATTGATAAGACAAAAAATATATACATGGGATATATAAAAAAATATGATTAACACTAATAATATAGGAAACGGATTTAACACTTTAATTTATGACACAAAATCTATAAAATATATTTATTTACATGAGAAATATAATATGACAAAATAGGAATAACATGAATTATGTAATTATTTTCATTTATTGGTCCATTTGATTGCTATAAGTACTAGTGTAATTAATAAAAATATTTCTAAATATTTTCTCCAATAATTATATTTTTTGTCATTAAATCCATATTTTTTAAAAGATGAAGTAATCCCTTCGTTTTTAGGGGAATTAGTTGTGACTTCTAAGAAAATATACATTTATTAATAAAATAAATATATATAAATCCAGAAAACTAGATATTATTTAACATAGACATATTTTTTTGTTTTAAAATCTATAAGTTTTTCACTAAATGCATATTTTTTCAAAATGGAGCAAGTTCTTATTTTTTAGGAGAATTGGTAGTGATTTTTAGGTAAATTTATGTATACTATTCAAATAAACAAATATAAACGAGAAGTAAATATATTGAAAAAAATTTTGGCAATATATTTACATACTTTTGTTTATTTAAGGAAATATATATATAGATTACAATAATTATTTACATAAAGATTGTTATAACTACGTACGAATATATAATATTTATTTTAGTAAATTTATCAAAAAATTCATTGTTACTCTGATAATAGTTATTACATAAATTACAATGAAAAAAATAAAATTTATTAACAATAATCTAACGGTCTTGGTTAATAAATATTGACCATATTATAAAAATAATAAAAATATACAATAATATTCAGAAATATGAATCTTACTATTCTGTAGAAAGAATAGTAAAACATTATTATTTATAATTAAATAGGTATATATGAAAATAATTAAACTATTTATTATTTATAATTAAAGATAATAATTCAATCTTTTAATTTTTAAGTAACTTAAATCAATAAATATTTTCTACAATTCAAAATTCAAAAAATACATAGTTTAGATACTAATTAGGATAAAAGATAATTAAATAAATGTCGTCGATTGAGTATTATAGTAAATATAGTTTACAATTTTGTTAACTTTTTATAAATTATTATTATTGGTTACTTAACAAAATAAAGTTTTCAAATAATATAGTTACCTAAAAACTTGTATATGTAGTTTGCTCAATAACAACTAGCTCATAATGCCATGTAGGTAAATAGAGCCAAGCCATCTTATAGATTACCAAAATAATAGAGAAAAATATTTCACTTTATTTTATGTAAAACTTTCCTTCACACGATGGGGGAGTTGGATTGGAGTATTCTACGTGGTAAAGTACATGGTAAATTTTTTTCTAGCATTTTCATGTTTGTTTCAAGTTTTCTTATTTGTTATAATAAAGTTATTTATCTTAGTTAAGTAGCAACCCCATGCTGTTTCAACTATCATTTGCCTATAAAAAGTTATTTTACCACATAACTTTCCCAACTCACTTACCTATCTTAGCAACACATCTACACATTTTTCATAATATTTTTTACTTTCCCAAACCTTCATAAAATATCATTATTTATTTACATTCCTCCCTACTTGATTTTTGTATTTTATTTTCTTCAATATCAAAGTCTTACCTTAGGATCATAAAATCTTGATCCGAGAATTCTGACTGACCTCGTTCTGGTCTCGACGGGACCAAACTTGTTCCAATAATGAATTTGAGATTTTTCCTATCTCAAATCAACTTAGTTCGTGATTGGGGCTTTGATTTTTTAAATGTGTTGAGTTATTTGTCTCACCCTATCTTTTCTCAAAAGGTCCGTCCTGCAGACCCTTCCTAAGGTCCGCCCTGCAGATCCTTCCTAGGGTCCGTTCGAAGAGATTAATATGTGTACGTTAATTGGAATGAATGGTATAAAATATTGTGCTTGAAAAATTTAAGGATTGATAAACTCTTTATATATGCATAATATTAAGTTTAAATGATTAAAACGAACATTTATATTTTTTAAAAATCTCCAAAATTAATAGTTAATTAAGAAGAAGTTCTAAGTGTTTTCTTGTCAAATATAAAAATTAATTATGTGACATCAGAGAAAATGATCTATATACATTTTTTGCTTGTAAAATATGAACAATCTGCTTATTTAGTTCACATGTATTTTTGTTTAAAAATAATATAGAAAAATCACTTTTTTGATTACTATAGTTTGTATCAAGTTTTAACCTAATCATTATAGTCAATAAATTCTAATTTCATCATTAACGTTTAATATTTTCTCAATGTGGTCATTTCGTCACTGTTAGTATTTTTAATATTTGTTGGCATGGAGCATTATTATACAAGTACCATGCTAGCAAACATGTTAAAAAGATTAATGTTGACTGAAAGAATGACCAGATGAAAACTATGTAGAAACGTCGATGATGAAATTGAAATGTTTTGAATTATAATGATCACAATGAAACTTGTTATAAAATATATTGGCTAAATATGTAATTTTAAAAAAAATATATGTATATTGTAAGCAAAAATTTATTTTATCTTTTGATGTAGTAAAATAAAAATAGTGGATTTGATATTATTGATAGCATTAATAAAATAGTTAATTTGTTATTGTGTTGTTAAAATAGTTGAAAAAGTTTAAATAATTAACATGTGGACTCTTCAATAATTTATTTATTCTTAAAATCTTTATACAACTTTTTAAATATTTTTTCATAACAATTTTTCAAATAACTCTACCCGTTTCAATATATATCAAACAAACTAATCTTACTTTCCTACTAATTTTGTAAACTTAATTATGTGTTACTAAATATAATTATCTTAAAATATTGTCATATAAGTTTATCATTTAAACTTACCATCAACTTAATTTTCTCAGTATTCTTATTTAACCCATACCAAGTTTTTTTTGCATGTTTTGAAGTCTTTTAACTTAAAAATTCACAACTTCATCTAGCTGGCAGTGCCATATTTCGTGTCATGTTCATTTTAGTATATGAAAAACTTAGTAGAATATAAACATAAATTTAATGGAGAAAGAAATTATTTGAGTAAATTTTCCAATTCTTTGCTTAATTGCAAAAGTTTTGAAGAATTGGCATTTCTTCTATTAGAACAACAGATTTAAAAAAAAAATTGAAGTATAAAATTTTCTTTTACAAGATATTTGTCTATCTCAACAACTATTGCAAGGTAAACTAAAAAAAAAAAAAAAACAACCGTGATCATTGCTAAATTCAGTTACAACATTTACCAACATACTTAATATTACTAACAACAAAACTTCATTTAATAATTTTGATTTCATAAACAAAACATGATTGAAGGTAGATGCTGGCCAAGCAAATTGCTGATTGATTAGAAAACAAAGAAGAGTGGATATTTTTGTAAATTGAGAAACCCTACATAGTTCTCTATAAATACCGCTAAGAAACCCTAGCGCGTATATCCTTTCTCCTTTCCATCGAGCTCCGTTTGGCAGCGAAAATGTCGAAGCGAGGTCAGTACACCACCTGATATCTCTTTCTGTGTCATTTCGATTAGTGAAATTGGAGTTGATGTTCAATTTCTTTTTCTTTTTAGTTTAAGTGAGGAAATGAATTGCTGTCTGATGTAGCTGTTAGTTTGATGTTGTTCATCTTCATTTTTTGTAGTAGGTTCGTCGAAAGTTTTCGTATTTCGTGCTTGTTGCATGGTCATTGATCTCATTATTTAAGTCTGAGCTTGGTGAAAATAAATTGAAACTAAACCATTTTCATGTGTAGATCGACACATTAAAACATATTAATGTCTTTGATAGACATGCTCAATTGTGTGGAAGATGAAATACGAAGTGTGGGGAGTGCTGTAAATAATTTTGTTTTGTTGCTTGTAAGTTTTAAAACATACCATGAGTAAGAAGATGGTCATTGATCCTTTTGAAATACGAGTGATTATCATTCTTGTGAAATGTTATTGAGAGATTAACGTATACCTTGTCGTTCTTGATGATTTGGCTTTGTTATTTGCGATAAACCATGTTGACATTCTGATCAGTAATAGTATTGTTCTGTTTGTGCTTGTTAGGACGCGGAGGATCTGCGGGTAACAAGTTTAGGATGTCACTGGGTCTTCCAGTGGCAGCAACAGTGAATTGTGCTGATAACACCGGGGCGAAGAACCTTTACATTATATCAGTGAAGGGCATTAAGGGTCGGCTAAACAGGTTGCCATCAGCCTGCGTTGGAGATATGGTGATGGCTACTGTTAAGAAGGGGAAGCCAGATCTCAGGAAGAAGGTCCTTCCTGCTGTTATTGTGAGGCAGCGCAAGCCATGGCGCCGAAAGGATGGAGTCTTCATGTACTTTGAAGGTCAGTACTTATATTGTTGTGTGATTTGGTCGTACTTATTGGCATATTTGTTACAGTCTGTCTTTATACGCGACTTTTTACTCTCACTCTGTTTGGTACTTATCTCAACCCCATAATTCTCATTCTTCATAACCTGGAAGTTGTTTTTTTTTGGGGGGGGGGGGGGGGGGGCAGTTTAATATAAATTTGAATTTAGGTAATACGCTATGCAATGGTACATTATTTTTCATTAATCATTTGTCTATTGCTTCCTACTCGTTGCTGATTTGAAATTTCTAGAAAGATCTTCGACAATTTTCAAACCTTGTGTCTTCAGGCTTAGTCAGGTATCCTCCTTTCTATTTAATGGTTGATACAGTTACGAGCCTGGTAAATAAACAGTGTCCATCGTTACAGACGTGATCAAGCTTTTCAGCCCACATCTGTTCCATGTGGACATTACATATATAACTTGGTTTTGATGAATTTTCTTTCATGTTCAATTCTCTTTCAATGGTACTACGTATGAGGATTTACTTTATGAAGAATTCACACAAACTTTGTACATCCAAAGAAAAATATGCAATATGTCAATCAACCGACGTAGCTTGATACAAATCCCACTATTTGATCGTTTAAATGCAATTGATATCATTCATAGTCTTTCGTGGTTTAATACACGCCTGATAGAGTATTCCTGAATGCTATTTCTAGTCATAGTCAGTCATCGTCATCAACATTATATTGGTGTTGGTTAAATTTATTTTAGGGTGGTTTTCTCATCTTTCTTTTCTTCTGAATTGAAATTGATTTTGCGTGCAGATAATGCTGGCGTTATTGTGAATCCGAAAGGAGAAATGAAAGGTTTGTATAATTCTTCTTTCATTTATCTCTGCTATTTTCTGTTTCCTCTTATTTTCTTTACCTCTCTTTTGTTTTGAGAGGGTGCTAATGATGTTGGCCCTTATTGATGCCTATAACGGTCTTAACTTCGCGTTTGATATTTATGTTGATTGCTGGCATTGTTGTTTTAGGATCCGCAATTACCGGTCCAATTGGAAAGGAGTGCGCTGATCTATGGCCGAGGATCGCCAGTGCAGCCAATGCTATCGTTTGAGTGTTTTTTTTCGTTGATGTTTCTCTATAATATACTTTTGTTAGCACGATATGAGTTTGCTTAGAGTGACTTGTTCCGTTTGGATTTGGTAACGTGGAGTTGAATGCCAGAGAGTTGTAAGCTGACCTATAATGGTGAGGTTAATAGATATTTTTGTCGACTTTTCATAGATTTCTGCCTATTAAATCTTTCATCCTTTCAAAACCAAGTAAACGGAAAAGGAAAGAAAATAGAATACAACCAAGAGCCCTTCAAAGTTTATGTTAGACAAGTAAATAAAGATTTATGTTCATTGAGATCATACTTCACATGATCTGTTCAGGACGCACTTCACATGCTCTGTTCAGGACGCACTTCACATGCTCTGTTCAGGACGGGACGACGTTTTCTTGGCTAAAGTTGAGAAGCATTATACAAGCGACGAACGCCAGACACTTTCCTTCACAGTTTATAGCTAGGATAGTTGGGGAAAAAAATATGATACCCCTGGAGGACTGGACTCTCTCTGAACTAAAAAATAGTTTTATTTTAACATTTTTTTGTCTAATTGAAATTTCATTTGAGAAAGTAACCTCTAAAAATTAATTTTTTATCAGTAGTCTCAATTTTTTAATTAAAATTGAGACAGTACGGTAAATAAAAAATTTATCAAGTACTAAATTTCACTTGTACTCTCGGAGAAACTTAAATTTTCCGTAGTTGGATTGTATGATTTTCTTAGAATGCCATGACAGTTGATGGAGGAGAAGAGGGAAAGCACTAGGAGGAAACAAAAACATTAACTAGAATATAGAAAACAAAACACAAATTTAAGATCATATGGAACGATCTCTTTTATATTACTTAACAGAACATCCTAAGACTTCTCTAACTCATTTTATCTTCAACGCTCATCATATTCATCTTAGCACAGTACTCGAACAAACTCCCATCAAAACATCGCCTCACTGCTTCCTTGGATAGAAATCCATCTTCATCCCTCGCCAAAATATACAGTAGAGCCCATTCCATCTTACTTGCAACCCTGTAAACACAAGTACAAGCAACAGTGGGTTTTTAAGCAAAGGCAGCTACAAAGTGATCTAAATAAGTTGTTCCTACTAACCAGCCGAATACGTCGAATGAAAGTCGATTCCCCTCTGTCATGTCCCAGAGTTCTCCCAGTGAGAGCTTGTCAGGTACCGTTCGTGCGTACTTGCTAAACATGTTTTCCAGATTCACTGGCATATACCTGAATATTTTCGCTACACGTGTCAAAATGTTAAGGAAGAAGACTAGATTTCACTGTCGAATCTGCTAAAAATGGTTTTTTCATTACCTTCCTTCCGTGTCGTAAGTTCCAGAGTCGCTTCCATGCTTACATCTGTGTATATTATGTACGTAAATAGGGAAGAAAGGAGAAGGAAACCATCCCTGCAAACGAAAACCGTGAATAGTGAAATGTAAATGGGTTTTATTTTATACATAATTAAGATCTTATATCCTCGTATCCTATTAAACTGGAAGTTCTTTGTTCTTGACCAAGTAATGGAAAAGATTATGGAGAATCTTTTTTGTTCATAGTTGTTTTAGCTGAAAAGCCCAACCGATCCTTTCTTAAAAGGTAAGTGTTAAAAGATAGGTGTTATAAGAGAAGTGTACTAGAATCTTATAACTAGAAGACGATTTAAGACAACATTCCAACACACCACAACATGGTAGTCGAACTAAACAGTATACCAAACAATCCAAACTAAGCGGACAAAGAACCGAACTCCAAACTAAGCGGATAAAGAATCGAACTAAAACGACATAAACAAAAACCCGACCATGCTCCGATACCAAGTTGAAAAACACAACCCGATCACTCCTTAAACGTAAGTGTTGAGGAGAGAAGTATTAGAACCTTATAACTAAGATAAAATAGGCAGTCTACGCGATGTGAGAACATTCCAACATCTTGTTTGGTTGACATTTTTATTTAGATTGAATAAGATAATCTCTTGTTCAGAGAATCGAAGCCGACGAGAGAATCAAAATATGTATATGTACGTAAAATGGTGATGATATGGCAAAGTTAGCAGATCACTCAAGTTTAATCACATGCAACTACACCTCACTTGAGGAGATATTTCAACCTAGGATTACATAACTATAATTAGTACAAAAAAACTTACAGGTAAAGTAGGATAACTCAGTGCCATGTTAATGACAATGGCCATAATAAGGGAGGCAAATACATTGAATCCGATTGCTCGCAACCCTGAATTTGATTACATAATATAATTAACCCATTGTATTTTGAAGCTTAATTAAAGGACAAAGCTCTGTAAATTTTAAATAAAAGAATAATGAAAAGAGACAAAACCAGCGTAGGTCTCCCAAGGATAGACGATGCCATTGTCGTCCTGGTCGAAAAAGGCACAGTGTTGCTGAAGAACACTCATATTATAGTGCCTATGTCCTGGTGTTCCCATCGGATGATTTGTATCTGGTGCTGTTAATGCTCTTGCCAAATCTGACATTTAACATTCCTCATTTTGTATATTAGCAAATAACCTTAATTTGTATATTAATCATCCCAATGATGTGTTACCATTTTAATTAGTTTTCTTTAAAATTAGAAGAAATATTGAAAAAAAGTCCCAAAATAGTTTAGAAGCAAAGATGAAGAGGGAAAATCTGGGAAACATATATTTACGTACATGGCTTAGGAAGAGAGACTTCCAAATCAGTTCGAACCTTCCTCTCCACTGTCATGGGTGCATAACGAGCCTCTGTTGACAATGCCTCATTCTCCAACACAACAGCCATCTTCTTAATTTGTGTGTGTGTGTGTTTTCTATGTAGCAATTTTTGTCTACTGATCAGTCAGAATTGGTTGTGTTTATTTTTATACAACAAAGTGCACGGTCTCGTGAGAAAGACAGGCAAAACCAAGAAAAGTAAGAAGAAACCAAGCTGCGTGGCAGCACAAAAAAGCACCAACTCAGATCCTTATTTGAGCTGTTGTGTCAAAGACTTAGGACTGCATGCAAAAGATGCCTGTCCTGGTCCTCACATTTGGCTCTTTCTTGTCATTTTATTGACTCTTGGTGCTAATAATAATCGTGCATGCACCTATTTTTCTTAATTCATTTTGTTTTCTACATGCATATAAGATAGAGCTAGCTAGGTTATTATGTCACAGCCGCCATGTATGTTGTTTGCATTTCATGTTTGGGATTAAATTTAAATATGTTAGAAACATTCAAATACTTTGCACGCACTTCGCTAGCTGTATTACTTCATGTTCTTTACTAATTCCGACTAGTTCTTTAAGACTCCCATGTTATCAAATGGCACAAGCTAGCTAGAAGGTTTTTATCATCTTTTTCTTACTGACCTTGTACCGCAAATTTATTCATTTAGTGCTCTTAATTATAAAAAACTCAGTATTCTTTCTTAAAATTTATTTACATATCTAAAATTATAACATTTTATTTATAATTGAAAGAGAAAATGAATAGTTTTTTAATATTTATAACGAGATTCTATATCAACTAAGTAATGGACGAAATTTTAAATAATCAAATGAATATTAGTCAATTATAATTATTATATTAAAAATTTTAATATCTAATTTATAAATAAGTAACGTATCATATAATCACTTAAAATTTAATAAAAATTATAAATTCTAACACTTTTAGCGAGCTTTTATAAAGAATGGTCATATATATATATATTTATTTGCAAATATGTCCGATTTGGATTTATATATTTATTTGCAAATATGTCCGATTTGGATTTGATTAACTTGTACTGAGCATGAGATTTTGTGATGAAATTACATTTTTATCCTCATCTTTAATTATTTCATCTACCTCCATCTTTCCATCTCTCTCTCGATCTCTCTCTCTTTCGACTTGCAGAGTTGAAGATCCTCTTTCGGAAGCGAGACGGCAATGCACATGCCTCAGACGAGAACGGCTCCACCACTTTCACTCCTACACTACGAATTGCTTCGGTCGTCAAATCTGTCGTGTGATTTAGACGAGACCAGGCAAAGGGACGACGCGATATCGTGTCGTCTCATCAATTACTCTCTTCCTCTCTCTTGTCTTCTAAATTGAACGCATGCAAACTCAAAAGTGAGGATTATGAGAGTTTTGATAAAGTAGAACAAAGGTAGGAGTACTCACCATTTCCTTTCTGAGTTATTTGGGGATAAATACTCTGTATTCGTTGGAAGTAATCTAGAGTTGTTTCTTTTCTTTGTTTATGATCTATCTGCTAGATTAATTATGTATTGTGCTTGGTATTTGTAAAAGTAATCTCAGATAGTGATTATTTATGGCCATGCTTCTCGATATGTCTCCATGATTAAAAAGCTTCTCAGCAATGGTATGAATGTTACTTGTTTCAATTTTTTCTGCTACGTAGAGTTGAAAATTCTGTTCAATGGTGCTTTTAGGTTGGATTGAAAAACATATAAGAAGGATGCCTTGGAAAATTATTATAAGCAAAAATTGTTAGAAGAAGTTTATAGTATGTCACATATTGGTAGTAAACTTTATACCTGAGTTTGTAGTTGAAGAATGGGTAGATGAATGCATGAAGAAGAGTATTAGATAGAATGATGAGAAGCAATTACCCACTTACAAGTTACAACTCCTCTTATATGGTTATTGTCCTGCTGCTAAGTTTTTGGTTATATATGGTGATGAGCAGAAAATATGAAGAGATTACTCCACCCCATGTGGAAGAGTATTGCTTCATCATGGATAATACCTACTCTAATGAAGAGGTGTCTTTATCTACTCTTACTAAATTTCAACTAAGAAAAAATATGAAGAGATTACTCCACCCCATGTGGAAGAGTATTGCTTCATCATGGATAATACCTACTCTAATGAAGAGGTGTCTTTATCTACTCTTACTAAATTTCAACTAAGAAAGAAAGAAGAAGAAACTTATCCTTTGTTTTACTGTTGTGCATTGTGTCAATATGGGCTCCGTCGTTGTGATTCTGAAGGTGGTGAAGATGGAGGCTGATATACTCAAGTCTCTTAACTTTGAATTGGGAAATTCTACAACAAAGTCATTTCTGAGGCAAGAATATGAATAAGTCTCTAAATTTTATTATTCCTATCAATGGTTATTGGTGACCATATGCACTGACATTGTCAAAACCAAAGTTTCTAATGTTAATACTCATGTTCTCATTTGCAGGATATTCACCAAAGTCGTTCGAGATGATAACAAAGTAAGTAGTGCCACCAATTCCATTGTATGCATTTGCTAAATGCTTGGAGTTTCAATTTCATCTAATTGCCTTGCTTGTCTTATTATGCAGGGTATTTTAGTTACTAATAAAAACTTTAACTAGCATAACTGTTAGCTATTTATAAATACTATGACAATAAATTTTTCTGTCAAAATATAGATGAGAAGTGTTCAAGAAATATCAAGCTGGACAACAATTGTTATAGGCAGTTTGGTTTGTATTTTTCCTCCACGTTGATGCAACATTGATGCAATTTTTTTACATTCTGGACAACAATTGTTAGAGGCAGTTAGGTATACTGGTCATAGGGAATGTCCATTTGATCATGTTTATCCCTGAGTTTTCTACGAACTCTTTCAACAAAAAGATTTGGGAGACCATCGATGAATTTAGCCTTTCAATGTTCACTGCTGGCATCACCTCTTTGCATGACTTTCGTAATAAATACATCTTTATACCATCGAAAGTGGGTTAAAGAGGGGCATCGCAGATTCTGTAAAAGTTCGCGATGTCTGTCAGTATTAACAATGCCTGGTCCAAGAAAGTGATGGATGATGGATTGGACAAGAGTACCGCATGCATCTTCTGTTCTGGTCTGGGTACCAAATATAGGGCTATGTTAAGATTAAAGGAATTTAAGATTTCTAATCGTTGACTATCAGTGAGACAATTGTCCCACCATCTTTTAAGTGTTCTTGTAAAACCATTAACCAGGAACCGACAGATCTGGTGATCTGTATTATCATTCTGTTTGCATACATAAGAGTATATAATCATTTGATGGATGGTTTTAAAGACTTGGTACTCGGATTTTCCATCTATGTTCCATTCATAGATGCTTTTGCCATGATAGGATTTCTGTGAATGAAGGAAATCGTCTTCATACAAAAGGTCCTTAGGGGTAGGTCTAGAGTAATAATACCTACTAGGTCCTGTTAACGCCATACGAGTAGTATGTATTTTGGAGTAGGAATAGGAGAGTTATGGCGTCATCAAAGGTTTTCTGGATATCTAAAATTTGGGATAATAAAAGTGCATTGTATGCTGGTGTTTTGACCTAATAAAGTCTAGGGTTTGAATGTAATTTGAACAAGTCCTATATGCAGATATTTATATTTTTGCATAAAAGGATATAAATCATGGATATGCAAGATATATATTATGTCATCAGTATTCTGTAAAGGAATAACAAATTTGAAAGTTTTAATTATCTTTCTATTAGTGAAATAAAATATTCTAATATTATAAATTCTTTTTGGTTTAATTTTGGGTATAGTCCATTTATCCAAAGCTTCTTTTACATCTTGATAAGTAATTAATTCTGTTACTTCAGAGGTTGAGGCTACGGTATTAGCTATTGTAGTGATAGAAGGTGAGCTTAGTTCGGACATGGATGTATTGTGACCATGTATGCATAATTTAAAGTGAATCTAGACATTACTATAACCAAAGCTATTCATGGCTCTGATAATTTTACGGCCAACCAACACGCAACTCTTAAGTGAGGGGGCTAACTACTATAAACACAATCAATTCAAAGAACAAAGGAACTATAATTAGCACGTCTGTCAACAGTCCTAACGCAATCCTTGCTCAACAAACCTTATCAATACGCGATTTGGGTGACGTCCCATTATTTATTCATTGATTATTTTCTGAATTTACTGTAATCTACAGTGATTGTTTCCTCAACCTTAATAGCTACGTATTGAGTGTCTTTGAGTTAGCATGGATCATGAATACTAGAGATTATAGTAAATGTTATATTAAGTTTAAATTATTACATACATGGTCTCGTGAACAACTACTATTTAAATTAAAAGGAAAGCTTACTGTTGAGAGGAGCGATTTAGAGCTCCTGAGAGAGTGCAAATTTATAATGCTTCAAGACTTGTATATGTAATAAGATATAGTGTAGAGAGAGAAAGAGCTTAGAGAGAAAGTAGCAACAAAAAGTAACTATGATATAGGGAAAAGATTGATAAGGTGGCGTGTCCTGGATGAGCTGGAGTCGTTCAATCCTTCTCTTCTTTTGAGTGAGAATTTACTTTAAGAAAAGTAGATTTGTACTTTCTGTAAGTGGGAGACAATGTCATTGTCTGCTTTTGTTCCTGTTGATGATATGGCTACTTTATTAAAGTAGTTTTGGCTACCTCTGGTAGTGGTGTTTCTATTCTTGAATACTGCTGAAATGGCAGACCAGATTAGACCTTTATTTTACCTTTCTTATCTTTTTCGATCTGATCTGAGATGATTATGGTCAAAGAGTCCCAAAAGTCAGTAATAATAGGTTTTGGTAGTTCTGACTCATCTTCGAGGTCTTGGCTTTCACCGGCCAAGATGCTGAAAGTGTTTTCAGTTAGGTCAACATCATTCTGCTGACTACTTTGTGGACTGAAAGTTCCCATGGAGGTATCTTCTGGAAAAATACATGAAGAAATTGATCTTTACGAAATCCATGATTTTGATTAATAATTTTTTCAGTGAGATTAGGAAATTTCTGTTTAATGATGTTTTGAGCATTAAGAAATGGATTGCTTGTTGGTGCTGGAAGGGCCTTAGGGATGGCTTCAAAGTAGGCTTGAGAATGTGCTTTGATGGTTTTAACGAGTTCTGTTAGGTGGGGATTCATCCCTTTATCCCACCATTTGGTAAAGAAGATGCGTTTTAGTAGTGGGATGCCATTTTGATATTCGCATCTTAGATCCCATTTCCAGATCTAAGGGATATTAAAAAGGATAATAAAATAAATTAGGGATTTAGAGACTGTAATATTTTTGTTGCCTGTTAGAAGGGAATAAGTAGCATGCCATTCCCTAAATCCGGTTTGAATTTGCTTTGGGAGAGTTTCAAAAGTGATTCCAAAGTTATCCCACCAAAGTAAGAACCAATTTCGAGGTCAAATGGTAAGAACTAATGGACAAATACGGATAAACCATGCATGGTTATGGATAGAGTTCTGGTAATAGAAAGTATATGTGAAGGATTCAATATAATCTCAGTAACTATATTTTACCTCTTTTTTGTTAATATCCAATGTTGTGGTTGTATGAGGATGAAGACCCCATCGATTGATGGAAATGAGATTATGGATAATAACCTTGCTAAAGGTGATAGGGCTGGTATTTTTATTAAAATCATGGAGGGTATGTCTAATCGTCATGGCGCCAGATTGGACTATGATGGCCTCATAGATATATCTGTAGTGTTCAAATCCGGTTGGATATTGTTGGGTGGAGAGATATCTATGCTTAATCTCCCATGGATTAGACATTCATTTTTCATATTCGGTTACAAGAGAGAGGATAGTTCCTCAGAAATGTTGTTGGGGATATACTGTTCAGGGGTTAAGAGGACATCTTTTGTACTCTTGCGAGTATTAGCCTCTTGCGTACTGGGGAATTCGGTTGGTCAGAAAATGCCATCTACATGTTGTTGCAGATTGGTTCAGCCTCGTCCTCGGCCACGTGGACCTCGACCACGACTTCAGTTACTCATTCGGTTATCCCTGTAAATATTCACGAGTTAAAAAGTCAGGGATAGAGTTTTGTTCACCTTTGATATATTCAATATCAAAGTCAAATACTGATAAAATACTCTTCCAATAGGCAAATATATGTTTCGATGCAAGATTATGCACGTCTTTTTTAAATATTTGTTTAGCAGCAGAGCAATCAACGCGAATTAGAAAATGTTGGTTAAGTAAATCATCCTGGAATTTAAGAACACATTTATTTATAGCTAAGCATTCTTATTTAATAGTAGGATAATGTTTTGTTGGCCCTTTCTAAGTGTCAGATGTGAATCTTAAAAGCTCTTTTTTCTATTTATGGGGGTTGAGCTGTTTTAGAATACCTCCATAGCGTAAATTGGAAACATCAATTTCTACAATTTTGTGCCAATTAGGATTAGGCAGAGATAAACAATATAATTGTTTAATTTTCTCTTTAATTTTCTTAATGGCAAGAGTATCAACTGGAGTTCAAGGAACATGATTTTTCTAAAGTCTATTATTAAGAATAGAAGTATCATGTGCTAACTGTGGATAAAAGTCCTGAATATAATTAAGACACCCTAGACATCTTTGTAGTTGGGTCTTATAGTTGATTTCATCTGAAAATTTAAAAGCGAATTCAATACTACGGTTTTGGAGATAATAGTGCCATTAGAAATATTATGACATAAAAATCTAACTGTCGTTTGACATATTTTCATTTTGCTGGCAGACAGAACTAAGCCATTTCACATATAATAAATGTAGTATAAGAATTAAATATATCATTCATGATATGCTGAAATTCAGAAGGATCATTTTTTAACTCCAAATGGTAAAACGTTCCATTCATAATGGTCAAAAGGTACTGTAAAAGCAGTTTTTATGCTTATCCTGTTCAGCTATTTGTATTTACTAAAATCCTGATTTTAAATCAAATTTGGAGAAAATTATGAAATTATACAGTCTGTCAAGATATCTTTTTATTAGGTATAGGATTTCATATACATTGTAAAGCATCATTAAGCGGTTTATGATTGATCACTAACCTAGGTGATCCTCTTTCAATCTCGGTGTTTTTATTAACATAGAATCTAGTACAACTCCAAGGAGATTTACCGGGTCGTATTAATTTTTTCTGTATAAAGAATTCTATTTTTGTTTTACATATATCTAAATATTCAATTTTCATCTGGCTAGGTCTGGATTAGAAGGAGTATTTTTCTCATTAAAATCTTGATTATACGGTAGAGATATAATATGTTTCTTTCTATCACAAAAAGCATTTGGGATATCACTACAGATTTCTGTTTTAAATTCATGTAAAATTGTTTTTATTTTATTCTGTATTGTAGGATGTTGTATACGTTGATCAATAGTAAGAAAGTGGATTTCTTTCTGTTATCAAATTTAACTGGTTAGTCCTATTCTCAATAAGATGTTTTATGAGATTAATTTCCTTTGTATATGGTTTTGTAATGAATTCAAAGATAATACTAGAATTATTAATTACAGTATAAATACATGAGGTATCAATTCTGGTAATAGGCATAATAGAATTTAAAAAAGGATTGCCTAGAATGATAATTTGTATCATGTTTTTTATTAAAACAAATGATACAGATAAGCAAACACCCTGTTAGCATACGTTGATCAATAGTAAGAAAGTGGATTTCTTTCTATTATCAAATTTAACTGGTTAGTCCTATTCTCAATAAGATGTTTTATGAGATTAACTTCCTCTGTATATGGTTTTGTAATGAATTCAAAGATACTACTAGAATTGTTAATTACAGTATAAATACATGAGGTATCAATTCTGGTAATAGGCATAATAGAATTTAAAAAAGGATTGCCTAGAATGATAATTTGTATCATGTTTTTTATTAAAACAAATGATACAGATAAGCAAACACCATGTTAGCATATAAGTGCTTCATGTATTTTATACTGGATCCGCATAGAATTACCACTAATATTTGTAAGAGATTGAGCGATTTTCTGGAAGTATTTGATAGAGATTAACCTTTCATGAATACAATTCATATCAGCACAACTATCAACTAAGACGATGGCATCGGTAATGGCGAAGTTTGGTTTGATTACTACGGTAATCTTAGTATACCATTTCTGGAGAGTGACTTGGTAAGAAGAAATAAATAAGGATTATTATCCTTAGTCTGATCTGGAGTAATGGGATTGGTCTGATCTGAAGTCTGACTAGGCTGATCTGGTGAGGAACTCGTAGCTGAGTCTAAAGGGGTTTGCCCTTTGGTAGTGGACTATTTAAGGAGATTGAGATCCCGGGAAAGGATTTGATTAGTTGTCTCGAGCTGTTGAATTTCAGACTTAATTTTATTAGTTTTCATTTTTAGATCTGAAATGGTAACAGGTTTGGTAGGTAAAAAGTCTTGTTGAATACGATTTAAGAGCTTTTTCATACTGTAGTTTTCAATAGGCCTGATCTCAGGGGCAGTTGTAGTATAAGTCTTAAAACAACTTTCTAAAAACTTTAATTTCATTTCTGGATCAGTTATCTGGTCAGTTGTGGCGAGACGAGATTGATGGGTATTGGTTAAGACATTAAGACTTGGTCCAGTTAGATTCAGGCCGTTCATCTCAACTATTGCATTCCAATAGTTGGTTTCAGTCATCGTGTTTCATGTCTTAGAGCAACAATGATGGTCTAGTTGGTCACAGGTCGTAGAAGAGTCAGACTCAGAGATAGTACTGATGTGCAAAGTCATCATCAGTACTATCTTCGGTATCTTTAGAGAGACAATCTATATATATATAAGCCTGAGAGACGGGGAGAGAAGGAGAGAGAGATTAAATTTGATATACTTTGAATTTTCAGGGGTAGAGAGAGATTTTAAATGCTAGTAAAATGGTATAATAGACATATACATATTTTTTTATAATGAATCTATAAAATTGATTATTTTTTATGATTATAAAATTAATTGTATAATTTTACATTAAGTCCGTGAATGTTTGCTATTCTTGTATAAAGTCCAGACTCTCAATAGCCGAGTCCAGAAGAGCCCGAGGAAGGCCCATAAAGAGAAACATCGTAAGCAAAAAAGCCGTCTACATTAATTGTTCGATTTCAGTTCCGCATCCCTAACTATTCGGTGAAAGGAGCTAAACTGAATTTCAAGCAAAATTTAAATGGCAACTGAGGTGGGGATCGAGGTTAGTGGTGTAGCGGCAGCGCAATCGGAGGCTGTGGAAGAGTCTGCGACGACAAAGAAGCAGTCCCATAGCTTGGAAAGAAAGTGGGCGTTTTGGTTTGACAACCAACCGATACCCAAACAAGGTGCTGCCTGGGGTGCCTTCCTCCGCAAAGTCTACACCTTCGATACCGTCGAAGAGTTTTGGTGGTACGTATTTTCCACTCGCCCTCCTCGATTAGAATTTGATTTTGTTGTCGATTTTGCATTAATTATCTTTATCTTTTGATGACCTGTTGGATATTCTGCTCTATATCTGAATTATGATTAGCGTTTGTGTTGGAATTTGCACATATTTTCTGTTCAATACAGTGCTTTCTCACTTTTCGAGTTCGGTTGAAATTGAATTAGTTTCTCTAGTTATATTGTATTTGGCTACTGAGAGGAATTGAGGCAAAATAAAAGGAGGTGAAAAGTTTTACTGTTCTGAACCAAAAACCGTTACTTGACTATGATCTCTTTGTGCAGTTTGTATGATCAAATATTCAAGCCGAGCAAGTTCCCTGCAAATGCAGACTTCCACTTGTTCAAAGCTGGGATTCAACCGAAATGGGAGGATCCTGAGTGTGCAAATGGAGGTAAATGGACTGTCACAAGCAACAGGAAAGCCGACCTTGATAATATGTGGCTAGAAACGGTATGAATCATAGGTTGAGAATAGTTTGTATTGGTTATGGTTATGGCTACTGCTTAATGAGATTTACGTAAAAAATTAGTAATATCGATCATTCTTTTACTAGTTAATGGCCTTGATCGGGGAGCAATTTGATGAAGCCGATGAGATCTGTGGTGTGGTTGCCAGTGTGCGTCAGAGGCAGGACAAACTTCATTTGTGGACGAAGACAGCTAGCAATGAGGCTGCACAGGTTTGGACATGTTAATTTGTTATGCTTGTAATGTTTCTTCGATGAAGTACGTTCACTCAGCTGGGATTCTTGCAAATTTTAATCTCTGTTTTTTTTTTAAATATCCTTAACCATTTGTTTAACATAAGGAAAGGAAGTTTCTTATGTGGAGTTTATATATTAAGACTATAGCCTGTAGTTTAATGGTTATGAACCATGTATTCCATTTATTCACGAATTTGACATTATGATGAAGCGTTCACCCTTGAGTGATCATTGAGTAAAATCTTGTCTTAGAGTAATTTTATTCAGCGTTTGTTGGATGTCTTGTTTTTGCACGTTTCTGCACTGCACTGTTTCTTCTTCCTTGTGGAACAGAATTTTAGATTCAGTGGGTATAGCATGTGGTCTATGCCAGGCTCGGTTAAGGGGGTTTTGTTCAGGTGGAATTTTCTGGTAAAGGCTTGGTGGACAAGAAAATTTGGAGAACCATTTTTCTCTGCATTTCGTGGACCATTTGGCATGAGAGAAACAAAGGAGTCTTTGAAGGGATTCCTAATCCTTTGGAGAGAATTTTTAGTTTCTTTTTTACTTTCTTGTAAAGAATAGATCATTCTTTAGATCATCACTAGGAAACCAACCTTTAGACAGTTGTGATCTTTCTTTTGTGCTTTTTTAGTTTTGTGTGTGCCCCCGCATCTATATATATAATATTGAAGCATTTAAAACCACTCATATCTTATTGTACTTCAAATTTTTGGTGTCTTAGTGACTAAAAAGAAAATGTCATAACAATCATGCTTAATTTGGTCTTGAATATTCCATTCCACGTGCATACCGTGCATTTAATCTGAAACTTAATACTTGACCTTGGAAACCAACCCTCAGATTGGAAGAAGTTGGTAACTGATTTTAATTGTATTACAAATGCTATTCCTTTTTTCAAGTGACAAGGTTGAGACTTGAGAGGTGATTAATGTTGTTGTTTCCATCTATTTATCTAGATGAGCATCGGGAGGAAATGGAAGGAGATAATTGATGTGACGGATAAGATGACTTACAGCTTCCATGTAAAAACTTGACTTTTGGTAATTTCATCATCTGAGCATGTTAATTCTTGTTTACCTCATTGCTTTTGCTGTTGCAGGATGACTCTAAAAGGGAAAAATCCGCAAAAATTCGCTACAATGTCTGAACACTGATTTGATTGTGTTCACCGCTATATCACTGCAGTGTACTTGGAAAGAACAGAAGACTGATTTATGATATGTGCTCGGTTTGAGATACTAGATTAAAGAAGTACTAGGCGCGATATTTTTTCTCTTTGGCTTTGCTGCTTTCTCTCCTCCATGGAGGTTCTTTCTTCCTACTTCATATCTTGAATATTCAGAGATCTTAATTATAATTGAATAGTCATTACTGCTTTTCTTTGTTTCTTTCTGCTTAATTTTGTGCTGTGGCATTGAAGGAATGAACTCTGTATAAACTGCATTGCTGCAGAAGGCTCATGATTGAGAAACGTTTTTTCTGTAGATTGGTTTAGATTATAATAGTTCATTGTTCCCCAATCTTGTCTTGTGCATTTACAGACGGCTTAAATTTTATTTTTCCGTCAAAGCTGCAAATTTTAATGGGAGAAGAAGGAAAACAATGTGACTGAAACCCATTCTCTTGGATTTGGGTGAACATAGTCATTTGTCTTAACTCATCTTGTTGATCGTAGTTACCGTCCCTTACTGGACAATCCCAATCTGACTTCAAAAAGTAAGATTTTTTTTCTTCGTTGAACATAATCACCTCTAATTCTATCACAACTAAAGGTGTTATATCGTAAAAACTACTACTGAAAGCTTAGGATTTTTTTTTAAATTTTTCTTATAACTCGGATCTGAGCTGTTCAATAATATCAAACGAACGAGGAAGGAGGTGATCCAATTCTAACCTTTATCACGGTAGGACTTAGGAGAATAGCTTTATGAGAATCTAAAGGAATTGCCATTTTCCAGAGTCTTGTTTAATAAATTGGAAGAAAATATTACAGCTAAACTGAGTAGTTGAGGGCATAAGATTAGGGGAAAGATATCTAGTTTTTACAATATAATTCCTCACTGAAACTAAGATGATCTGAATTTGAATAAGTTTGAAGGAGATGACAAAATAGTAATTATAAAGTCTGAATCATGCAAGAAACCCTAGTTTTTCTCCATTCTTCTTGGCCAACCTAATCAATCCTTGTCTTTGCTTTCCATCAGCTCCTATTGATTTGCAGAACTCTGTAATTACCTGTCACCATTTCCAACAAATTACATCAATTAAAAAAATTCTCAAATCGCTTTTATGTAGAAAAATGAATTTGAAAAGCAATTTGATGTAATAAAATTAACTACATTTATTTAATATGTATTTTTCTAATAATCATCTGTGATGAACACGCGTCAAAACTCTACCAAATATAAAGAAATATATTTTAAACTCCATAGATATTCTTTAACAACATCAACAACTTCCTTCAAGTTTCTAGCACTGAAATAGTCTAGATGAACTAACATTGAAATCAAAGAAATTTGACACGACAGGAAAAATAAATAAAATAGTTAGAACAAATTAAAAACCCAACAAGAAAAAAGGAAAAAAAAAAGAAAAGAAAAAGAAAATGTTACCTGAGAATGCAAGGCAATGGCTTTGCCTCTAAGCTGATTGAATTGTTTCTTCCCAATAAGATTACGAGTAACAACAACAAGAGGAGCAAATACACCTTTTCCTTCATTTACGTTCTTCATCATTGGCTGACCTCTTACTCCCTTTTTTACCCTAACCTGCTGCAACTGCCATGAATTTGCTAACCTTCCATATTCTTCACCGCCCATTATTGAACTTTTTCCCCAATTCCCTTTGAATGAAGAACTCATTCCTCCTTTAAACCCAGCCGCTGAAATTGAAATTGCCATTGGAATTTTAGATACAATTCAAAATTCAAAAGGGGTTTTTGAAGGGGGTGTTTGATTGTTAAGAATTGGAATAGATGGTTTTTATGGGGTTTTATTTGGTTGAAAGGAGGGATATTTTATTTTTGTAAAATTAAGAGCCTTGGGTTTTTTTTATAATGGATGGAAATGTGGGTGAGAGTCCAAAGAGGAAATTTGAACCACATATACTGATGGCTTGGAATTTTTTGGTTTGTTCTTCTTTTTCAGAGTTCAAATGTGACTTTTATTTAAAATTAAAAGGTTCCTAATTAACTGCCAAGAAAGTGAGGAAGATTTTTTTCTCATTGTTAATATGGATGAATCAAGTCAAACTATACGTGAACAGTGAAAAACATGGTAATAGATTTCTTCTAATAGTGAATCCTATGTATTTATCATTAGTAGTGAAAGATGATGTGATAAGTTTCGCTTTTAATAGTAAGTTTCTCTTTTAATAGTAAGTTTCTCTTTTAAATTAAGGGTTAACTATAATGGACCCTCAACCTTTATACACTTATATCATTTTACACTCTCACATTTAAAATCTTTCAGAAAATCCATTTCACTTTTCATTTTGTTTCATCATATTTCCTACCGTGACTTCCGTTCAAAAAATTGACGGAAATCAATACACGTGACTTACGCGTGACTCTTTTAATGGGTAATGAGATAATTTAATATCCCATTACCATGTGTCATCCATCCATGTTGCTTCGTCACCAACCCCATTTTCTCTATAAGAAAAGACGCCAAACCCCCTTCCTTATTTCTGCTTGCACTCGCGACAAACCCCTTTTCCCTACAATTCCTTCATGGTTTTTCACTTCTTCTATGGGAGCTCCATCCTGCTACTACAGTATTTCTTCATAATTGAAGTCTTCTTGGATTGATTTGACCCGGGAAGAAGCTTTTATGCCTGTTCTAAAAAAATGCATAAGACTAGAAGGAAATTTTTTCACTTCTCCACCTCAATTTTGTACTGAAATTGGAACCTCCATGTTAACTAAAATTGGAAGGACCTGTTTCTCATAATTGTTTGTAATTTTTACTAAATTTTTGCTTTGCAGAACAATGGAGAATGCATGTTTTTTATGTGGTCAGGCTCACCCATGTGTGAAAGAGTAAACAATATTATCATTGGGTTATTAAGAGGAATGACCAGACTTGAGTGCGAAAATAGAATTTTACAATCCAATATATTGAAGTTGATGATGTGCATATGCTTATTGTTGATGTCTATTTACTTCAAATTTTAAGAGTATTAGTCTTGTATTTAAGTTTATTTTGGTTTAGGTTATGTTGTTGTTGATGTTTGTGTACTTCAATTGTAAGGATATTTAGCTCGTAACTAAGCTTAATACTGATTTGGTTATGCTGATGTTGTAAGCTATTTTGATCTATGAAAAGTTAAGGTTAAATTTACATTTACAAATTTTGATCTTTAAGTTGAGAGAGAGAATAATATTCTCAAAAATAATTAATGAGCTAAAAGACATCAATTGAGTTAATCAATTTAAACATCCCTTCATAATTAATCAACCTTAAACAATATTCAATACCCTTACAAAATATTTTCAAACAACCTTCACATTACACTACCCACAAAAATAAACACCATCCTCCGCAAAATATAAATATACAGAATCAAACTGTTGACATAAATATCATCCTTTAAAAATATAAACATACAGAATCAAACTACCCACAAAAAATTCCCAACATCCTCCTTCACAAAATATTGACACAAGATATCAACAATAAATTCCCACAATCATTGTTCAAAGTTGACTAAGGGGAAGAAATGCGTTTAACTTCATTTGTGAATAATGCTCTGATCGTCTTTCGGGTGGATTGCTTCTTAAGGACTGTCATTCTCGCAGGAGACGTCACCAAGGCAGGAGATTGAGAGACATACATTGGTTCAGACCTCTGGGAAGCATTTGCCACTGGTTCAGAAAGTGATGGTTGCACTGTATCAACCCTCTGGGAAGCATTTGCCGCTGGTTGAGACCATTAGGAAGCATATGTCATTGGTTCAGAAGCCTACAATTAAACAACAGAATATAATTAAATATAAAAAATAAGTAATTTAACAAATAAAGCATAATTAAACAGAAAATAAGTCTTTGGCTCTAAATTCACTATACTAACTGGTCCAGTAGCATGAAATACTTCAAATTTCCCTCCTCCAGTCCATTTAGGTAGGCAAAATGCGCCATTTATTTTATTCTTCGCAGCTATTGCACATGCTTTTGGAGAGGCACTCTCTATTTTCTTCGTCATTCGAATCATCAAATATAACCCTTTTTTTAAGCATAGTCGAGATAGGCCTATCCCTAGCTTCCAAAATTGCAGCATTAAATGACTCACAAAGGTTGTTTGACAACATATCGCACTTGGGGAAGGTCTGAAAGTGAGACCTAGTCTATGAAGCACGATGTTTTGCATGCAACCATTCATAAGCCCCTAGATGTTCTTCCGTTAGCTTTTCCATTTTAGACAAAAATTGAACTATTGTTGTACTCCTAGCACAACTCCACAATCTGTTTTTCAAAGCGAGACCTTTGAAATCCTCCTTAAAATTATTGTACATATGGCGCACACAATGTTTATGCTCTGAATTAGGTATTAAGTTTTTCAGTGTACATTTCAACCATTTATGCTTATCAGTTATGAATGTCCAAGTATATCTATTAACAATTCTAACATCATCAATTAAAGCAGTCAAAAACCACTCCCAGGACTCTCAGTTTTCAACCTCCACTAGTGCATAAGCAATTGTGAACAATGGGTTTTATTTCCATCTACTCCCACTATAGTCAGTAATTGTCCTGGATGGGGACCTTTGATGTGGCACGTCGAGACTAATCACTGGCCTACAACCCTCTTTAAAGCCCTTCTTACAATCCCCCAAACAAATATAAAACATTTAAAACTTAGGTCTACACCTCTACCAGGCTCAATTTTCATAAAAATAGAACTATCCTTATAAACTTTTTGTAGCTCCTCAATATAATCTCACAGTTGGGTAAGTTGGTAATCATATGATCCTTGAATAACAAGTGTAGCCTTTCTCTTAGCTCTCCAAACTTGCATCCTTGATACCAACACTAGATGATCATGTCGTATAGCATTTTGCTTGGCACTAACACTCATGTTAGGTGCATTCCTCAAATGCCCCATATATTGCCGTGACAACCAACTTGAATTGGAAAACCTATTCCAAAATGTCCTATTACAATTATGGACATCATTGAATGATTTAATTTGAAATGTTTTCTCATCTCTTTGTAAAGACGCATATACAAACCAAGGACACTCATTAGTTAATGCAACCCTAATCGTATCCCTATAATTCTTTACAAATCTTAGAACTCTACCACTCTTAATAGAGTATTCCCTCACAACCCGCCTAAACTCAACTGCAAACCCAAACAATATCCCCCATTTGAATTGAACATCGCTCATATTTGTTTGTGGGAATAACTCAGGATTCCTAGGTCTATTCCTACACCTTACACCTTCTCCATCAGACTCACTATCCAAACTTCTTAATTCATCTGAGTTGTCCTCCTCAGTGTCAACTACATTAAAATCAGTACAACTAAAAGTATGTTCTACAACTGGTTCAATAATTGACTCAAGCAACTGGTAATCATCATTTGTTTGACCATCATTTGACTCAGCATCAGCAAAATCAAGATCATCAGAATCACTTGAATATTAGACAACACCAAAATTTTCAATAAACACTAATTCCCCAATACAAATCAACTCTAATCAACGTTATATAATCTCAGAATTCAAAACAGATACCCTATCAGAATTTTCAATCAACACTAATTAAATCAGTAAAAAAACTCAGAATTCCAATCAACTCTAATCAACAGTATACAAACTCAGAATTTTCAATCAACTCTAATTAGTATGTGAAACCTAATCAAATATAATCTCTGAATGCAAATCAACTCTAATCAAAACAGATTTTATACAAGAATGCAATCAGATTTTATAGCAGTATAAAAAACTCTAGACCAGAAAAGGAAAACAGTATGTAAAACCCTAATTAGTATACAGTCTCATAATGTAAATCAACTGTAATCAAAACATGTTTATACGAGAATGTAAAATCCTAAATTAGAAAAGGCAAACATTATGTCAAACCCATGCAAAATCCTAAATTAGAAAAGGAAAACAGTATGTCAAACCCATGCAAAATCCTAAACCAGAAAGGGAAAACAGTATATCAAACCCTAAACCAGAATGCAAAACTCTATACCAACATACAAACAAAAACTTCAAACCCTAAACCAGACTACACTTCCCCAAACAAAATAATAAAAAAATGAGAGACCACTCCTCTGAAAATAGTATAGAAATGGTAGTCCCTAATGCTTTTGTTAAAAATAATCTTAAAAAAAGTTTGTTATTTTCTAAAATCTTCGAGTATATACATAGAGAAACAAAACTCACCTTCACTGCTTTGTCTTCTAACGTCAAAACTTTCACTGTCTCATCCTATACCATTGGAATCCTTACAACATTGTCCTCGACCACAAACTATCCCACCTCTTCTTGTGCGCACCATTGAAGAAGACGGTGAAAAAAGAAATCAAAAAATACAGTGGAGCTCGAAAATGAAAGTGATGGCGAAGGGTTCTTTCGCTAGGGAGAAAGTGTGAAGTCTTCGAAGAAGACCCTTCGCAAATGGCAGTGTACACGAAGGGTCTCTTTTCCCCACCAAAAGTGGGTTAGTGGTGGAGAAGCCATCGATGACTTACACGTGATCATGTGGTGTTAAATTATCCTATTACCCTTTAAAAGGGTCACGTGTATTGACTTCCGTTAGTTTTTTAAACGGAAGTCACGATAGGAGGTATTGGTGAAATAAAATGATAAGTGAGGGGGTTTTTTGTAAGTTTTTAAAGGTGAGACTTGAGAATGCAAAATGATATTGGCGTAGAAGGTAAGAGGTTCTAGAAAACATACCCCTTAAATTAATTGTAGTACATAGTTTGATTTGATTGGCATGGTGAGGAGGAGGAGCCAACCAGTGTTCATATTAGAACCTTGAATTTTAATGGCTTGTTCTTCTGCTTGGGTCCATTATGCCACCCTTCTGGTGGCATAACCTTAGCCTCTTATTCAATTGTCGTTAATTTTTTAACGAACATTCAGAAATGAAGTCATAAAATATTTTTAGTGAGATCAATAAAATTTTTCATAGTTTTATATTTCCCAAGAGTAAGACTCTGATTTTTTTAAAATGCGCTATAATTTAGGGGCAAATGATATATATAATATTGTATTTTATTAATGAGATAAAAAAATACAATAAAGATTTGATAAAAAGAAAACTTTGTTCCTTCGTGAATTTCATTTCATTTCCATTCATTACTTCCTCTCTTCTCCTAGTTTCCTTCTTATTTCTCATTAATTCTTTTTTTTTTTCTGAACCTTTTATTTGTAATTCTAAAGAAGCGTTGAGTTTGGACACAACTTGCATCTTGGGCAATCACAAAGTCAATAATACATTTTCAATGCTACGTTACGGAAAACGTGTTTTTGAAGCAAAATACACATTTAGTTGATGAACAAAGTTCAAAATTTGCAGCTTTGATGTTTGGTAATCAAGAAGGTTCTTAGAACTGGCTCTATGGGCATGTTTACTTGCTGCATTTGGATTACAAATCTTACGAATTTAGATTTGTAATTCAAATATGATGTTTACTAAGAAAAGATTAAAAAAATTGTGTGAAACCCACCACATTGTTAGATTTGAAATGTGAGTTTTTATAGATTTCTAATCCAAGTAAAAATAGAAGATTATAAATTCAAATCTACACATTTGTTAGATTTAAATGTGCAAAATAAAAACATCTTATTTAAGTCATCATTCAAATCAAGTAATCTATTAATTTAAGGACATTATAGTAAACTTATATTACATAATTCAAAATAATATAAATTCATAGTAATCACAATATTACAAATCCTAAATCAAACTCTCAGTCTAAATCCTAAATTCAAATTCTTAAACCAAATATTCAATCCAAATCCTTCAACGAAATATTCAGTAAACATGCCATTAGTCCTAGGAGTAAATGGTTAATCAGAATATATAAATAATTGTGTGAAAATAATATATCAAATACTTCATATGTTGAGTCGTTCAGCACCTCGAAACGTTTCTCTGTAAAATATTTAATCAACTCATTTTAAACATTAAATCAATATAATCATGTCAAGTAAATGTAATAATTAGCAACTAAATGCATAATTAAATGTAAGGTTAGTGGGGTGTTACAACTTCAGTGAGAAGAGAAGTCTCTTACTCTCAAATGTGACTTGATTACGAAAAAACCATACCACCAAGAAGGCGGTGATAATATAAGTCCACCATATAGCATTCAATTGCGTCCTAAAAGATATCTTCAACCAGTCTTGCCAAAGATATAAGAAAGTACTATCCAACTTGATATCCTTTCTAAACACATTCGACATGACATTCCACAGCCCGCGAGTAAAAGGATATTCTATGAAGAGAAGTTGTAAGTTATCCTCCGCAGCACAACAAAGGTGACATAGAGAAGAAAAAATATAACCACGATCATGCAAAACAGAATCAATATGAATCTTTTCATAAACAAAAAGGACAAATCAAGAGGGTGGAATAAACAACATTTAAATTTAGTTATCCTAACTAACATAATTCTAAACCTCAGAAAGAGATGCATAGACAAGCTAAAATAAATAACACCATCCAAAAAATGTGTCCAAACTAATGAATCTTGATCGGAGCTAACTATCATCCTCTCAATATGCCAACTCCTTGAGTCAATGTGCACATCTCCTATAAGGGACTCAAAAGAGGGTGGAACAGCTGACGATCCATCTACATGTCATGTAAAAATAAATCTTAGATCACCGAGTTAATGAGACATAATCTGCATGGCATGATTAAAGTTAAACCAATCCAAGATTTCAGTTTGGTTTAAATCTTATCAGCCCAAAGGATCAACCAATGACGTCTAGTAGCAGCAACAACGAGTTGAAACCCCCAATAAGTCACAGAATCTCCTGCCTTGCGCATTCTAGACATGGAAAAAAATCACTAATTCAGGTCCATGAGATGCTCATGCTAAATTAAATGAAAATATAAATACACATCGATTACCATAGGTTGATAATTGTTTTTAAGGGTATTTGGTTCCTGTTGAGT
Organism: Datisca glomerata; assembly: GCA_003255025.1. Lineage (NCBI taxonomy): Eukaryota > Viridiplantae > Streptophyta > Magnoliopsida > Cucurbitales > Datiscaceae > Datisca > Datisca glomerata. Next base: position 775,561 of record QANY01004819.1, on the reverse strand, counting down.
GATAAGCATGCATGAAATTTTTTATGACATTTTATGAATTCATTTTATTCAAATAATATCTCATTTTTATGAGCTCATGACGTGAATGTGAGGGCTTTAATATTGTGTCAAGTCATATTGTCAAACATTTTTATGAATTCATTTTGTATGTGCTCTAAACCAATGTTCATTCTATTCAAATAATATCTCAACTATTCAATGTTACAATTATAGAGTGATTTTGAATATGACTTGAACTCATGACTTTGAAGTGTGTTGTCTTTAGAGGCTTATCACTATGTGAATTCCTCTTAAATTTGAAGGTTAATTAACTTATAAAGGAGTAGTGCTGATGAAAAAATATCATTCTATGATGAATCACTTATATGTATTCGACACTTCTCAAATCTTACCGTAGAGAGATTTACTTTTTGCTTACGTCAGTTTCTCAAATCTCTTGATCTATTCCCTTCTTTAACTTTATGTACAAAATTGAGACACTGCTTGTCATATATTATTGTATATTTAATTTATAAAATTATGTAATTTTGACAAAATCTACATATTGTATCCTTTGTAAAAGCATTAACCACACAAGCGAGTTCACATTCTCATAAGTCAAAAAGTTTGTTGAAAAAATTTATGTGTGCGAAGTGGCATATAAAATTAAAAGCTGTTTCAAGGATTGGGAAGTCAAAATGCACTTATAAAATTATTTGTTTACTCTTCATCTCATTTCTTCTTTGTTTTTTATTTTTCCACTTTTTCATTTTCTTCTATGTTTTCTTCTTCGTCTTCTTCTTCATCTTCTTACTTCTTCATAAAATAATAAAATATTTATTTATTTTCTTGTTCATGTTCATGAATTTTTTGAGAATATTTATTTATTTATTTTTTCTGAAAATGGGTTTTTGCCTATTTTACAGATCTGAACCATATCTAGCCATAAATCAGATCTAAAAAAATGGGTTTTTATCCATTTTTACAGATCTGAACCAGAATATTTTAAGACAAACTAGATCTGGGTCAGATCTGAAAATAGATTTTTGCCTATTTTTACAGATCTGAACCATATCTTGCCACAAACATCGTGTAACCATCGTGTAGTCTACACGATGAGTACACTGGCATCGTGTTGTCATCGTATAGTGTACACGATGAGTACACTGGCATGTAGTGTTGTGTAGCCATCATGTAATATACACATAGTCTACACGGCGCCACTGTAACCATCGTGTAGACTACGCGATGGCTACACTTGCGTCGTGTAGACTATACAATAACTATACAATATATTACACGATGGCTACACTGGCATCATATAGTCTAGTCCACACGATGAGTACACTAGTGTCGTGTAGACTATACGATAACTACATTGGAATCATATAGACTACGTGTATACTACTCGATGAGTACACTGGTATCGTGTAGTCTACATGATGAGTACACTAGCGTCGTGTATCCATCGTGTGGTCTACACGATGAGTACACTAGCGTCGTGTAGCCATCGTGTGGTCTACACGATGAGTACACTAGCGTCGTGTAGCCATCGTGTAGTCTACACGATGTGTACACTAGCGCTGTGTAGACTACATGTATACTACACGATGACTACACTGATATCGTGTAGACTACACGATGTTACTGTACCCATCGTGTAGACTACACGATGTCTACACGATGTTAATGTACCTATCGTGTAGACTACACGATTTCTACACGATGTTAGTGTACCCATCGTGTAGACTACACGATGGCTACACGAAGCTAGTGTACTCATCGTGTTGACTACACGACGCTAATGTACTCATCGTGTAGTCTACACGATGCCAGTGTAGCCATTGTGTAGTATTTAGTGTAGCCATTATTTTAGATTGATTTGTGGCTAGATATGGTTCAGATCTGTAAAAATAGGCAAAAACCCATCTTCAGATCTTACCCAGATCTGGTTTGTCGTCAAATCTTCTAGTTCAGATATGTAAAAATGAGTAAAAACCCACTTTTTTATATCTGGTTTGTGGCGAGATATGGTTGAGATCTGTAAAATTAGGCAAAAACTCATTTTCAGAAAAAATAAAATAAATAAATATTCTCAAAAAATTCATGAACGTAAAGAAGAAAATAAATAAATATTGTGTTGTTGCATGAAGAAGTAAGAAGATGAAGAAAAAGACGAAGAAAAAGACGAAGAAGAAAACGAAGAAGTGAAAAAAATAAAAAATAAAGAAGGAGAAATGAGGTGAATGATAAACATATAATTTTATAAGTATAATTTGAATGAAATGTGGATAAGAGGAAATAAAAATTAATATATTCATCTATGTTTCCAAAATGATTAATACATGAGTCCGGGTAAGAGAAAAACCCACTTCAAATTCCCTAATCTATCATTTCCTCACTCACATCTCATTTCAGGGTAGGCTCTCCCTCGGATCTCTCTCTCTGTGTATGTGTGTGATATATCCGGCAACAACTGCTTTCCGATTCCTTCCATGGGTCATTGCTGCTTCACTCTTGTGTCTGTTCATTCTATATTTGCTCCCATTTATGCGCTTGTTGCATTTTTTAGTTCTTGTATCTTTAGATTTGAGCTAGTTTTCATTGTTCTCAACATCGGTTTACACTTTCATTTCCTTTTTTCCGCAAAAGAACTGTTCAGCATCCCAAATCTCAAGAGTTGTCATTGGCATATGCGTTTGCGTATGATCTTTCTTTGATGTTTTGACATTTATTTGGTACCTCTGGATTAGACAAGCATGGAAGGAAATTAAAGAATTTTTTTGATATCTTAACACTCATAATAGTTCCATTATTTTATTTTCTTTTTAGTTGGGGGTTCAAGTTCTGAGACCTTGTGAATGATACAGGTACTTTCTTGAATTGATAAATCTGTTAGGTTTTGAGAGAGCGATGAACTTGCATGACCCACAGAGAAAGAGAGCAATGAAAATTAATCTCGATAGAAATATAAAAACGATCATAATCGGATATTTTCGTTGCAATTTCTTCATTGGACTGCTACTCCAAATCTGGTGTCGTGGTTAATGCCGAGAAACTGTTAGATACAATTCCTCACCCAAATATTATTACTTGGAATATCATGTTCTATGCTATTGCATAGTATTGGCAGAATCGATTAGCATGGTGATATTGTAGAGTTTTTCAGCATGTACAGGTTCAAATCTAGAATCTGTAGAAAGTATATTTGATGCTTAATTACTTTATGAGAAAAAAGAAGGTAAAATTAAGAAGAAATATTTTGGTATTTTGTTTCTGTGAAGGTTGCACACCTCATGCTTGATGATTTGCTTCTGAGTCATATATATGAGGCATGCTAGCACTTAACTAGAAGAAGACAATCATATATATATATATGCTATTCGATCACTATTTCTCTTTCTACAAGCTACCACTTTTAATAGTCTAGAATAGACAATCATATATGCTCATACTATTGTCTGTATGTGTTTATACAAGTTTTCTCTTAGAATTCTTTTGATAATCTTTCCTGAACTTTTGTATGATAACTTGGATTTTTTTCTATAGCACTTTTGAGGATTAAGTTGGCCAATTCTTTTGAGTTGCAGTTTTACTTTGCTAATATTTTTTATGAGAAAAAAAGGAAAAGTTAGGAAGAAATATGTTGTTATTTTGTTTTTGTGAAGGTTGCACACATGTTTGATGATTACTTATGAGTCATATACATGTAAGAATATGTTTCTTGTTTGGAACGAGCAATCTCCGCTATCGCCTTCTGATCCTTACTAGAGAGCTCAAGCTAGGTTCTAGGGTGATTTTATTGATAATAATGTATCTCTTTTTTTTTATTCTTTTACTGTTTTCATTTTTATTTTACATTTTAATATTATATCGATTTCTTGGCTTCTAACATTGTGTGTACCTCTTTTAACTTCTTTTTTATGAAATCAATTGATTTGTAAATTCCGGCATCTCCATTTGTAGCTGGTAAATTTGTAAATTTGTCGCATCACAACTCCTAAAATCCCATACTTCAATCGAAATTGTAGATTCTGACAGCGGTTGGGTTTACAAACACATAGACATAGATATTACATTATTTCAAGATGCTTAACCTTGCAAAAGCAATAGTGGTAATCGAGAAATGAAGCTTGGATTTGTAAGTAGGGTGCCTAGCATTTATGAGAGTTATAGTGAACGAGAGTCATATTCAACTTGAATGAATACGTCCAGGACCTTGAGCATGAGAGTTATGCTATTGATTATAATTGGTTGATATTAATGTCTATACAATGTAATATTTGAATATTCATGTTTCAATTTTTTTATTAAATTTGTTGCTATGGATAAACCTTATTCAAGTACCTATGTAAAACGGTCAACATTTTTATTCTAGGAGAAAGAAACATAGAATTGGTTGGGATGGTATATCATTTGACATGCATTATATTAGGACACTAAATTTATATAGAATGATATTTGCAAATGACTTAGTATGTTTTGAAAGCACGTGAATGGACATGATAACATTTACCATTTTATGTCAACTTCTTGAGACTGTTGGTCAATTAAGGAAAACTAAGAATATGGATGTAGAAGAATTGGTTGCTATCATCTTACATATAACTGCGCATGATGTAAATAATATAATTATTAGACGACATTTTGCACGTTATGGTGAAACAATGAATAAGCATTTTACAAAAGTATTGAACTCAATGTCTCGTTGACATGATGTGTTCTTGAAAAAATCAGTGTCAATCTTTGAAAACTCTATAGATAGAAGATGGAAGTGGTTTAAGATATCAAATGTGCACTTCAAATTGGGTTCCTTCTTACATACCAAATTATAAGGTTTGTAACACATTTGGAATTTTAGTAATCCAAAATTGTTTAAGAGCTTTAGATGGAACCTATATTAAGGTCAATGTGCGTGCTGTTGATCACTACAAGAAAAATAGATTTTGACGGTGGATTTTTTCGTTTGGTAGTTCAAAAACTAACAAAAAAAGGATTTGTGGTTCAAAAATTGCAACCTTATTCACCGCTGGCAAATGAGGTCTTTTCGACGGTTTTATTTTTATCTTTCTTGACTGTTTCAATTCGCATGTAAAGAGTATTTAGCGGCGTTTCAAAACTATTATCAAATGCCCAGAAACTGAAAGAAGATATCTTTCTCAAGGTCTTTTCCGGTGGTTTTTTTTCTTTACCGACGATTTAAAACATAGATTTCAGAATCTATCAATACATGTTTTCAAACGTGTATAAAATATCTATTTTTTAAACGTCCCATAATTTTAAAAAATACGTGTTTCTGAAAATATTTTATATCATAGATTTTAGAATCTATCAATAAAAAATTTCAACAGTTCGGAGTCCATTAATTCAAATATTCACAAATTCTTGTATTTTAACGTTCACAAATTCAAATATTCACAAATTTTAAAAATATTCAGAATTCATCAATTGAAACTTTCACAAATTCTAAAAATAAAACAATATAAGTTCAAACTTAAGCAAATATAATATTTTTCATCTTCACTGAACTTTATGCTATCATGAAGTTGATGGAGGATCTCCAGAATCCTATATACACATAAAATGAACAAAATTAATATTAGTGTTGAAATAAACATAATTTATAATTGCGTAAAGTATATATTCCTTAGAAATCTTACATGATCACCGTCGGGGAATGAAAACGAAGGATTTTGTGCTTGCATCATTTTCATAAGGTACATCACTTGAGATTGGAGTTGAACTTGACCATCTTGAAGTTCATGGACCTGTGACTTAACTCTCTCATGTTTTGCACGTGGAACGAATGGCTCTTCAGAAAATGGGCGAATGCTTTGTGATCCAAATACACTGGTGAGGGATAGACATAGTCCCATTCCACGGACTAGTCCAAGATGCTCTGAACCCATAACTTCAGAAAACGCATCTCTAAGGGTGATATTATTCTCATCCTGTGTTTTGCCATATGTGAGAAATAGACAATTCGATCGCATATGTGAGAAATAGAGTTGAAAAATAAAAACTATTGACAAATATAGACTTCAAAATAATTCTTACAACTCTAGAAGCAGATTATTGATCTACCCAATTTTCATCTTTGCGTTTATGCTTTTCATATGAACAAATCGACCGCATTGGGCTCTCTCCAACACCTCCGTCTATCATTATATTTAAAAAAATTATATTTTGATCACAATACTGAAAACAAAAATATTAGTTATAATAAAAATGATTTACGTATCACTTCATCTTATTTTTTGGTATAGTTTTTCCTTCAAAGAGAATAAAAAATGGACAATAGCATTCCACTGATCTCGTGGAATATCCTCATGTTTATGTTTTGGGCATTATTCTTCGCTCGGATATTTTATCGTATTCATTGTTCCTAATTTACTTTTACCGTCTTTCCAACTGTTGAAGACAATGCAAACTTTCGTAGCGTCGGTAATTTCCCAATGACTCTGAAAAATTACAAAGCTATAGTTAATAAATACATAATGAAAGAGACAATTACAAATAAGTATTTATACCTTCATAATATCTCGTGTTGCGTTCTTGTACATTTCAGGCACTTTCTTCCAATTTTCATAGGTGATCGGCAATAGATTGTACGTGCGTCCTAGTGAAGCTCGTATACATAGATGCTTGATCCTTGATCGATTGTCCTGCTGTGTTGAATTCAACTTTCACTTTCTTCCCTTCAGGTAGATTCCATATAGGAGCTAATCGTGTCTGACCATGAACCTTTCACCTAGAGGAGGAGGATTCACCTACGTATAAAATATTTTTTTTGTATATTGGACATTATATGAATAAAAATAATGGTTTGTACAACATATAAAATAAATGTTATACCTGTTAATTCAGTGGGAGCGTCGCATGGTGGATCTTGATCACCAATGGACTCATCCTCAGTTACGCGCAAACGTCTACCACCGATGATGGTTATACTTGCACAACAAAATAGGTAATAACAGACAGACATAGCTTATCAAAATTAAATATTAATACTATCAACTAAAGACATACCTAATTCAAATAGTAACACGATCAAATTGAGTCGTCACTATTCTGATCAAAATCAACATTTATATGAATTGTATCTTCTATGGTTACACCAACAACATTTGTCCTAACTAAATTGACATATTCATCATTCTCATATAAGACTTCTTCTAAATGAAAATGATCATGTATCTCACTTTCAAAATTCATCACTACGTCATTATCAAGAGTTGTATCATTTTAGGCCGAGGGATAAGAGTAGAGAGAATCAATGATGTTTGTTTCATGCACATCCAAGGAGGCAAATTATATGGAATCAACAGAACAGGCTACATGCTATAACTAACACTCATTGCTCCAAATGGGTTGAAACCATCACTAGCCAAACCAAGTCTGACATTACGTGGTTCGGATGAGAATCCAGTATGTCTAGAGTCAAATGATTTTCAACCAGTCGAATCAGCATGATGTCTTAAAACACAATCTTCAGTACGCTCTATATTATGCCATTTCATATCGTCAGTGGCTTTAGACGACATGTATAATCTCTATAACCTTCCTTTTAAAGGAAAGTAACACATCACTTTAGCAGCTTTTGGCTCCTTCTTCATTTTTCCTTGAGATTGAGATGTATTTTCACCATCCTTGGCTATCCACCTTGAAGTACATTAAGTAAAACATGATTGTTCTTGTTATTTGTCTTTCCAATATAATATGCAGTCATTTGGACAAGCATGTATCTTTTCATACCCAATACCCAACTTTTTATAATCTTTGCAGCTTCATAAAATGTTTTTGGCAACTCCCATCCATCTTTGCGCAGTAACTCAAGCAACCCTGATAGTGCCTCATTACCCAATCCATAAAGACACTTGAGGTGGTAAAGATGCACTATAAATGAGAGTTTTGAAAAAAATTTACATCTTGGATATAAAGGTTCATTATTATCTTGAACTAAGTCAGAGAAATAATTCATTTTTGCGTGTTGAGCATCATTTAGTTGCTCATTCATATTATTAGTAGTTGGCTCTGTTTGTAAATCATCTGTTCATCTCTCATTATCCACAACTCTGAATGCATCACACAACAACCATGCATATTGTCATCACAAGTTTCATACATAGATGCATGGTTCACATTTCTTTCATTAAGCTCTTCTCCATTTGAATTTTACAATATGGATTCACCATGAAAAATCCAACGTGTAGAGTCAATGCAAAACCAATTATACACCAAGTGCCCATGCACACTCTTCCTATTCATCCTCAGCATATTCACACAACGTTTACATGGACACAAAATCTTACCCTCTACAGAAACTCTTTCAAAAGTAAAATCAAGAAACTCCTCAACCCTATTAAGGTCATCTTGACTAACTCGAGATTTTTCAATCAAACTTTTATCCATATTAAAAGCAATCTGAACATATAATAATATATAGTTCAATACAATGAAAATCAAACTTATAATGAAATCAGAATCATAAATTGAGGTACAGAATAGAGACAAACAACTTACAATCACTTCAAGAATTAAATAAACTAAAAAACTTGGAAAATTACAATAAACAATTAACGAATTAGGTACCCATATTCTAACTGTTATATTAAATTAGCTACCAATATTCTAACCATTTGACTATTAAATTAAATAATTAGATTGCAATAAACAAATTAACAATATTCTAACTTTGGCAGACTGAAAAGTACCATTTCTCTTTTTTAGATAACATAGCTAAGTATAAATACTTTGTCTCTCCCTATCTATATACTCCAATCAACATGTTGAGAATTTTATATAAATTTATTATAAAATAGTAACCAAAACCACTATTTTTTTATCATTGAATTTCATTTGATTCCACACAAAAAATGATGAATTCCCAAGAACTAGGTGCGTTTGATCTATTAAGCATCTTATGGAGTAAAGATATAGAGAGAAGCTTTTGTAAAAAGTCCATAGGGAAGAGAGGAAGAGATTTTGGGTGAGAATTAAGTATGTACCTGTAGATCGTGGAGGAGCTCGCGGTGGAGGAGCTTACAACAGAAAATCACGGTGGAGGAGCATAGAGGTTCGCGTCGCCTGTTGTAGAGAGAAAGAGAGGGAGATCGCGCGGGTTTGGGCGAAAGGAAAAAATTAAAGATTTAAAGGTTATTTTAAAACCGTCGTAAACAGTTTTAAAACCGTCGTCAAAAGTTTTACCGGCGGTTGGCATAACCGCCACCATAAAATCATCGGGGAAAACCATTTTTCTTGTATCGTACAAGTAATAATGAAATTACAATTAATGTGTTGGGGGTTGCTATCAAGATTTGCAATTTATTTATATTTTACCTGGATGGGAAGGTTCAGCAGAAGACTCTAAAGTTCTTCATGATCCTTTATCTAGAGCAAATGGGTTTAAGGTACCCCAATTTAATTGTTATCATTAGCAAGAGATTGACCCATTTTATTTTCTTAACTATATATATGACCTGAATAAGTTGTCCCGATAATAAGATAGTACTACTTGTGTAATGCTGGATATCAATGGTGAGGGTTTCTTGGCATCATTCAGAGGGCAACGATACCATTTGAATGATTGGAGGGAAGGACATCAACCAACTACTCCTGAAAAATTCTTCAACATGAGACATTCCTGGGATGTTATTGAAAGGGCTTTTGGGGTTTTAAAGGGTCGTTGGGTAGAGGAAAATCTTACAACCTCGTTAAAATTCAATGTAGGACCATTACAGCGTGTTGCCTTCTTCATAATTTGATTTACGTGAAATGCCATGGATCCTTTTGAGTTATAAGATAACTATGTTGATGAACAATTTGTTTAGAGCTAACATATGACATACGTAGAGCCGTCAAATTGTTGGACTACTTAGAGGGACAACTTAGCAAAGGAGATGTTTGAAGAGTGGACTGATGAAAAGAGTTGATTTTCCATTAGAAATTAAGACGTTAGGTTGTTTGTTTGTGTTTAAATTCACTTATGTTTGTACTTCATGTTTTGGACTTGTAAGATTTTTATTTCAAAACTATTTTTTTGGTAATATTAACATGAGAAGTTGTTCATTCTTATGTGTACAATTTGAGTATTTATGTTCATTTTATTCAATTGAATTGTACCTAGTCCAATGGGGAAATCCCAATGAATTGGGCATTTCGATACAATCAAATAGAAAGCCCCAAGCGCGCCATATTCTAGGAGCCCAAACTATGTAATTGAATAAATCCCCCTCTATCTGTTGTGGGTCAATGACTCATTCTCCTTCCCCTTATTCAAACTTCGATTCATATTGTTCATAGACTAATATCTTATCGTTGATTTGGTAAGCTATTGCATTTGACACCTCTGTGAATAGGAATGGATCAAAATGAGCGAGCAAAAGTTACTGAGAAAAAGAAACATCAATGGATCCAATATGAGGATACGAAATTATTTGAGTGCTTAATCAAGTTAGCACAAGTTGGGACTTGGTGAGGTGATAATGGTACGTTCAAAACTGGTTTCCTGCAACAACTTGAGAAGCGGATGGAAAAAATCTAAGAAAACGGCTATCATATCTATTTTCAAAACCATCACCCATTTCCTACCTCTGTACGTAAAAAAATCTAAGAAAAGGGCTAGAGATGTTGATATATTGGTCAAGATACCAACTGACACAGTCAAACAGTTTGGGACATTCTTCTCGAATGCAAGTGAGAATATAGGCAAGTTGGTAAAGTGTTTTCAACATAAAGCCGATAGTGCTGATAGAGTTTCTTAAATATTTGACGAAATAATGAAAATAGATGGTATAATAAATGCGAAGAAGATACTAGCAGGAAAGTTGATTTGTGAAGGACCGTGATCAAACTCGTTACTTCTTTGCTTTGCCTGCACTTTTCAAAAAGAAGTTTATTTTGCAAGTTTTACTTGATAATATGAAATATAGAAATTAGATTTTATGATTGAAGCCTTCAGAACCTTTTTTATGTGTATAGTATAAGTAATGTCATATGTAATAATTTACTGGTGTAGTTTTTTTATTGTGCACATGGGTGAATTGTTGTTGCATGTATGATGTGCATAAGGGTAAATATTTTGTTGTTGCATTTATGATATGCACATGAGTTAATATTTTATCCATATCTTTTGACAGATCACGTGTAAATATAGTCAACATATGTGTGTGAAAATGTAGTAATTGGATTGAGAATCCATCTTTTATACATTTTATGAAATATATTCTCGTTACATACTTTGACTGATGGAGTTGCATCCAATATTTCATTATGAAGGTATCTATTTCTCAATTTGTTTCTTGGAAAATAATTTTTTTATTTATATTAGATTAACTATAAACTAAATTTTACTTAATAGTAAGATTGAAACTTGATGGAAATTTATTCTGGTACTATAATCTTGATCATTGAGTTGAAAATTGTGGGTATTTTTCTTATAAAAATTATTATCTTATATTGTAAATTTTATACCACATTAATACACTTGGAGCGGTATTGATTCAATTGTATGGATAATATTTTATGAAAATATATACGACGTATCATAATATAATGGTTTGGTTACAATACAATGGTCAAGAAATTAATAAGTATATACGAACAAAATCCATGATTTTATTAGAATAAAAAAACTACATTTTTGTTATTGCTTATGTTGATTATCTTACTATAAATTAAGTAATAACTATTCATAAACATTTTTTAGTCTGAGGGTAAAATTAAAATTAGACAATAATGTTTATAACATCACATTGCTTATTCCATCAAAACAAACAAAGCAATTTAACATTCTCACCATTATATCAGAACATTCCCAAGTGTTAACAAACAAAGTAATCTTAACTTTCTGGGCATATACTTTCCAACAATCATATTTCAACAATCTTATTCTGAAAATCATTTACTCGCGATATTATACCAAACGACCTCTCACTGTCTTTGATTGACTAAACATTCTACAAGTGAAGAAAAGAATACGATAAAATTGTATATAAAGTGTATCTAAAACATAAGGCTTACATTAATGTGTAAAATTTTGCTTGATGAGTACATTTTTTATATTACTCCACTTTATATTGACTCAAATTTCATCATCCTCAAACAATTGTTAACGTTGCAACTCTACCTTAAACCAAATCATCTTCAAATCATGATCGTCAAACTTCAACAACACTATACATTTGCGCCCTCCACATAATCTATATCTCTAAACAAAACTCTTGTACCGTCCATGGAAAAAACAATTTGTGTATGCTGACATATATCTCATCATATTATCATCACATTACATTCTCATTATTGACACAACCACATAACTTGAATCCTATTACATCCAAAATGAAACTTAATATATACGAATCATACATTGGAAATCATAATTAGCTAAGACAAAAGTCACTACTCTCAATCGGACTAGATGCAACACACTAGTTTAGAAATCATATTCAGCATGTGCAAAATCCTCTGACTTAGCTTTTAATATCACAGGGTATCTCCTCTTGGGATAGAACCCTCTATCAAATCTTAAGGTTGCCATTTATCTCTTTGGGCAAAGCCTACTCCCCACGTGATGCTCTTTTTAAGGTTGAGTCATCTCTCATCATCTGTCGAAGCAAAATCACCGAACCCTAAACCAAAACTTATTAAGACTCACTAAAATCGTAACTTTCCTATTAAAAAAGAAAAATGATTCCAAACAGAATAACACGTAAATTTTTACTAAACATCCTCATAAATAAAAAAAACTCGGTCCCCAAATAATTTAAGTTACAAAATTTCAACAATATAATATCTAAAGTTTATGTTTTTAATTTCTAATACTTAATTTTATAGAAAACATGTAATATACATTGTTTAGATCTAATATATTTAAATTTATGAATTTGTAAGTAATTAAAATCAGTCCGCATGGATATCTAAAATAATATGTGATGAGAGATAATTTTCTTTTGAGGCACAAATTACATCAATGATGTCCGGTAGACCATTTCAATATTTCATCGCCACCCTCTTAACCATCCAGAGGTAGAGGTGGCAACCGGATCTGTCTGGTCTGGGTGGTTCACAGGCCAATCTCGGGCCTTTTCAACCGGTTCACGGGTCGGTTCCGCGCCGGGCCGCTGGAATTTTAGGGCGACCCAGAGTGAACCGCTGAACCGGTCTGTATACTCACGAGTTGGGCCTCTTAATGTCCAGGCCAGGTTGGTTCATGGGCGTCCCGATTAAATAACTGGACTGGCCTGTTTTCCCTCCCTTTAATGTGATTTAATTCTAAAAAATGTAGATGGAGAGAGTTGAACTTTGGTAGGGAATAAATGAAGTGTAGAGATTATCACTAAGTTATATAAAAATCATGTTAATTTCTTATAATTATTTTATTTTATTACTTTAAAATCTCAATAGAAAAACTTGTAATAATAAGTAAAATAATTATTTTATTTATTAAATTCATAAACTAGTAATATTTATATTCGCGTAAAATCTAAAAAACTAATAAATAATTAATAACTAATTTATAATTCATGTTCATTAACACAACAAAAAATATCAGGAATATTAAACCAATATTTTTTTAAATTTTCATGAATCCTATTTTTTATTGAATAAAATATTCATTTAAATGAAAAATATTTAGTTTTTATTTAATTAAATAAGTTTATCTCAAAATTATATATATATATATATATATATATATATTATATGAAGTTTCGATAAAATATGTTAAAAGACAATAAGAATATAATTTAAACAAATTTAGATAAAATAGTAGATTCACAGACTCGTCGAGGCTATAAGCCTTAAAGACAAGGTCAATGATGACCACGATCTAACCCATAGACCTTAACCGACCTGATACTATTTAATACCAAGTCAGACCGATCCGGATTATAACGGACCCGAGAGCGATACAGGCACTTGGAAGCAGTCAAACTTAAATGGTCAAACCCTGTGAAATCTTTCAACTCCTTAACATTCCTGAAAAAAACCAAGATCATAGCAAAGAAATAACGGAGAGAAGCCACTCATGGCATCACTGGCGACCCATATCTCCGCATCTCTCTTCCTTATTCCCATAGGTCTCCGTCGCCTACTTTGCTCCTGCTCAATTTACCATAATAACCCCTCTCTTTACAGATCAAAGATTTGGTACTCTTCAGAATCAAGATGGAAAAACTTCGATTTGTTCGCCCTCATCATAGCCCTTCCCATTGCCTCCTTCTCTGAGATTTTCCTTTTCCTCACATTTTCAGGTCATCCCACTTACAGATTCGCATTTTTCCAACAATCAACATCAGTTTTTCTCTTTTGGGTATTAATAATTTTGATCATTCTCCGCGAATACGTTGACCCTTTGCTCGTGAGCGAGAGCTTCGTGTTCGTCTTCGCTGGAACCGCGTTCCTCGTCGAGTACTCTGTGATCGGTAAGGGAATTACGGGTCTTGGTGGTTCTGTTTATGATTTGCTAGGTGAATTAACCCTTGTTTGTGCTGCTTCTTGCTTGTATCTATCAATAAAGCCATCTGCATTTTTTGCTGAGTTTTTCCTGTCTTCTGGACTGGTTTTTAAGGGTACTTGGTTATTACAAGCTGGGCTGTCTTTGTATACTGATACATTTGGATTGAAAGGGTGTCATAAGATATTGGTAGTGGCGGCTCGAGAGAATGCCAAAATGCATTGTGATCTTGAGGAGGATGGTTTAAGGGGTGTTGCTTTGATGAATTTGTTGTTTACTGGTCATGCCATTGGAGTACTTGTTCTGAGCTTTGTGTTGTTTTTGTTTATAACTAATAATATCAAGTTAAGGACCAGCGAGGCGAGTGGGCCGTTGCTTTCACGGCTTGAATCGGAGACTATGTTAATACGCTCCTCTCCAGAGATTGAGATGGAATGAATCTTATGGAGATCACTTTTGTTCATTACTTTTAGGAAATAGTATTAGATTTACCTCTGTTAATTTGATATTATAGGATCATTTTTTGAATTCTTTTGGATCAAGCTGATGATCTTCACAAGTGTATGCTTCACTTAACTTACAGTTATGCGTTATCATTAATGTTGATTTCAGTTTTATGAAGTTCATAACGTGAAAGCCGACCCTTTGGCTTTTCAAAGTGGATATCAGCTTGAGTCTTTCTTTTTGCAGTAATATTTTCAATTTCTTGTTAGTAATTGAAGGAGAGGAGGTCTTCTTATAATTCGAATACACAATAATATTCTTTCTGATTGTCTCTTGCTTTTAGGATGTTGGAAACTGGTGAATATGTCTTTGCTTACATTTGCACAAAAGTAAACCAGCTTGGCTGTACCTTTTTTTCTCAATACAATTTTCAACTTGATAAGGCATTTCGCATTTTTGATGCTCACTGATTGCTCCTTAAATTGTTTCATGTGCTGTTGCCCGTTGGTCAATAATTTTGAGAACTCTGTTACTACTGTAAGCACAAAGTTTTCATGCTGATAGAATGAGGATGTTAATATACTGATACTTCCTTCAGAACTGTGTCACCTCGATAAAAGTCTCTGGCCTTGCTTCTCAAGGACAGAATGAAAGTTTATTCTGGGCCATATAGATCTTGATTCGGGTACAAATCTGTTCAGATTGTAAAAAATATTTTTTACCTTAGTTTTTTCATGGGAAATTTTGCATAATAAACAAAGGTGATGCTTTAAAAAATAACAGTTTTTCAATAGATTTAGATAAGTATAAGGTTTCCTATTTAGTCAACAATTTTGGACTAAATTGACCATCATCTATGTGTAACATATTGTTAAATATTTTCCCGGGTATATCATCGGTATATAACGGATATATATAATTGATAGACGCTAGAAATTAGGAAGTAATTAATTAGCGTAATTTTAAAAAATCAAATATACCATAACCGTTTTTAAGAATCTCAACCACACTTATCAAAATCCCTTGGAAATCGCTAAATACAGTAACTTCCCTTCAATCAATTATTTCCAAAATAAAACTAATAAAATCTAAATTAAATCTATCAAAACAACAATACACTTCCATCACATATAAAAGTTTATTTCGATAATAATTATTAAAAAATTCTTTGAGCATATCAGTGATAATACTAATACAACTCCGTCAATAAATATTATTTGAAAAATCCTTTCAAAAAACTTATAGACAATGCGTTTTTAAGGTATCTTTGAATATATCATACTAGATGATATATTGATTTCAATGATACTATAATTATGGGTGTAATTAATTCTTAGTTTTTTAAATCATATTTGTCATAATCGTATATCAAGTAACCACTGAAATTTAAAAAAAAAACTGAAATCCCGAAGCCATTACACCATCAACCAAAACTGAAAAATTGAAACTAGAATCAATCATTGTATTAAGGGTTATTGAATAAATATATCATTTTCATTTTTTGTTAGGATTTTTATACCCCTTTCCAAAAACTAAGAATTTTACACTTCTGGCCCACCATTATCAACATCAAGCATGACAACTCTCTATTTCCTCATTATTTCTTTTTCATTCCCCATGCAAAGATTAAATCGATCATGGTTGACAAATACTCATTCACCCACTCTTAGCTTTCATTTCGAGCTTCTTCTCTCTTCTTCTTCAACAAAAATGTCTTATTATTCTTCTTCTTCTATTCTTCTAAATCTCCATCATCTTCTTCTGCTACTTCTTCTTTTATTCTTTTTCTACTTCTTCGAGACCCTGTGACCCATCTTTTTTCAATCAAGTGATCTCTGCTTTACTACTGTCATAATAAAATTAATTATTTGAAGGGTTCAAGTAATTGTTTGAATACTTCAAGTAGTCACATGCTCTCTGTATAAGTGAGTGAGAGAATCAGATTGACTACTTGAGAGGTTCAAGTAGTAGTTGTATCTAACTACTTGAACCCTTCAAGTAGTGGTTTTGTTTGTTGAAGTAAAAAAAATATTTCTTAAATCGTTCAAGTAGTTGTGTCTAACTACTTGAACCTTTTAAGTAGTGATTTTGATTCTGAAAGTAAAAAAAAATTACTTGAAGGGTTCAAGTAGTTGTATCTGACTACTTGAACCCTTCAAGTAGTGAGTTTAATTATGAAAGTACAAAAAAATATGACTTGAAAGGTTCAAGTAGTTGTATCTGACTACTTGAACCCTCTAAGTAGTGATTTTGATTATGGAAGTAAAAAATAATATTACTTGAAGGGTTCAAGTAGTTGGATCTGACTACTTCAGCCCTTCAAGTAGTGAGTTTGATTCTGGAAGTAAAAAAAAATACTTGAAGGGTTCAAGTAGTTGTATCTGACTACTTGAATCATTCAAGTAGTGATTTTGATTCTAGAAGTAAAACAATATTACTTGAAGGGTTCAAATATTTGCATCTGACTACTTGAGCTCTTCAAGTACTGAGTTTTGATTCTAGAAGTAAAAAAAATTAATTGAAAGGTTCAAATAGTTGTATCTGACTACTTGATTTCTTTAAGTCGTGAGTTTGATACCGGAAGTAAAAAAAATCATTTGAATTGTTCAAGTAGTCAAATTCAACTACTTGAACCCTTCAACTAGTCAGTTTGATTCATACGGTCAATTTTAGAGTAAGCATGTGACTACTTGAAGGGTTCGAGTAGTCATTTTTTACCACTTGAATCCTTCAAGTTGTTTTTTTTTTCTCTTGAAATCTGTTATCCAGTAAACTCGTCATTACTTGAAGGGTTCAAGCTGTGATGCATATGGTGTAGCTTTAGAATTTCTAGAACAAATGGATTGTGACACACGCAAGTCAACTTCTGGAAGGCATAATTTTTTGATTGGGTGGATCCACATGGCGAGTAAGATATCAAATCGAAGCTTATTCAGAGATCTATATCTGCGATCGTGTTCACCGTCGCAGTCCAGTTTCGGGTCCAGAAAAAACTGTTTTAAGTACTTTTGGAGGTCAAGAAATTTTTTTGGTCAAAATTATGGATTTTTCATAGGATTCAACAGGTTTTGGAAGATCGATTGCTGAAAATTGTGTGTGATCCGATAGTTTTTTTATATTGTTAGAGTTTTGTTGAGACTTTACTACATCAAGTAGTAATTTTATACAACTTGAAACCCTGCAAGTGGTTTTTTTTCTCCTGAAGTTTATTGTCTAGTAAACTCATCACTATTTGAAGGGTTCAAATATTAATTTTTTACTACTTGAAAGGTTCAAGTAGTAAGTTTTTACTACTTCAACCCTTCAAGTAGATTTTACTTACTGGACAATAGACTTCAAGAGGAATAAAAACACTTAAAGGGTTCAAATAGTATAAATTACTACTTGAACCCTTCAATTAGTGAGTGACGAGCTTACTAGACAACAAATTTCAAGACAAAAAAAATTACTTGAAAGGTTCAAGTAGTAAAAACTTAATACTTGAGACCTCAAGTAGTGATTCGCTTACTGGATAATAATAGATTTCAAGAGACAAAAAACTACTTGAAGGGTTCAAGTAGTATCAAAAAAACTACTTGAAGGGTTCGAGTAGTCAACTGGTATATGGGTAATTGACTGATAAAAAAAATTTCTTGAAAGGTTCAAATAGTAAAAACTTAATACTTGATCCCTCAAGTAGTAATTCGCTTACTGGACAATAATAGACTTCAAGAGACAAAAAATTACTTGAAGGGTTCAAGTAGTATAAAAAAATTATCTGAAGGCTTCAAGTAGCCACCTAGTGTATGGGTAATTGACTGACAAAAAAATAATTACTAGAACCCTTCAATTAGCCTTTTTGATTCTGAAAGTAAAAAAAATATTACTTGAAGGGTTCAAATAGTTGTATCTAACTACTTGAACACTTCAAGTAGTGATTTAGATTCTGAAAGTAAAAAAAATATATATTACTTGAATGGTTCAAATAGTTGTCTCTAACTACTTGAACCCTAGTGATTTTGATTCTGAAAATAAAAAAAAATATTACTTGAAGGATTCAAGTAGTTGTATCTGACTTCTTGAACCATTTAAGTAATGATTTTGATTCTGAAATTAAAAAAAATATTACTTGAAGGGTTCAAGTAGTTGTAACTGATTACTTGAGCTATTCAAGTAGTGATTTTGATTCTGAAAGTAAAAAAAATATTACTTGAAGGATTCAAGTAGTTGTATCTGACTACTTGAACCCTTCAATTAGTGGTTTTGATTCTAGAAGTAAAAAAATATATTACTTGAATGGTTCAAGTAATTGTATCTGACTTTTTTAACCCTTCAAATAGTGATTTTGATTATAGAAGTAGAAAAAGATTACTTGAAGGGTACAAGTAGTTGTATCTGACTACTTGAACCTTTCAAGTTGTGAGTTTGATTTTGAAGTAAAAAAATTATTTGAAGTGTTCAAGTAGTTGTAGACCACTTGAACCCTTTAAGTAATGATTTTGATTCTGGAAGTAAAAAAAAATATTACTTGAAGGGTTCAAGTAGTTGAATCTGACTACTCGAACTCTTCAAGTAGTGGTTTGATTCTGAAAGTAAAAAAAATATTACTTGAAGGGTTCAAGTAGTTGTATCTGACTATTTGAACCTTTCAAGTAGTGATTTTGATTCTGGAAGTAAAAAAAATATTACTTGAAGGGTTCAAGTAGTTGTGATTCAAGTAGTGATTTTGATTCTAAAAGTAAAACAATATTACTTGAAGGGTTCAAATATTTGCATCTAACTACTTGAATCCTTCAAGTAGTGAGTTTTACTCTGGAAGTAAAAAAAAAATATTACTTGAAGGGTTCAAGTAGTTAGATTCAACTACGTGAACCCTTCAAGTAGTTAGGTTGATTTATGCAGTTAACTTTTTAGTGAACATGTGACTGCTTGAAGGGTTCATGTAGTTATTTTTACCACTTGAACCATTCAAGTAATTTTTTTTCTCTTGAAGTATGTTGTTCAGTAAGCTCATCACTACTTGAAGGGTTCAAGTAGTGATGCAAACAGTATAGCTTTAGAATTTTCGGAACAAATGGATTATGGGACACACAAGTCAACTTCCGGAGGGTATAACTTTTGTCTCGGGTGGATCCACGTGGTCTGTAAGATATCAAATCGAAGCTTATTCGAAGGTCTACATGTGTGACTGCGTTCACCCGTCGCATCCCAGTTTTGTGTCCAGTAAACAATGTGTTAAGTACTTTTGGAGGTCTGAAAGTTGTTTCGGTTGTAATTTTTGGCTTTTCCATAGATTCAACAGGTTTTGGAAGATCGATTGCTGGAAATTGTGTGCGATTTAACAACTTTGGGCATTGTTATGGTTTTGTTGATACTTCTCCTACATCAAGTAGTGATTTTATACAACTTGAAACCCTACAAGTAGTTTTTTCTCTCCTGAACTTTATTGTCCAGTAAACTCATCACTACTTGAAGGGTTCAAGTACTAATTTTTTACTATTTGAAGGGTTCAATTAGTAAGTTTTTACTACTTGAACCCTTCAAGTAGATTTTACTTACTGGACAATAGACTTCAAGAGAAACAAAAACACTTAAAGGGTTCAAGTAGTATAAATTACTACTGGAACCCTTCAAGTAGAAAGTGACGAGCTTACTAGACAGCAAATTTCAAGAGAAAAAAAATTACCTGAAAGGTTCAAGTAATATAAAAAAAAACTACTTGAAGGGTTCAAGTAGTCACCTAGTGTATGGGTAAATTGACTTAAAAAAACAATTACTAGAACCCTCCAAGTAGTAATTTTGATTCTGTAAATAAACAAAATATTACTTGAAGGGTTTAAATAGTTGTATCTGACCACTTGAACACTTCAAGTAGTGATTTAGATTCTGGAAGTAAGAAAAAATATATTACTTGAAGGGTTCAAGTAGTTGTATCTGACTACTTAAACTCTTCAAATAATGATTTTGATTCTATAAGTAAAACAAATATTACTTGAAGGGTTCAAGTAGTTGTATCTGACTATTTGAACCCTTCAAATAGTGAGTTTGATTCTGGAAGTAAAAAAATATTACTTGAAGGTTCAAATAGTTGTATCTGACTTCTTGAACCCTTCAAGTATTGATTTTGATTTTGAAAGTAAAAATAAATATTACTTGAATGGTTCAAGTAGTTGTATATGAATACTTGAACCTTTCAAGTAGTGAGCTTGTCTCTGGAAGTAAAAAAAAATTACTTGAAGGGTTCAAGTAGTTGTATCTGACTACTTAAACCCTTCAAGTAGTGAGTTTGATTCTGAAAGTAAAAAAAATATTATTTGAAGGGTTCAAATAGTCAGATTCAATTACTTAAACCCTTCAAACAGTCAGTTTGATTCCTGCAGTCATAAACAAACACTTGAAGGGTTCAAATAGTCATAAATAATTACTTGAACCCTTCAAGTAGTCATAAATAATTACTTAAACCCTTCAAGTAGTCACCTGGTGTATGAGTGTTGACTTATAACAAAAAAATAATTATTCGAATGGTTCAAATAGTCATAAAAATTACTTGAACCGTTCAAGTAGAAGAAAAAGTTTCATTGAAAAATTAAGTAGGAGAAGAATAAAATATTATTAAAGTTATTTGATATTTGCATTGAGAAAGAAAAAGAAATAATGAGGGAAGAGGGAGATTGTAAGTGGTGATGTGAAATTAGTGGGTCAGTAGTATAAATTTCTTTATTTTTAAAAAGGGGTGTAAAATTCTTAAGGAAAATAAAAAATGTATATTTATCTTAAAAACCGTTGTATTGATTCTAGTTTAATTAAAAATAAAAATAATGTTTGAATTGAAAGATAATAAATTCTAGAATATTTAATTAAATGTAAGAATACCACCGAATCTTATTATGAAATCTGTATATCGAAATTTAAAATCATCAACTACAAATTAGTCAACGACTGGTTGATAACGTGATACTAAAAATCTATTATTTACCTTATCAAAAGTAAAATCAATCATTGAAACTAGAATATTTTCTTATCAGAATTAGCTAAAAAAATCTGGAATCAATAATTGATTATCATCTACTTTAATGAAAAATAAAAATAAAAAATAACGTTTGAATTGAAAGATAATAAATTTAAAAATATTTAATTAAATGCAATGACCCCACCAAATCTAATTATGAAATCTGTAAATCGAAAGTTAAAATCGTCAATAACTGGTTGATGATGTGGTACTAAAAATCTTTTATTTAATTTTTTTTTTTATTTGAACTTATCACCAATTTTCGTGAAGATTTGATCTTAGCCATTGATTCTGATCTCAACAGTCAACATCAAACAAATATTAAAAGTGTAAAAAAGGTAATGAAGGTTAAACATGAGATTACAGCAAAATCTTCTAAGTTCTTTGGCAAATAACTTGTATCCTATGTTTGAGTAAAAAAGGTAATGAGCAAATAGATACCCAACAAAGTACAAATTTTGTCAAAACTTTGTGAAGTTAAAATTTTGGTTCATTTGCTTACAAAAACATATTACTACTCTATCTTACCTCACGTGGCTCATTCGATAATACTTACACATTATAAATAAGAGAGAACTGTAAAAATGATCAACTTTTAACTTAAACTGTACAAATAATTTTTTTTTCAAAAAATGGACGAAAATAATGTATATATTTACACATGTATAGTTTTAGTAAATAAATTATTTACTTCTGTCAATTATTTTTGCAACAAAAAAAGTTCTGACTATTTTTACGGTTTGAGCTGAAAAATTAATTTTTCTTGTCATTTTTCATTACCAGCACCTGTTTTTTTAATCAATAACAGGACTCACACATAACATGTAAGAGAGAAGAAAAACGGAAAGTAAGACTTATAAGCATGTCATCTCAAAAGGCCTGGACATTTTGATACGAATATAAACAAACATTTGGACACTACTAGTAAATAAATATTATGAAAGTGAAAAATTATCAAACGAATAGTTTGTGATGAAACACTACTAGTAAATAAATAAGTGAAAAAAATATCAAAAGAATAATTTGTGATCATTTAAATTATAGATTTAATTTTAATTAATCAAATTATGTACCAAATATCCATAAATTAATCTTTTATCACTCATTAAAATAAATTTTAAAGTAATATATAAATAATTTACACATAACGTAATTAAATTAGAAGATGGTTATAACTTCGTCAATTTCTCACATAAAAAACGATGTCATAGAGCGTGGAGGGTTAAAGATCATCGCGTGTACTACGAACAGTATAACAGCTTTTGGAAATAACTTGTCCTATTTTTCCTGAAAAATATCATCTAGTATCGAGAATTGACAGTGATGCCAACAAATGGATATCATAAGACATGTTCTCGGAGTCCACTTGTCAACCACCAATGAGAAAGAAGAAAGAAATGGCATGTTCCCAATCTCCTTCCTTGATGTGCAAATCCATTAATGAAGCTCCATTAATTGTTTCTTAGAAATTGCTATATTGCAATCGTAAACATTCCCGATCTGTATCCTACAGAAATTGGAATATTCTCATTTATATCTTACCGGTTTCCCCATAAATTTCGTTTGAATTGTCATTTTCAGTTAAATTGGCCACCACTTTCGCCAGTATCCATCTCTGTAGACTGTAGCTTTCGCGGTGATTTTCTGTTGTGAGATTTTTCTTCTTTTTTCCTTCCTTATCAAAGCAGGTTTATATATATATATTTTTTGTAAAGAACCTTATCAAAGCAGTTGTTCTGACTCTTTGTCATACAAATTCTTAGCTTCGTGCCGGAAATGAGCGTTGACTTGATCAACAGGTGTAGGATATTGTAATTTACGGCGATGAAAGTACGTTAAGCATGATCTTTCTCGGGTTCGGGTCTCTCGATTCTTAGATTTGTGCCATTTGGTTGAGTTAAGCTTTTGACGATTGGCAAATTTTTGGAACTTAGATCGAGTTTGATAGTTCGACCTGTCAAATTACTATTGTGGGAAGTGCAATTTGTTGATGGAAAAGCTTGTTAAGGATGTTAATTGCTGCAAAAACAAACATCCGGTCTCTATAGGCTTAGGCTCTAACGAAGTTGAGGGTGCAGTTAATGGAGATGATGATAGTGAAACACATTTGCTATCACCGCCTCAAAGAGGTGGGATGTCGAGGAAATCGGAAATATCAACGAGGAAAGTGAAGTGGAACGATAGTAATGGGGATAAGCTAGCGGAAGTTTTGGAATTTGAACCCAGGTAAAACCTACATGCTTTATAATTTGTAGCCTGTCTTACTTTATCCATGATTAATTTGGTTAGCTAGTGTCTGGGAAGATGTTCTTTTGTGATATGCCTGATTGTGTCCAAATGTAGATCATCGATTATATTTGGTTTTCTATCTGAAGAGAATGATTAATTTAGATGAAATTCTAAATAAAGACTAGTCTTAATTGATAAAGACTAGGTTGAAGAAGTTAAAATCTTCTAAGAAAGCAATTTAGAATAGGCTTCGACTTTTTATAGTTGAATTCCAATCCATGCTTCTATAATTCTCTTTATACTGTCATGGTAGTAGAGTTTCTGAATATAAAGGCTGTCACATGTAATGAAATGTTGAAGAGAAATGAAGCCATCTAGTTTTACATAATTTACAATGCCACTGGAATTGATCTTTTTGGAATACTTTAAAGTTGCCGTGTCGTTAAATTTCTCAGAAGATGGTTTCCCGATCTTACTTATGTAACCATTAGCCCTATGGAAGATAACAGTAAAATACTCAATTGAATGGAAAAAATCTCCTGTCTTGAATTTACATGATTTACTGGAGAAAATTTTAGTTTCGCGTCTTAGTTGTTTTAGAATTCTTGGGCACATGGTGATATTTCAAATTTATAGGTTGAAAGCAAGTAGTGTTTTTCACAAGCTGTTAAGAAATATTAGTTACGAGTCTATTACATATTTGACATCATAGAGAACCGAACGACATTTTGCAGATGGATCAGTAATGTATTTGATCTCCTATTTGTTATGCCTGCAGTGATGTGAGTGACTCCGAAGAAGAGGATTCTGATTCATGCATTTGTAGAATAATGTAGGCTTTGTTTATCGGCAAGGTATCTGCTGGATAAACTATTGGCCATTCAACTTGATGTTATGAATACGGAACAGAGGGTCATAACTGAGGAAGGCAGTATCTTATATCTAGCTTCTTAAGGCTAGTCGTCGAGGTGACTTCTACTACAGTTTCATACAAATGTTTGCAACGAGTAATAACACGGAGATGAAATTTATGGGCGTTATTCAAGGATTGAAGCAGACCAGGAGGGTGGTACCATAGAAATGCTTTTTTCATTATCTGACAAAATATAATACAAATGATGCTTGCCACGCAAATTGTGTAGTTTACACTCGAGAAAATACTTCAGAAATAATCATTTTTAAATGGAGTATGAGGTGCTTATGTTCATCTCATTTTATACCACGTTGTGTTTTATCGTTGTTAATTATAAACTCTTTATATCTTTATTAAACATTAAATAAACATCTTAGTTAACTAGAAGCATATTTTTCGCAAGTAGAAATGTCTGAGTTATACTTTTAGTATTCCGCCTTCTGTTGGAGGTTTAGAGATCACTTTCTTTCACCCTGTTATGTCTTAACTCAATTATAATGTTTCTACACTTGATCTTAGCCAAAAGGCCTAAACCCTAAACTCAAGTATGATGTTTTTCACAAATTTAAGTAGCATTTTGGCTGTGTTAATCTTCATTGAGATCTCAATGCTCTTAGTCAAGGATCATAAAAAGACCTGCTTTGTAAATCTCCCTTTGCTTTATTCATAAAAGACAAACTTTTAGAATATGGCTGATACTTTTTTCTGTTAGTCTGAATATTTTCTTCTGCAGAATTACATGAGGTTGGCAAACTTCAACTTTCTTCTTAGAATTGAATATTTTATCTGATCACCTGGACTTTTCCAGAACTTTTTCGTTAAGTTATCCAATTGAAAATCTATTCTGGTTGCAAATCAAGAACCTTCCACATATGTTTCAGTATTGTGCGTGAACTAAATGTGCTGTCTGGATTATGCATCTCCTTATTCCCCTTGTTGGAGCATTTCTTCCCTTACTGTACTCACATTGTCAATCTTAAAGAAATATGACAACCCTCCTTGTATGAAGTTTGAGTCTTCACATGTCGTCACTCATATGTTCATGTCACTTTTGGGCAATAGGCTCATTTGTCAGGCTTCTCATTCCCATTTCACCATTATAGATCAATGGTAGGATTGTGTGGACCAAGTTAGAATGATTGCAACCCTCATAAGAACTGAATTTGGTATTTAATTTAATGGATTTGAAGAATTGGAATGTTAAAGTACTATTGTTTGAAGTCTGTTTTCAGCAAGGGAATGTGTTTTTCTGGAAAATATCTATCAAAGAAATTTTGATATTTTCAGGTATGTTTTATACGTATAACCAAACACTAATCTTTTCTAATAAATCCCTAAATGTTTTGAGTTGTTCGAAAGAAGTTTGTGTGGTTCTGAAAGCATCTTTGCTTTCATTCTTAGCTGAGTTCATCTGCATCAAGAAATTTGTTCTACTTTGCTCCAGCTTATGAAGAATCTTCGAACTTATTACCAATGTCTTTCAAACAACAGCTTAAACAGGAAAATCCCACATCTTTTATGATTGTAAAAATACCAATTAAGCAATAGAAAGTCCACAAACAACACACCACACTTTGTTATGATCTTAGACTGAAATGGGACTGTTATCCACACTTTGGATAGTAATGTTTAAAAAAACATTCTGAGCTAGTTCTCCCACACTTTGTTATCCACACTTTAGATAGTTATGTTTAAAAAGCATGCTGAGCTAGAATTTGATTCACCAAGAATTTTTGTTCAGCCAGTTTGAAAGGCTAGCATCAACAGAGATTCCTTGAATTATAGGCTTAGATGGACTTTGATTTAACCTCAAACTGAAAGGCACAGTTGGAGTTAATCCTGTCTTTGAGCTGAAAGGCATTGATTGATGATCTAATCTATTAATCTCTTGCTGCTTATTAGGTGCTGCTGCTTTTGCTTTGGCTGTTTTCCATTGAGTAAGATTCTCTATTGGCTTCAGCACTGAATGTTCATATTGACTTTCATCTTTATTGGGTTGAATCAGATTGCTACGTTGACTTGTTTCTTCATCATCAAGACTGTTATCACTTTCATCGTCTTCATATTCATCATCTAAATCACTCTCCTCGAATGCTATTTCGTCCTCTTCATCGTAGGTATCCCGGCAATTTCTGTATCTGTGATTTGCAGGGTAAGATCCTGATGTTTCTTTGCCTTCTATATTATCTTTCATTTCCCCATCTGTCTCCAAGGTATTATTGTCATCTGGGATAGGCTCATATGTTTGGACATTTAGATTGAAGCTCACTTTCTTTCTGATTTTGAACCTAAGCTGTTCCTTGGGCTCATCCCTTACACACAGCAAAGCAAATAAAATAACACTAAAATGTAAAAGGAAGGGTGAAATTCATTTTGCACCACTATTATAGTTCGTGCTTACCATCAATTTGAGCCTTGTAATTTCACATTTTATCAATTGGGTCCTTCAACTTTCAAATCAATAGCAATAAACATCTTCTGTGAGCTCAGGGACTAAATTGATAAAATTAAAACTTTAGGGACCAAATTGATAATAAGTACAAACCGTAATTCTAGAGAGAGAGAGAGAGAGAGAGAGAGAGAGAGAGAGAGAGAGAGAGAGAGAGAGAGAGAGAGGAAGCCATGTAGATGTCGGCACCAAATTCAGTAACTAACCTGAACTCATAAACCTCAGCAATGGGGCTATCAGAAATACCATGAATAGCAGTTAGAGAAGAATCTAGTGGTTTATAACTTCCATGTACCTGCAACAAAGCTTGAAAGCTTCAATTACATCTATCTAACATGAAGAAGCTGAGAATGTTAATGGAGATCAGCCTTACACGGTCACCAGCTACGACTTTATTCGCTGGTCTCCGCCTCTTTCGTCTGGGGGAAATGCCAAAACAGGCAAGAAAACACCCCATTAGAGGCACCTTAAAACTTCCAAGCTGAGAAAACGTTGTTTGATGGGGTCTTCTTTATTACAGGCAGCGGAAAAAGAGAAAAGAAGAGACAAAAATGGCAGCTGGTGTTGGATTTTTTTTTAAATTTATTTTTGGGCTCCAAATGGTTTGAAAAAAAATAGTAACGTTGGAACTTTATAATGATGGAGGGGGAAGTATGTGGGTCATGGCCATGGGTGGACGAGGGTAATAAAGGAAATAAAATAAGGGAAGCAAGCCAACTTTGTCTATAGCAACCAATGTAAATTTGCGGCTCTTGTATTATTTTGGGCAAAACCCACTTTTAGTCTGTCTCTATGGATGGTTTGATATAAAATTAACTGAAAATGATAGGCTCTGTTTTGGCTGCGGTTCTGACTCGACACAGTTCTGATGACTAGGATGGACATAGTAACTATAAATCAACGAAACATTGATTACTACTATATTATGTTGACTAATTTGAATTCGGATGTTCTACTAATATTAAACAATATGTTTGCCTAAAAATGCTAATGGGTCATTTTGTTCAAGGCTTTTTCGCTTATCTGGAAGAATGTAATTAGTAGAAATGTTACATTATCATTGGGAGTCTATGATTGGTTCGATCTAGTTTTAATATATAAATTAGATAAAAATATAAATTACAATTTCATTATAATGAGAATTGAATCGATTAATTATCTGTTTATAAACCGAATCGATTATACCGTAAAATAATTGATCAGTTCGATGGAGTTTTACGGTCCACTAACATTTTTTTAAGAAGTTCATCAATGAATTGAATCATACATGTTTCAAAAAATTATAAATTTGTCATATATTACAACAAAAACTTACAATTTAAATCAACATGTAAACTAATATATTAAAAAGATATGAGAGAAATACAAAAAAGAAAAAGAAATGTGAGAATATATATGATTATATGCAGGGGGCAAACGGTCAATTCGATCCAAAATGTAGAAAAATTGTGGACCGAACTGAAAATTTAATTTTTTAATCCAAGAGCGAATCGACCACCGAACTGAACCAAGAAAAACAATTTAATTTTTTTTATTGATTTGATTCGACTCGGTTTAAAGATATTTTTCAAACCAATACATTCCCATTGATCTTGGATCCCCACCTTTAAATACCTTGAACCAAACAATCCCTAAGAATAAATTTCGTTTCCCTCTAAAATATTCAATTTATTTTCGCCAGTTGAGATTAGGAGAGATAATTGCGTCTTTGCCAACGCCCAAACTACAAGTTGTATTCAAGAGAGACCAACCGATGCGACTCGTCGAATGCTCATTCCAAATAAATCCAAACCCACCAAATGAGACGAATCATGACCGTCCGAATCAAATACTCTCTGAATAATTATTCATCAAAGAATTTCGTTCTTTTAGCCTATAATTTTCGTGGCTGAGCTCCAGTCGGCCGCAAACCCTCTCTCCCTCTTTTATTGTCTTCCTTCTTGTTCCTCAAAATCCCAAACCTACAAAAGCCGCTAGAGGGAAAAGAAAAAGCTTCTACTTACCCAGAAAGAGAGAGGAGAAAACTCCATGGATTCGGATCAGGGAAAGCTTTTCATTGGTGGGATTTCTTGGGAGACTTCTGAGGACAAGCTCAAGGACTACTTCGGCAACTATGGGGATGTTTTGCAAACCGTTGTGATGAGGGATAAGATTACTGGTAGACCCAGAGGTTTTGGGTTCGTTGTCTTCGCAGATCCCTCTGTTCTCGATCGGGTTCTCCAGGACAAACACACCATCGATGGTAGAACGGTGAGGAAACCCTCTTGTTTTGTTTTGTGCTTATTGGCGTAGCATTAAGAGTTATTTTAGAATTAATTGATAACCATTTAGTTTCCCCTTTTCTTGGTGATAATGTTAGGAAATTTGAGATTCTTGAAATTTTGTAATGATGACGTTGGTGATACATAGTATTTATTTCACAATTAACAGATGAATGCCCTTGATCCTCTGCTCTAGTTTGGATCCACTGGTTATCTGTATGAGCTGTATCCCCCTAGACATATTACTTTCTCAGGTTGATGCACCTGTTACTCTGATTTTATGAGTATGTGGAAGGATTGGTTATATTATATCTTATTTTTC
Source organism: Datisca glomerata (assembly GCA_003255025.1). Lineage (NCBI taxonomy): Eukaryota > Viridiplantae > Streptophyta > Magnoliopsida > Cucurbitales > Datiscaceae > Datisca > Datisca glomerata. Next base: position 745,521 of record QANY01004819.1, on the reverse strand, counting down.
CTTTTTGTTTAAATGAATAAAAAGTCGGATATCGCTGATCATTATGGCTAATAGCTTGATGGTCGTAATCTTCACGAAGGCATGATGCTTCTTTGTATAATGTATTCAATTCAATCTGGACGTCTTTCTTTAAGTTTATATTCTACTAATGGTCCATTTGAAGCTTTATATACAATTTCTTTAGTATATTTGTGAAGTGATTTGTTATTTTCCTATGTCCTATATTATTTTACTCAATCTTAAGTAACCAGTTTTGTTTTTGTAGGTTGAGGCCAAGAGGGCCCTATCAAGGGAGGAGCAGCAGACATCTGGAAGATCAGGAAATTCTAATCCTGCTAGAAGCGTAGGGGGTGGTGGAAATGTCAGGACCAAGAAAATATTTGTTGGAGGATTGCCTCCGACTTTGACTGAAGAAGGTTTCAAGCAATATTTTGAGAATTTTGGCATTGTAACTGATGTAGTAGTTATGTATGACCAGAATACTGGAAGGCCTCGAGGATTTGGATTTATTTCTTTTGATACTGAAGAAGCTGTTGACATGGTTTTACACAAGACATTTCATGATCTGAATGGAAAGCAAGTAGAGGTAAAGCGGGCTCTTCCTAAAGATGCAAACCCTGGTTCAGGTGGCCGTTCAACGAGTGGTGATACTGGTGGCGGTGTTGCAGGTGGTGGTTATCAGGGTTATGGAGCATCTGGGGGAAACTCAAATGCATATGATGGTAGATCAGATTCTAATAGGTACATGCAGTCTCAGGGCACTGGTGGTGGTTACCCTCCTTATAGTTCCTCGGGTTATAATACTCCTGGTTATGGTTATGGTCCTTCAAGTAATGGTATTGGTTATGGTGGTTATGGAAATTATGGCGGTGGCAATACTGGGTATGGTGCCCCTGCTGCTACTGGCTATGGGAATCCAAACGTCCCTAATGCTGGGTATGCCAGTGGTCCGCAAGGTGCTCCCAGAAACTCGTGGAGCACTCAAGCTCCTTCTGGGTATGGGGCCATGGGCTATGGGAATACTGCTCCTTGGGGTGCAGCAGGTGGTAATACAGGTGCAGGCGGTGGTGGAACTGCTTCTGGACCTACAGGTCAATCTCCTGGTGGGGCTGGTGGGTATGGGAATCAAAGTTATGGATATGGTGGGTATGGGAATCAAAGTTATGGATACGGAAGTGATGGTTCTTATGGGAATCAATCTGGGTATGGGGCTGTAGGAGGGCGCTCTGCCAATGCCCCAAATAGTAACACTGGAGGTCCTAGTGGGGGAGAATTGCAAGGGAATGGTGGTGGCTATGTTGGAAGTGGCTATGGTGAAACTAATGGTAATACAGGTTACGGAAATGCAGCGTGGAGATCTGATTCATCACAACCTTCTGCATCTTATGGAACTCCTCAGGCGAATGGGCCTCATGGTGGGCAAGTTGGCTATGGTGGTGGATATGGTAGCTCTCAGCCCCGGCAGACCCAACAACAGTGATTCTGTGGCTTCAAGTTGAACTTGATTTTCGTCTTTTTCTGGAGGAGTTCTTTTCTCTCGATTCAAAATCTCGAAATGGCTCTAGTTGGCTGTCAACACACTTTGGGACTGGTGGGATTGCTTGAATCCCAGAAGTTTGCAATATCTTATTTTCTAGTTTATAAGTAGTTACTTAGTTAATGCTTCTTTTCTTTAGTACGTGCTTCTGAGTGTACTGTAGTACTTAAGTTGGCTTGCTTATAAGTCTATTAGCTGTCTGGAATTTTGCATTCGTCGTACTGTTAGAGCTAAATTAACTCTTATATAACCTTTATTCGTGGTGGTTTGATTGCAGATGGTAGTTTGGCATCTTATTGGTCTTCTGTTTATCATTATCCATAGATGGATTAGTCTAGTCATAGACACTACAGTACAGAAAACTTAGTGATAGATACTTGATGCCTGATTTGATATGCAAGTAGAAAAAGATGTAGAGAGGGTTTCTAGTGATACAATGGAGCCCTGGGCAATTGGGCTGATCACTTCATTATGGTTAGCGATAATCGTAGTGGTAGTTGACACTTTAAGGATGGCATAATCATTTCCCCCTGTATTTGCCCTTGTGTTGTACAGGAGGAGAGAATGCAGTTTAAAGTGGAGCCAAGTCCACTTATCGCTGAACACAAGCGTCTTAGTGAGGACATTCTGGGAGTGTGTTCGGTATGGAATGGAAGTAAAGGACTTTATACAGTCGCATGATTGTCCTCCGTCTAAGCTATTCCAGCAGGGTCAAATTTTGCAGAATCCTGGCATTTCAAATTTTATGTTTGTTAATCGGAGGTTTGGCCTTGCCTGGTGGATTTTTGAGGTAATCAGCTGCGGTACGTTCACTTAAGCAGTTAGACTTAGACATGTCTGTCTTGCCAAATTCAATAATAGTAGGCCGCCTTGTTTTATACAAGTAATCTAAAGTACTAGATGATAGTTTAGTTTATATTAGATGGCAGCAAGAATGATTTCTGTCAAAAACAAACTCCACCAAGTTTTAGGTAAAGTAGAATAGATTTTTCATTGCTTACTTCCCTTAACCGGCTATGTTTGGATATTAGAAACTGAGTGTAAGGAGAAAAGATGTATGGAATTATGTTTCTATTGGAATGTGACGAGGAAAATAGTATTAAGATTTAACATTTTTCACTTGATTCATTTTCTTCTATTCTTCTCTTTACTTTTCCTTCCAATTCTAAATCATCCCTAATTTCCATGATCTGCACATACCGTTAAAACTAGGCTTCTAATTTGCTGAAATAAGAACTGTTAAAATAAGTTTTTGTTCAGTAGGATTCTTTGACCTTTGTTCTTCTTTTCATGCTTCTGTAGAGGAGACAGATAGGATAAAAGGGTCCCCAATTTCTTAGCTTCTTATTTATTTTTCTGGTCAAGAGACTCGATATGTAGTCCTTTGCATTATTAGATATGGCTAGGATCCAAACCTAGGAATGCGATAACTGTAAGTGAGTTTTGAATGAAGGCAGGCTTTTGCGAAACGTCATACTGCAGATGCTTTCAAATTTGTTTATTTGCACAAACCCCATTTGGTTTCCTAAATCTTAGACACTGGGATGTTGAAAGATTTATTTACAAATGTGGTCGGTGGTCTTTCTTCATTTGGATATGCACAAATTATTTGGATTTAAGAGATTTAGCAGTTCACAGGAGTTCATTGTTGTACCTACTGATGTATGATTGAGAAGAGGATAAGAGAGATGGAAAGGATAGGCTTAGGCCTCCTTGCCTTTTCCTCATGATAGAATGAATGTGTTTGATGTTAATATTTGGGGATTGAATTAGTATGATATTTCTTACGAAGTTGATTGATGTTGGAATTAGTATAATGTTTATTATGAAGTTGATTGATGAAGCTGTTTGATAAGTCATTCAATAACACAGGACAAGTGTAAGAACTGAGAAGAAAAGGGAAGCAAGCATGTTCTCATGTTTTCTCTATTTCAACTGAAATAAAATAAAATATTTTTATTACAATTTCATATCATTACTTTTTTATTCCACTTGTAATATGGCAATAAAAGAAATTTAGTGCAGACGATATTGTTTCGTCACGTTTAATGTTATAGTCTTTTGAAGAATTTGTCATTTGCTTAAGTATTTTACCGTGCATTGATTTTTAAGTATTTTACGTTATGTTTGTACTGTAGAAATTATTAAGGAGTGAAAAAGGAATGTTACTTCTAATTTTTACCTATTTTTAGAAGAGTAAAATTTCTCAACAGTGAGGAGGATGTCTCCCTTAACAATTAATCGGTGTCGAAGAGGTGTCAGTTTCTTTTTCATTTTAATGTTTAAATTGACGGGATGGGTCCTACTAAATTTTTTTAACAACTATGATTGGTTGTAGGGGTGTGTAAATATATCAAACTGATAATGATTGACTTGGTTAGTTTATTCAGTATCTGCTGTTGGTCGGGTGAAAAAAATAAATTTTTGTTTGAGTCTAAATTTTTTCTATATTTTGAACCTAAGTTGATGGTATACCTCTCCCTCCTATATATAACATTTTAGATTTCATGTAATTTTGTGGATGAAGAGTTTTGAACTTATGTCTGGCTTTGTAGGTGCTAAATTTTATCTCCTTTATTCTTGTGATATGATGAACTTGTTGAGTTATTTTTATTTAAAGATTGTGATTTCTGATTGAAATGCATGAAAATTTAGATTTTTCGTTAAAATATAAATTTAGGTTATTTGTTTTGGAAGAATCTTGCAAGATTAATCTAAAAAAATTGAAATGCATCTAAAAACACTATTTAGCTAAATATTTCAGCATTCTTGTCATGTTATTACCACCACCCAAAGCTGCATTACGACTTCAAAGGGCATGAGGAGTGTTTTATGCATCATAACTATCTTTAATAGATTAAGATATTTCACGGATATTTTTAAAATTAAAAAGACATTTTTATAATATGATTAATAAATTAAACAAGGTAATTGATGATAACTTGACTTAATTTTATTGGTCAACCAAGCACCATAATATTAAATTTTCAGTACTATAATTATTGTAATATTACATGATCATCACATTTCATTAAGTTTGTAACTTAGGAAATTATAACGTGAAAGTTTCAATGAGTAGTCTAGTCATAGTCTAAGAGTGTGAAGATGAAGTCTGAGGTAAAGGACGAGCACTAAGATAAGCCTATGTATGGTGACAAAATACTCTGATGTACTGTGATTTGGGAAATTAGTTCACGGATCTTTATAAAAGAGAGGAACGCTAATATTTATATATGACTTTGACCACATGATTTTTTTTGTCAAGGTATGACCACATGAAATTAATCAATTGATCAGTTGCATAAGACTTAATAAATGCTGCCGCCTCAATTAAATACATTAAGGTAGCTAGAAGGAGATGCACCTTTGTGAGCGTGGCATCCATAAAGGCATGACCTGAGTGCCTTCACAAAACTCCTAACACCAACGCCTTACAAGGCGCCGCCTTCCCGAGGCGCCCTAATGAGGATGCCTCATGACGAGGCACCTCACGTCCCTAATAAGGGTGCCTTCATGAGGCGCTTTGGCTAGGGTGAAGGGAAGCCTAGCGAGTGCACAAAGGCACGAGTCGCACCGTCTCGAAAGTACAAAGATCATGGCAATAACTTAAATAATGACGACGGCTTCACATGAAGGTTTCTACATGACAGGGTCTCATTCAGTTACTCAACATGGTGATAGTCAAAACTTAATACACAAACGAATAGCCCCTAAATAATACTTCGAAGAAAAATCATTAAATTGAATAAAATTCAAGTTCCCTTACAAGCCAAAGAAACCAAGATGAATAGGAAACTAAACGAGAACTAATTAGGAACAAATAATACCTAAGAAAATAGGAAAAAAAAAGAAAGAAAGAGGCCAATTTGATCAAAATATTTCAAAGTTCAAATGAGTAGTGTAAATGCAAATCACCATGTTGAAGGCGAACCTTGGTATGGATTACTGAATGCTGTTGTATTGCCAGGGCGAGAAAACACAATCTACCAGAACACCAAAACAAAAGCTTAATCTTAGACATATTCTTAATTGAATTTATTTAATAAGGAGTACTTTTAAATAAATATTCAGAAATATTTACACTAATTAGAACGATTCTTTGATACAATCAGCAAACACTTCTTCTAATATTATTTTTTCCATGAACAAAAACGTTTTTTCCTGTTTTCATTATTTTATAAAAACAAATAAAATGATCACTTATATTTTTGATAAATAGTAATCACATTTCTTCTCAAAAAGGTAATTAATCCGAATTTCCATTACCAATTTACCATAAAAAAGAAGAAAATTATGATAAGAGTTGAGATTATTACCTGATAATTTCCTAGAGTGTGTGATTTAAAGCCAGCACCACAATAATCAAAATAATACTCCCATGTACGGATGAATTTCTCCCCAAATCCAAGTGCCATTATTTTACTGAAATAAAAAATAAAACAAAATATAAAAATTAAGAAGTTTAAAAATAAAACTACTAAAATGCTAGAAAATCTTTCTAACTTCACAAAAATTGTATTTTTTCTTACTCTTTATTTTGCAAGAAATTCTTTCTCCAGTATCGTAGTGTTTGGTAGTAATGAATTCCTATATTTTCCAAGTGTTCAACACTGCATGTATAAAATGAAAGATTCAGGTATGAAATATAACATTAGCAGCTTATTAAGGGTATCTCAAGAGTAATTAGCTTCGTACCAGAGTCTGGAAGAAGCAGACATGGCTGATGTGATCCTACTTAGTGAAGGTAAGCATCCACCAGGAAATATATATTCCTTAATGAAGTCTGAACTCTGCCTGTACTCATCATAACGCTCGTCCGGTATTGATATGAACTAAATGAAGAAACAGACACGGTTATTGATTTATTAGATTTGGTATGCTCTGGGAAAAAGCAGTTTAATCGCTTTCGATGTTTTAAGTACTCGAAAGTACTTTTTTAAGAATTATACAAGGAAGCCTTTTATTTCACAAAAGCGTCTTCTTTTTGTTGCACACACTCGGTCTCGTCTGGTACCTTGTTCGTTATATATTTTTTTTGNGGGGGGTTGAAAGGAAAAAGAGAAAAAGAGAAGATGGTTATCACCTGTAGAACAAAAAGTCCATCATCAGCTAAAACTGATTCACAACATCCAAAGAATTCTTCCATGAATTCATGGCCTACAGCTTCAATCATCTCACTGAAAACAATATTTTTCAATATCACTTTACTTGTTGCATATGTTTGTTAAACTTCATGGACAAAGGAACTCACTCACCATGATATGATCCTATCATATTTGCTGGTTTTTGGTAGTTGCCGATAGTCACAAAGAAGAAATCTGATGCGATCCTGATTCCAAAGTTTATAAAATTCCTTTCAGCCATGAATTTATAAAAAAATCTTACGAAATGCCCATATTAGCACTACGAGGAAAACAATGAACAGTATTAGTTCAGAAAATGATTCACTCGCAATAAGTTTTTGCTTAATGTTGAAATAAATTGAAATGAATAAGAGACCTTCTGATAGTTAAGAAAAAAAAACATTATCTCATGCCGTGTATATTACTATATATGCGTAGTACCAAGTCCGAAGCCTCACAGAGAAAGTGAGACTCATGAAAACGGACAGTTGAGATTGAAAATTCGCAATCACAATTAGTTATCGAGATATACTATATCATCTGAGTCTCTGCAGAATAGTATGTATTAAATACCTGAAGGCCAGCTTCTTTAACTTTCTCTTGAGCATATCTGAGCTGTTCCTTTGACAGAGTGATGCCAGTATATCGGCATCCAGTTCGTTTGACGACTTCAATAGCTAGGGTACCCCAACCACACCCAATCTCAAGTACCTCATGGTTCTTATTGATTCTTGCCTGGATAAATAAAGAACAATGAAAAGCCTTGTTAAAGAAAAAAAGGTAACTAAAATAGTTGAAGTTTTTCTGAGTTGTAGCAAGTACAACTCACTTTCTCAATCAGGAGAGAGATTTTTCTCATCTGGGCAACCTTCAAGTCTTCGTCTTCCGTCTATGAAACAACAAGGAAAAGAAACAAAAATCAGCCAAACCACATGACATTGTCGACAGTAACAGCGTAAGAAACTTTCATGTTCTAACCTTGAACAGGGCACAGGAGTATGTCATCGTTTCGTCCAAGAACAGAGCAAAAAGTTCATTACTCTAAGATGCACACACAATAAAAAATCAAGTTACCAATGATACAAATAAAAAAATAAAAAGGAATGCTCAATGAAGAAGAATATTGATATTGTGCTGATTAGTTACAAGTTCCCGTCAAAATTAATTAATCTGAACAAAAGGATTTTTCTGAAGAAAAGAAAAGCTTCCGTTCTCAAATAGTACCATATTAATGATATTTATATTCTATCAATATAAAGAATATAAACAACACTAACAAGTTTTTGTTACAAGTATAGTACCAGATCATAATGACGAGAGATGTTCCTCCGAGCTTGTGTAAGAGTATTTTGCCTTGAAACATGATGATAGAAATACTTGGCGGATGCGATACCTGCAGTAAATAGCAAAGGTGTCCACCAGCCCCTAACAACCACATGAATGTTCAATAAACAAGACAAAAGGAGAAAAATAGTAACACGGGAACTTATAGCTAATTCACCCATCCAAATGTACCTTTTCTTCACTTTCGAGACGGATGAAGTTGAATCCCTGTTGGCAATGAGAATCTGCAGAACATGTCAGCCTGAGAGAATCGATGAAGATAACAAACAAGGGAAACAACCGTTATAAAACTCTGTTTGATTAGCTCACCATGAAAAGATTAAGAAGACCGTCATCTTTATCAACAAGAGAAAAATCTCCATTTATATATGCATCTGCAAGACCTAAATCGGCCTGTGTCATAACCTGCCAAAACAATTCTTTCTAGAGGTGATAATTTGGTGAACTAACTTTTACACAGCAAAAAAAGGATTCAAGTTTCCAGTTTCATTTTCATTAAGGCGAGCGGAAACTAGGAGTCTATACCTTCCAGTAAAACTGAGGATTGTGAACCTTTAGATAAATCTTTAGCAGACACTTTTTCCCAGTTCCTTCAAAAGTAAACATGGTGCCACCTTCCTCCAATAAACTGTGATAGGAAAAGGCTCAATATACATTTTTCCTTAATAATATTCAAAATGGATATAAATTTGCATGAACAGTGAGACAATGTAGTAATTTAAGTTGACAAATAAGTCAAAAGAGGAACTAGTAAAAGTCTTAGCCAAAAGCCCCTGAATGTAGTAGAATTACCTTGATTTTACAATAATCAAAATTGAATTAATACCCTTAGAAGTACTGAAAGAAGGAATAGTTTGAATGATTTTTCGGGTTCTAGTGCTTTGGAGGAAGCTGGTAGAGTTATATGGAAAGAATATATGAATTGAGTTTCGAGTCAACTCACAATAAACACCCAGTAGAGATATGGCGTCCAAGGAATCTAGTAACAAAAAGTCTTGCTCCTAATTCTGTCAGAGAAGGTACCATGTGTTTGGGATTGCTTAGAAGAGTGAAACCTTTTCCAAGCACACATTGCGCTGCCATCATGCCAGCCTGCAAATAATGTATGCTACCTCAGGTCCTCAACTGCATTTAATGAATATCCAATCCTCTAAATGGAAAGACAACCTTACTACCTTCAAACCGTCCTCATGGAAGCCATAACCTGAAAGAGAAACAATATATCAGTAAATCGAAAACAACAATGTAGGAAGAAGATTGGAAACCAGAAAGACCAATTAAGGAAAATAAATATGCAGAGAAATTCACCCTGATATGCTCCGCAGAACCAAATTCCTCTGCTCCCTTGAATGGAATCAAGCTCCAGTGATGCTTTTGATGCTGCAACAGATGGGACAGGGTGACCTGTTCTCCACTTAAGCAAAGTATGCTTTGGTGCTTGTCTTGGATTTAGAGTCACAAGAAATGGTAGACCCGTTTCGCCAAGATTCTGCACATTCAAAATCAAATGGACAATTAGCAGAAGAGAAGCCCATATCCTGATGCAGATTAACTCGTTAAATCGTTATCAAAGCTCTCAGGTATGTAATCTCATATATGATATATATAGAGTGCAAAAATTCCATGGAAGTGTTTTGCTTATGGTTTGTTTGGAATAAAAATATCTTTAGTCTATCATTCATGTTCCCTTTAATAGACTAAAGCGATCACAGATTAGATTCAAACTGCAAATAGGACTTTGAAATCAATATAAGCTGATCAATGTTGAGGAAATGTTCTTATTTTGCTTCTATTTATAAAAAGCAATCCTGTTACAGATTTTGTCAGTTTGGAAAATGATACTAACCTGAAGCAAATTGAGCCAGTATGTCAAACATACTTTCTTGTCTACACTTCCTAGAAAATTCCATGCACTCCATGCTGCTGGGTTTTGGGGCATGAAATTTTTGTCACGATGAAGGTAAATATCACTGCCATTAGAGAATTAAAGAATGATTTTGTTCATTTTGACTCCAATAAAGTACATCAGACCACTGTCACACTAAGATCAGCAGTTCACACATTACAAAACAATCAAAACAAAGAACGTAAAAGACTGTCATAACTACTCAAAACCAAATCAATAACCTTTGGTCATAATACCCATGAGGGTTCAGTGAAGGCCATTTTCAGGAACTAAACAACAAATCAGGCAGGAGATTGATACATAATGTAAAAAATTCACAAACTGAGACGCTAGTATCCTATTGCTAGAGGGTGGAAGAAGAGGAAGAAATATTTTTGGAGATGTTCTCTTTTCGCCACCCTGTGGATTATTTGGTCATAAAGGAACTCGCATATTGTTGAAAAAAGTCAAAAGGATGCTAATTTTCTGTGGGATAATGTTAAGTTTGTTTCTTCAAAGAGGGCTTACAGTTCTAATCTTTTAAAGGACTTCCCACTCTTTTTTGTTCGTACATTTTTACCAATGGAATAGAAAGTTAGAGAAAAAAGAGAGACTTTTGTAAATGAATGAAGAACATAAAAAACTACATTCAGATACACCAATCAACTTCAATACCCAGTGCAGTTTAGACAATATGATGGGAAAGAGAAAATCTACCTGTAGACATATTGGAAAGCACCAAGTACTCTCAGTTCATCATGTGTTGCTTGATTCCCTAATATTTGCAAAGTATCAGGGGCATGTGTGGCCATTATGCATCCATTGAACATTTCTTGGGAACCATCTCCACAGCTTACAACGCAACCTGCTAACAGTCTTGTTGAGTTCTAGTAGGAATCAAACTGCAACTATGATAGATTATATGTATTCTCAGTAATTAACAATCTCTGTGCAATTCTCTTGTCCACTTCTAGAGCCGTGACCATACGTAATTCCCAGAACAGGGATCAGGTTCCTATCTATTAAGTATTAACTGTTCATTTGATTCACTTTCAAATATAATAAGGAAAGGGACAAGATGCCTTGAATTCAACTGCTTACCCTCGTTAGTTGTCGAAACAGACAATACTTCACAACATGTTCTTATTCGACAACCTTTACTCTCCAGCTCCTCTTGGACCTAATTTTAACCCCCAATCCGAAAAGCAGAAAACTTTAGAGAAAAAAGTTGGCTTTCAGCTTGTATAAAAAAACATTAGAGTAAATCTTTTAAGTAGATTGTTTCAAATGTGTCACGCAGTTCCACAAACAGTCAAGTCAGTGATACCTTCTTTACATAAGAATGTGAACGCCCTCTGACAGTAAGCCATTGTGGACGACCAAAGAGCTGCAGAAAACCGAACAGGATTCATAAAAGAAAACGAGATATAAGTACCATAAGACTAATAGTTCAATATTGAGCAATGTCTTGGTGTACTTGCATTATCTAAACTAAGGATTTGTTTACGAGTTGGGTTAGCATCATTAACCGGCTGTATTTCTACGCTCCTATTTTTTAGTGAAAATATATATTTTTTATCCCTATAATTCTGCCTCTATTTCAACATAGTACTTATAGTTTTAATTGATCCGTGTGATCCTTATACTTTGCACTTTGTCTTAATGTGTTCCTTCGGTTTATGAGGTGGCGCACACATGGATGATGGATTTCGTCAGCACCTACTGGAACTTTATGGATGTAGTTTATGGCTCGTTGGATTTATTGCTTTTTCTTATCAACTCAAGTCCATCTGTTTCTTCTGTTTTGCTAATGGAGTAAAAATTAACTAGCATGGATTTGAATGAATGAGATTAAGTGAATCGACAAGGCAACTATAGTTTAAGAAATGGTCAAATAGATGGTGACTGTTGGAATGTGTCCCACATCACATGGCTTTGCCCCTGCAGTGATGGTTAAAGTTCTCCTCTTCATAATACACACTTAAGTTTTAAGGAGTGATTGGGCTTTTCAATTGTCACTGACTGGATAAGATAGACAGACAGACCACATTGAGAGAAAGTTGAAAGAATTACCCCATTACTTCTATATTGATTGATTAAATTAGAACTCTAGGGACAAAATTGAAACAGAGAGGAAACCATAAAGGCCAATAGTAAACCCCATAATTTATATCTTGTGACCCAAAAGAAAAGGGAAAAAAATCTTCAAAATGCAGAACAGGAGAAACAGAGGAAATACAGACCTGAAGAAGATGGTGATTTCGACAAAAAGAAAGAACAGAGAAGGCTGAGAAGCTCAAAACACCGTCTGCGGGGCAGGACCAAATAGAACCACATATCGGAACCTAGAAAAACATGAGCGTATACATAGCCAGTTAACTTGACAGAGCAGAAAGAACAAAAGAAGGTCAAGAATTATTGAAAATGAAGTGAAGTTGAATTAGAAATCTCACTCACAAGATAAGCCTTCTGAAACAATTGGGAGTAACCCCTTGAGTTGATGAAGTTGCCCAATGTTTCGTTGCGGTCAATGTCGGGATTATTCTCCAGCTCCTCTAAGTAACTGTTTGCATCAGACCAAACAAATAAACAAGTAATACTGGAAGTCCAATATCCCATTAGAAGACATCGTGATGGTTACCGGAGAGCATGAAACATTTGAAAAACTCCTTATTAATTTGGATGTGTTTGAGTATTGAGTTTAAATTTAAGGGTAATGAAATTCGATTTAGATAATTGAACTAATATTAAGTATATAATATGAAAATAATAATCACTCTCAAGCCAAGACAACTTTCAATAGAGAGGATAGTGAACTTACTTGATAACGTCATCCTTAAATTTAAGGACTTCACGGAGCATTTGCCAAAAATAAGGATTGAATATGTTCTTCTTTTGAGAAAATAAAGCTGATAACCCATTTCGACTGCCCCATTCACAGCCACTTCCATCATCTAAGCTCACTGCAAATGACATATCTGATAACTCCATCTCCACTCCCATCTTCTCAAATAACTCCATCATATTTGGATATGTTACCTGTTCTTTTTCAAAAATTTCTATATTTTAATTCCATTATACTCAACACAACAACTTGCCACACCAAATTAATTTGGCAAGCAAATGTAACAGCCCTGATCTTTATTAATATACTTTCAATCTTATAAACTCGCCACGATTTCATTAGCATGAATGTGAGATTTAATAAATTGTGTCAATCTCATTTTGAGATGTGTAATATATGATTCAAGCTGATTACAAAAAATAAACTAGTTTATGTTTACCCTCATATAGAATTAATTAAGATGCTCCAAATGACGGAAAAGAAAAAAAAACAACACGATAGTAGTCATCTAGGATAACTAACGATAAGGATAATCACAAAGTCAACTTAACGCACTTGACATCACGAAATTTGTACGTTTTATTTCAACCCAAATTGATACATGATAATGTAAAATTTGTACATGGGACACAAAATTGAAATATGACATGCATAGTATATATTATATGTGTGTGTATTTATATATAATAACTAAAAGCTAACTACTAAATCCTAATTAATCAAAATTATTGAAAATTGTAACGGACTTAGAACAGCAATATTTAAGTGTCACTATAATGTTCATAATAAATAAAAACCAAAACTTCAAATTGTAAAGTGAAGATGTGTTTTTTAACGTCCAAATTATAACACCCCTTTTATTACTGTATGTTACTTAACATAGCTCTAATTAATTGATTAAGATATTGGTAATTTAAATAAAATATCAACCGAAGGCATTTGAATAATGTTATTTTCTTTCGTTAATAAATACTAATTGTCAATATATATATCAACTTGTTCGTATGGACCCCCTATGAATTGCCTGGCAACCCATCATTTCTTATCAAAGGTTCTGTGCTTTTTGTCTAGCTCAGTGGCTGTATTTGCCCCACTGCCATCTCTTACCCCTTCAAATTAATCATACATACACATTAAGATGGAAATCGATTCCCCCTAGTTGGTTTTGTTAACGGAAGATGACAATTCCAAACTAGTCGGTTCAGAACACATCTAACGGGTTTGATCAAATTTTTGAGTCAGTCGTTATTCAACGATGACATATAAGTCAGATCCCACTATTATATATAAGAGAATTTGTTTCATTTAAGTCGTCTATTTCAATAAATGAATGACTCATTTGATAAAATACTAAAAAATAAAAAAAATATAATTTTATCAAATTAAGATATGATCAGGTTTAAACCGTTTGGTTCAGATCTGATAAACAGATCCCTCATATTGCATCCTCATTATTGGTTTACACCAAAAAGAGGTAAATTATTTGTGAGGGTGATTATTTTGTTACAATTCATTTGCTCAGTCACCGTCGTACCTTTGAAGATAAGGCACTGTACATCATATTGTTTCCATGACTAGAAACTTGTATTCCGGCTCCATAAATCAAACTCTTTTTCTTAAATTGAATTTCATTTGAGATTTTCATCTTAAAATAAAAACGCTTTTACAGTATGCAAGTGAAAGACATCGAGTATCTTATTTTTCTATTACCCAAAATAGTAATTAAATATGTTATTACTTCTTATATTGAAATTTCACATAAAGAGATCATAAGAATAATTAAATTTACCTTAAACCAATAGATTAATTTATTTAGTTATAAGTGGTAGGTATTGTGGTTTCTTAACCAATATTCGTAATGTGTATTTATATCAAAGGTTGTAGCTAATTAAATGGGAAAAATACTAATAGAAGAAAAGGAAGAATAACTTTTTTTATTAACACCGGGTTTTCAGAACGTAATTCTCCGATTAATCTCCGTGTGCCTACCTTTGACTATAAGTTTCACACAAGTGCACTACGGTTAAGTAGGAGATCGCACATCACTCAGTAGATGGTCATAAAAATCACACTCATTAAGTCGAACCTGCGGTCTAAATCCCCCGGTGACCAGTTGATGTGTGGTTGAGGAAATAATTATAATTAAGGAAGAATAAAAAGATGATCAAACTTACACGGTTGAAGACCATGAAACCAAGGTCTAAATCAATTCCTTCAAAGCTAACAGTTTTGGCATGGCCACCCAAGTAGTCTTCTTTCTCATATAAAACAGCATCCACTCCTGCTTTTGCCAGTTCATATGCTGCGATTAGCCCACTTACTCCACCCCCAATCACTCCCACTTTCATCTTTGGCATGTCCTCTCTAGCTAGCTACTTCGTGTCTCTTCCTGCATCCATTTCATTTTAGTTTTAGCAGCACACCAATAAAGAACTATTAATTGATTATATTTAGAATGAAAATTACAAAAAAAAAAGTGAAAGAAAATTAGAGACTAAATTAGCTTTAATTACTTGAACTCGAAAATATAAAAATACTAAAAAAAATATGGTCAATATTTCTAGTGTTGTCTCTTTCATTAGTAAAAACATTATTTTTGCTATTCTACTCTTTTTCCTCATTTTTTGGGTAAATATGTAGATAATGTAATATACTAATTAAAGATTAACTCTTAACATAATTGGGGAGGAGAGAGAGAGAGAGGTGAAGAGAGAGAGAGAGAGAGGTGAAGAGAGAGAGAGAGAGAGGTGAAGAGAGAGAGATGAAATGCAATACATACCAAAATGGGTGAAGATATCTAAAGTGTTGAAGAATTGAGAAGCAAAAGAAATCTCTCCTTAACCAATAAATGGGTATATCCTCACAAACCGAAGACCAACTCCACCATTGACAGATTTCTTTGAAATATCTATCTCTTTAAATTTCAAGAGAGAGAGAGAGAGAGAGAGAGAGAGAGAGAGAGAGAGAGAGAGATGAAATGCAATACATACCAAAATGGGCGAAGATATCTAACGTGTTGAAGAATTGAGAAGCAAAAGAAATCTCTCCTTAACCAATAAACGGGTGTATCCTCACAAACCGAAGACCAACTCCATTGACAGATTTCTTTGAAATATCTATCTCTTTAAATTTCAATGTCACACACTCTCTCTCTCTCTTTGCTCTGAATGGATGATGAGCATTAATATATAGAGAGATTATAATGCAGAAAAGTAGAGAAAAATGCAGACGAGGAAGAGAGAAAGAGGAAGGCCACGTCCTCTTCTTCTAATAAGTAATAAACTAGATAAGCAAAATGAGGTCTAACAACCACCAACTCCTTTGAGAGAGAAAATTGGAAATGAATTTTGTTTTTTTTAATACCCCATTTTTTAAATAAATTCATTGGATATTTTTGTCTCTCTCTGCGTCTTCTTTTTACTTTTAGCCCTACAACTACAACACCTTAGTAATGTCTCACTTTCGAGATTTGACTTTCAAAATGGGTTAAGAAATCATTCAAATTGTTCAATATAGAAAACAGTAGGTTAAGCTTTTGATATTAGGGGATGAGACATAATTGTATCAGACATATGACATATCGTTGTATTAAGTAACGAGAGATTCTTAAATAAATAACAAAAAGAGATTAATGGAGCTTTGTATAATTAAATCATATATATGTATTTTAATGAGAGCATGCACAAATAAATGCGTAGTGCTACCTAGAGAAACAAAAATTAATCTTATGCTCATGGAACTTTACTAATTAATTAAATTCAAAATTTCAGTTTACGTGAGTTCAATTTTCTTTTACTCTATAACAAAGTTCAGCACTATAGTGCTTAACAGTACAATGATTTTATGACGTAGATTACTGAAAAACAACTTATACAATTTATCGTATTTGATCTGATGAATACGTTGCCCATGCTTTAATGTAGATAGTGGATCATCTCATCACGAATGGCGTGTTTGAGTATACATGTGGCACTCAATGACGAGATTGGATGGCGCCTACATGGCACAATAAAGCTGAAATAGGATAATAGTGAATACACTTGTAAGGGTTGCGCTGGACCTATAAAGGTGACGAGCCTATTTTATGATCGTATGTCAAGTGTTGAGTCTCACATTCGAGCTAAGTGACAAAGCTCGTAGACTCTTCCTTGCCTGGGAACAATCTAGGGGCTATGGTCTATTAGGATTAGAATAATGTTACATTATACCAAGAGAGAAAAAACTACTCGAAGGGTATGACCTCCTTAAGCACCTTGGATGTACCCCCTTCTGATAGAGAAGGATAAAAAAGACATAATATGTGACCCGTCAGTCTAGGGACGCGTATGTCCGTCTACCATCGGGAATGGTGAGGTGAGCAATGCACCGGTCACCGAAAGTCACCCTAGCGACGCATAGAGGCAGCTTAACTCACCGTGGGGTACCCACGACAGGTAGAGGGGGCTTGACTAACCGCCGTAGGGATGCCAATGTCTGGTAGACGGGATTTGACTTATCGTGGGGGGTGGCCGCGACAGGTAGAGGGGACTTGACCCGCCATGAGGGGTGCCTATGACGGGTAGAGGGGGCTTGACTCGCCTTGGGAGAGGTACCCTTGGCAGGAAGCGAGCCGACCCACCGTCGGGGAGGGAGCCCCACGGCGAGTGACTCATGTCGCACTATCCATATGTGGCTGTGCATCCATCATCGGGGAGGCGCAAGGATAGGTGGTGTCCCTGCGGGGTCCTCTGTACAGTATGAATCTAACATATGTGAGTTTGTTATCTGGCTACTCGATGTCACAAAGACACAACTAGTTTTGAGCATGGAAAGTGAGCACGAGTCGTGAATGTCATGACATTTTAAAAGTCTAAGCACATTTTAAGTGTGGTCATGTGTTCGGTTGTGATTATCACTTAATTCCAATGACAATAGTAAGAGCACACTTGTGGTCCCCACCTAACCCTGTCTATATAAAAACCCTAGGTATCATTATGGGGGCATTCATTTCTCACCGATCCTGAGACAACGGCTCGAGAATATTCCCTCCTCAAAGTTCTCACCTACTCAGAGTTTCAAAGGCATTTGCCACATTCTGACGGCTGCCTAAGGTCTTGCCTTTCACCCTCCGACCACCAATTCCCACTTTCCAAGCTTACTTATCTTAGATTAGGTCACTCAAATCACACTTCACCCTAAGTCCCTCAAACATTTTTGTGTCTCCATTGGGGAGTGACCAATCTAAACTCCATTTGTTCTTAAGTATGGCTGGACGTGGAAGAATCATGAGAGCCTCTTCCCGTTTGGAAGGAGATAATGTCAATCCAACTATAGAGAACCATGACTTGGAAGAGGCTACTTCCAGGGGGAGAACCAACCTCCATGTTGTTGTTGCTGCTACAATGACGGCGACAGAGCATATTAACGCCGTCAAAGAGCTCCATGCCTCTAACGCTGAAATCACAACTTGTTGGCGACAGAGCATATTACTTGCAACTGCCCATAATCCTTCTCCACCGTCGCCTGTTGTTCATGTCATCCCTCCTCACATGGTGAATCAGACTGATGCAGATAGAAAAATTCCACCTATAAATCCTAGAGGCTCATCCGGGTCAGGAACAGAAAACAGTGATCAGAATGTGGGTCACCCAAGCAACCCCATAAATGAAATCATTCAACCAACAACCTTCTTGGAAGTCTTCAAACGTCCCACGCACATGATTTCCCAACGATGGCACCGGCACTGACCCTTTTGTTACCAAGGAGACACTACATAAGATGTTGGAGATAGAGCGTAACAAAGCCTCTCTGAGTGAGATGATAGTAGCCTTTCGTGACCCTTACATATGCGAGCTAGCCATGAAACCATTCTCGTTCAACTATGTACCCTAAAAGTTCTATAAGTATAACGGGGAGGACAAATGTGCTAGGGAGCACATTATATATTTCATTGATGACTTGGGCCCACGTGGATGTGATGAGTCCATGAGGCTAAGAGAGTTTTTGAAATTGCTGACTGAGCGAGCATACACATGTTACATCAATCTGACGTCAGGATCAATTTTAACATGGCCGCATATGATTCCGCCTTTATGATAAAGTTTTTGTGTCTGAGGGAAAGATGAGCATTCTCGAGTTGGGGCATAAGTGTCAAAAGAAAGAAGAGTACCAGATGATTTACGTTAGATGGTTCAAAGATAAAGCATTGGATTGCCAGCAAGAGTGGAAGGAGGAAAACTTGGTGAAGATGTGTATCAGCACAATGATGAGTGAGTATATAGCACATTTGGAGAACCTCGACATCGCCACTTTCTCATGCCTTCATGTAGCTACTTAATGCACCAACACTTCGGTGTCCAGGTCAAAGGTTGCGGAGCAAAGTGAGCGTCGGGGGATTGCATGGAAGCCTGCAAGATACACGCTGCAAGTAGCCGTGGCACAACCTCAAATCACACTTCACCCTAAACACTTTGTTTTACCGGTCCTAGCCTTTGGCAGACTTCGATATCCTCTAGTTCAGAGAGCATTTTAAATCTAGTTGTTTATTTACTTTTTATATTAATAACTGATAAAAAAGTAATGCTAAAAGGATTTTATGGTGTTAAGTTTTGTTATACCTGGACTGAAAATATTTCTTCACATCAGACTCTATTTAAGAATAAATAATAACGACGAATATATATTATTTTATTATATAAAAAATTTACCTAACCGAGTCAAAGCTTGTTGGAATAATAACAGACTACGTACATAGATTCTTAACCATGTATCTCCAATCACATGCTTTTTTGTCTAACCTTTTCTAATTAGTTTGCACTCACTTTCTGCCCGATGTGGTCAAATGAAGTTACAACCAACGATTATTGGAGGAAATTAAGGAGAAATTATAGGGGAATTAGAATTTCAAAATTATAGTGAGATTTTTGTATCTTGAAATTTAAATTTCGGAAATGAGGATGGTTAGTCAGGGCTTAGATGGAAGGTAAAATAGTCATATCCGGATAAAAGGGGACATTTTTAATTTTATTTTGATTTTTGGTCTTTCTTTATTTACAACACTTAAAAATTGGTCATTTCTGTGATTGTCCCCTTGATTTTTTATTTCTTATATATTGAAAGTAAATGAATGTAGGATGTGTTGACTTGATATAATGATGCCCTCATATCATGAGATGAAAGAGTTAGAATTATAATACTTCTGAATCAAATTGGTGGACTTGTAATTATGACAAAAAATGACAGAGGAGTTGAAAATTGTATAGATCAATGTTTACATTTTTTTCCTTTTCTAATTTCATTTTTTCCTTTAAGTGGAACTTGAAATGACTTTTCGTTAAATTAATGTAAGTAATTGAAATAATATAGTGTTGATTCAAGTAATATACTTTTTAATTAATGACTTTGTCGCGCATCCAAAAAATTGACAGAGAAAGTTGTGAATATAAGCAGACGTGTACTCTTAAAGATGCAGCTCAAGTAGTGTGCATTGTTGATTATAGATGTTAATATCCAATTAAGTTCTTACTTAAGGCTAAGACGTTTCCACCTATGCATTGCTGATTGGTGGACTTGTAATATTTTGTCAAGTTTTTCCTTCTGATTTTCAAATTTTTTTCCTCTGCATCTACATTTTTCACATGGGAGCGCTAGCTTGGGGATTGGTTTTATGGAGTTTCTCAACAATTAGTGATCTGATTGCTAATTGTGGATGATAGTTTGTCTCTTTTTTCATTTAGCAGTACGGTTCGATCTAGATTGTACAGGTGCAATCAGATGATTCTAAATGATGAACTGTCGACTGATGTTGTTGTCAATGACAAACAACTCTGATCCTGATTCTATGGCCAATTTTTAAAAAACACATAGTACACGTTTGAACTGCTACGGGGGAGTGCGGTGAGAGGTGAGATGGCCCTAGTGGACTCGATTTCCTTCCATTATGACCACTAGGTTATGCAGCCGGAGTCTTCATCTTCAACTACTTTATATACAAAAATCAACATGGGATTCGTGGCTCGCACTTCCAGGTTAATAAATAGCATTTTGATTTTTGACAATCTCAACCATCCATTTATTTTGAGGGTAAAACTTGTAACACATGTTAATTAAATAAGTTTCATTCCCTTATTGTTACATGGAAGACTTATCTTCCCTTATTTCTTTTTTTTTTTACCCTCGAATGTCATTATTTCAGTAAAAGACAAGAAACTAAGATGATATTAAACTGAGATCTAGAAATCAATCAGAATAATATTGGGACTTAATCACTTTTTAAACACTAAGGAAAAGGAAACCATTTGTTGATTTACTGAAAATCTAGAATAATCGTGCTCGCTTAATCTCCATTGCCAATTATGCCTAGAATTCATATTTTCTACGTTCGTTGTTCAATTTCATCGGTTTATTCTGTGGTTTTCATAAAATATTTCATATTTTTTAGGTTTATTCCAAATTCATAGACAATCGCCGTTTTCAAATCTAAAATCATCTACAGCTTTCAGCAATCATCGTGTATATTATTGACAATGACATTTTTTTCACATTGTGACCGTCTGGAAGCAGTGACAAAGTTGAGTTAATTTAGCAAATGTTTTATGTAAAATACATATCATCACTATCCATGAAGACAGTTGGTGTATAATAAATAGTGATCACTAACAATATTCACTACAAGAAACAAGAGCTTTAGCGACCAATATTTTAGTCGCTAAAACCCCAAAAAGTCATCGCGAAAGCCTTTCGCGACAAACAAAAGTTCGTTGTGAACTTCGCTTTTGCTTCGTCAGCGAAAGTCTTTCGTGACGACTTTTTGGAGTCGTCGCGTTAGACTTTTGCAATGAAATAAAGTCGTCGCCAAACCCTTTCGCGACTAAAAAAAAGTTGGTCGCCAAAGATTTTTCGCGACACAAAAAAAAATTCGTCTCAAAAACCTTTTGCCACCAATTTATTTTTTGTCACGAAATGTTTTCGCCAAATTTTGCATTACAAAAATGTTGTAATAATGAATAATATCACGTGTAACAACAATTAACATCATCAGAAAGTTTATCAAACCCGAAATTTTCTAAGAAATACATATACATATCGTTAATATAATAGTTCATTACAAAATCCCCGAATCATAATTCATTATAGGATTTGATTCACAAATGTATCTAAAAAAAAATAAAGAAGATAGTATTTAAAGTTTGATGTTAACTACAAAGCTTAACGAATATTCTATAGCTCATGTTTTTGTTGTTGAGTCATCATCAGGAGATGGAAAACCATTTTGATGAGCCCAAGCAAGTAAGCTTTGTAGTTGACTCTTCATTGACTTGATTTGTTTTTTTAGTTCTATATTTTCAACTCCAACTCAATTTTTTTTTTGAAAAATGTCAGTGGGGCTCCATGTTCAAAACCTCTATTTCGCACGAGAAATTCTTCAACTATCTCTTCGTCGGAGCGAGTGTGGCATCCTCAGCGTTAGGCTCATCTCGCAAAACACACATGCGTTCCTGTGTAACATCATAATGATTCAAGCTTTAAATTAAAACTAACACTATTGGAGCATAAATTAGAAAGTTTTCATCAAGCACGCTCAGTTCCAAAACCTCTATTTCGCACGAGAACTTCTTCAAATATCTCTTCGTCGAAGCGAGTATGGCATCCTCAGCATTAGGCTCATCTCGCAAAAGACACATGCTATCCTGTGTAACATCATAATGAATCAAGCTTTAAACTAAAACTAACAGTATTGGAGCATCAATTAGAAAGTTTTCATCAAACATGCTCAGATACAAAGTGATAAGCCCCCCCACACCCACATTAAAACTAACATTATTATCAAGACAAGGAGTATCAATTCAGAAGATATTATTAAATCATCCAACACGTTCAGATACAAAGTGATAACCCCCCTCCCCCACACACCCACACACTCACACACGAAACTAACACTATTATCGAGACAATGAGCATCAATTTAGAAGATATTCAAAAATCATCTAAGACGCTCAGATACACTATTGGAGCATCAATTAGAAAGTATTCAAACATTATCATCAAGCACACTTAAACACAAAGTGATAAGCCCCCGCTCCCCCTCACACACCCACATTGAAACTAACATTATTAACAAAACAGAGCATTAATTCAGAAGGTATTCAAAAATCATCTAACACGCTCAGATACAAAGTGATGAGCCCCCCACATACACACACACACACCCACATTGAAACTAACACTATTATCAATACAAGAAGCATCGATTCAGAAGATATTCAAAAATCATCTAACACGCTCAGATACAAAGTGATAAGCCCCCCACACCCCCACATTGAAACTAACACTATTATTAATACAAGGAGCATCAATTCAGAAGGTATTCAAAAACCATCTAACACGGTTAGATACAAAGTGATAAGCCCCCCCTCATCCATATAGAAACTAACACTATTATCAAGACAAGGAGCATCAATTCAGAAGATATTCAAAAATCATCTAACACGCTCAGATGCAAAGTGATAACCCCCCCTCCCACACACACATTGGAACTAACACTATTATCAAAATAAAGAACATCAATTCAGAAGATATTCAAGAGGGGTCACTCACATATCTTTTGTGAACCGTACCATTCTGCCAACCTTTTGTGGCACTGAAATGCGTGTTGTAAAACATTTCAATTCGAGTAGGCGCTAACCCAATTGAAGATTCCTATCCAAAATGCAACAAAAATTGAGTCATTAATTCTTATATACTAAATATTATTAAGAGTACTGAAACAATATTTTGATTCACCTGACGAAATCGATGATCAAGAAAATATACATTCCCTCCATTATGATTGTATGGAAGGTTTTGACGGTTTTGAGAATTGATTTTTGAGCGTGCCTATATAATAAATGAGTTTTACGATTGAAATAATTAGTCAAATAACCAAAATGTAATAAATAAGCTTTGATAATAGGAATTAACTCAAATTTCTCCATCTCCCAAACTGTGCATAGTCAATCCCAATCATCTTGCGATACACTCTTATAAGGATGTCACCGTGCTACTATTGGATCTTTGAATTTTTTATAATGTCTATGCAATGTGTACTTGTATCCCTTGTATGTGTTCGGTCCTTCAAATTTAATCTAATCGATCATAGCATTATTGGTCGATTTAAAAGTAAAATAGACCTACAATAATCTTTTACTATCAGTCACGTAATAAAGAAAATATAACAATAAATAGATGTATCATTATTACCTGCGGCCTATCAATTATAACTGCCAGGAATTCTTCAGGCACATTGGACCAACCCTCATATTGAAGTGGTATGAATTGTCGTACGAGGGCACCAATCTCAAGGTTGAATTGGACGGTTTACTTTCCAACAGGTGTAACAACACCGGGAGGAGGAGTATTGATTTGTAATTTTCTGAACTGGCTCACTAACCTCTCCAACTCAATCCCTCTTGTTGGCCCACGAAACCTTCTCGCACTCCCCGAAGAAGATGAAGCCCCTACAAAAAAAAATCAAAGAATAAGATACCATTATAATAAGAACTATTACAAAGTGTATATACCTGAATGAGAACCATCTTCTTCAGTAGAAGATCCTATAGCAGTATTTAGATTTGGAAAATGAGCATTTCTTCCGGGAGACATTATTAACTTGCATAAAGATAAGTGACATGAAAGAAGATCATAAACAAGTTATTGCTTACAAAATAAATTAAAGCAAATTTAAGAAGAAATGAATGAATATTTTACGCTAACAGACTCACTGTTACTTTAAAATTCAATCTATATCATCATCACTTGGTATAATATCACCTGAATCATCATCATAATTACTTAAAGTGTCATCTTCATTGTCATCGTCATCAATAAATCAATATCTTCAATATTTCTATCCCCTACTCCAATAATATTTACATTTATTTCAGAAGGTTCCACATCATGCCTGTGAAATTGCATTATTTCTGACTCATCTAAATCAATAGATGACAAAGTTATTTCAGTAGGCCCTATGACTTCATCTTGTTCTATCTATGGTTCTATCTCAGGAACATCCCATAAATGTATATGTTGAACCTTTTTGTACCACTTTCCAATTGACTCCAAATTTGCAATCGTCAACATAAAAGATTTGTTGTGCTTGCGACGCGAGAATAAAATGTTCATTTTCATACCATGTTTGGCTCACATTTACGCGGGTGAAACCAATCTCTCTCTTCACTCTATTTCTTTTTGCATTCGTGTCAAACCATTCACATCTAAATAATATAACTTTTCTTTCTCGTACATACTGCATCTCAATCGCTTCTTTTAACTTACCAAAAAATCCAGTCTCTTCTCCATCATGTTCTCCCAGAACTATTAAGCCACTATTTTGGGTTGTCCGGTGATGATCACGATCTATATTATGATATCAAATGCCATTGACAATACAACTAGAATATGACCTGACACGATTATCTGGACCAAATGCTAAAGCATATAAATCATCAGTGGCTTCTAATGACCATTGACGGTGCAACTCAATGATCTAATAAAAATAACAAAAGTATTAGTTACTTCCGTACTAATTTAATGATATATCTATATATAGTCAAATATGTACACATACTCGATATCTAAACCATTCAGAAAATTGGTTTTGATGTCTTGAACTTAACTCAACCCGACTAACTCTGTTTAATTCTCTCATATGCTCTCTGCACATATTAATCATTTTATTTTAATGATTTGTGACATAAAAAACAACCATTGAAAAATAGACTTAATCATGTTATTGATATACTTACACTAAGTAAGGTTGTAGCTCATCGCAATTATTCAGCACATACCATTGGGCAATCTCTATTTTTTGTTTAGAAAGCTGAACTATTTTCTTACCACCAGTTGGACAAGCTCATTGAGTAAAGACAGCTACTGACCCCTCATCTAGTTTGTCAAAATACTCATCATCATTCCTCTCATTCCGTGTGATTTTGGTTTACCGCCACGGAGATACAATGAGCAAAAAGTTAACAACTCATTAACAGTGTAGGCTTCTAAAATCGAACCCTTTAGACGAGCTTTGTTTCTAATATATTGTTTGAGTGTACGCAAACTCCTGTCATATGATAGCAATTACATTGTGCACGGAATATTTGATGTGTAAGTAAAGGAAAAGTTGAGAGATATACTTTTCAATTGGGTACATCCAACTATAACCAACAAGACCACACAATTTCGCTTCTTGCGGTAAATGAACTGCCAAATGTACCATAACATCAAAGAAAGTTGGGGGAAATATCCTTTCTAACTTACACAGAATCAAATAGATTCCATCTCTAAGAATATCCAAGTCTTTAGTGTTCAGTGTTTTCGAGCACAATTCTTTGAAGTAGTTAGATAACTCAACCAAAGCAGTGCACACATCATTACCCAATAAACCATGAATCCCAACTGGTAAAAGTCTTTGAAGTAAAATATGACAATCATGACTTTTCAATCCTGAAACCTTACCCTCAGCTTGGTTGATACATCATGATATGTTTGCTGCGAAGCCATCTGGAAACTTGACTGACTTTAAGAAACACATAACTTTCTTCTCTAATCTACTGTCAATGTGTAACACGCAGGTGGTTTAAAATATTTGTTCCCTTTCAGTTTAAGGTGTAGTTCTTTTCTTATATTCATGTCGGCTAGGTCCAATCGAGCTTTGTAAGTGTCTTTTGTTTTGCCTTCTATATTCAACAATGTACCTAATATATTATTGAAAATATTTTTCTCAATATGCATGACATCCAATTTGTACCTGATTTTCAACTTACACCAATATGGAAGTTGAAAAAACACACTTTTCTTAGTCCAATTAAGATCATCTAAAGGATGCCTTCTTTTTGTCTAACTTAGTTGGGGTTTTGCCAAACTTGATAAATTGAATTTGATCTAATTGCCCTAATGTATCTTCTCTTGTCAACTTTCTTGGTGCACCACGAAACTCTTGTTCACCTTCATGCAATGACTCCTCCCCCTCAAAGATGCATCTTTGTTGCAAACAGGACATGCCAAGTACCTTTTTTTACTCCAACCAGACAAATCTCCATATGCTGGAAAGTCATTAATTGTCCACAACACAGCAGAATGCATAGTAAAAGATTGCCCAGAAGTAATACCAAATGTTTGCACCCCATCCCACAGTTGTTTTAACTTATCTATCAATGACTGCAAATACACATCAATATCTTTACCGGGTGATCTTGTACCAGAAATTAGTAACGTCATCATAAAGAACAGTTCTTTCATACACTTCCATGGAGGAAGGTTATAAGGTACTAATATGACTGGCCACATGCTATATGAGTTGCTGATATTTCCGAATGGATTAAATCCATCCGTTGCAAGTCCTAATCTTACATTTCGAGCATCTTTTGCAAACCAACTATATTGCTGATCAAAATCCTTCCAACCTTCGGAATCAGCAGGATGCCTCAATACACCTTCATTGTTGACACGTTTCTCCTTGTGCCATCTCATATCGGACGATGTGTATTTTGACTTGAACAATCTTTGAAGTCTGGGTATAATATGAAAGTGACGCGAAATTTTTTGGGGAACTTTCTTACCCTTCCCATCATCCATTTTATATCTTGGTTCACCACATGTAGGACATTTATCTTTTCCTTCATTCTCTGTCCAGAATAAAGTATAATCATATTTACAAGAATGAATGGTGTCATATCTCAACCCTAAATCTCTTAATTTTTTTTGGCTTCATAGTAAGAGGCTGGAATTTTTTAGCCTACTAGATGAGAACCATTTAAAACTTCAAGTAATTTGTCAAATGACTTATTGCTTCAACGATTAAGCATTTTGATATGCATCAACTTCACAATAAAAGATAGTGAAGTATAATTTTGGCAACCAAGATAAAGTTCTTCTTCGACTTCACTAAACAAATTACTAAATCTATCTAACATCTCTGCATTTAGATTTATTCTATCAGTATTATCCTCTCCAACTTATTCACCATTCACCAAATATGGAGATGAATAATACTACATCTCACCCAACGATCATAGCTCAATGTCATTCCATATTAGCACAAATGCATTTTAACTTCTATTAAAGACAATTGTCTTGAATTAAGACATTTTTTACATGGATAACGAGTTTTCTCCTCTACATTGAGATAATTACTAGGCACGTTCATAAACTGTGAAATACCATCAATATACTCCTTGGACAATCAATTAGGATTTTTTATCCTACTCTTGTCCATTTTGTCACTCTGTAAATTAAATAACTATTTAGAGAAACTCTTAACAAAAGATCCCTAAATTAAAGATATTAAAATGCAAAGTTAATTAAGAGGGAAACAGAAATCAGAAACAAAGATGATTCAAGTGCATAATAAAATAAAATAGTTATTAATAGAAGGGTTCTGTATCTTTAGCGATGAACAAGGTAGCTTACACTCGAAGGCATTGATACGAACATTTGTAGTAACTATAGTAAGACTGTCAAACATTCATACTTTCCCATAGTACTTATCATAATGTAAATTTGGTGCTTCAATATTAATCCAATCTTGAATAAAATTGCATTTATGTTCCACCGATCTCAAGAAGATTTATGTTCCTAGATTTGTTTAGGCTTAAATTCTCAAGCATTTTGCAATCCAGTAACAACTTTTTAATAGATTCAACACTAAGTTCAATCTTACCCAATGACAAATGTTTATGTACTCCAAAGTGACTGAATTCATGTACTTGGAAATCATTCGAAAACAATCTCTAAAGATTCAAGGATTCCATGTTTCTAGACTTTTACAGGAAAATCAAACTTTGCTATATGATCTTCATCTTCATCTTCATTTCAAGTTAGGTCAGAAAAATCAAGCATTAACATCTTCACATCACATGCAATAGCAAATTCAATGCATGTTTCAATATGTATGTGAAAATTTTCAGGGTTGGAAAACAAAAAATGTAATCGATTTATCGTAGATTTTTGGTAATTGTCAATCCAACCTTGAACAAAATCGATGAAAACCCTCCTGTGAATATCTTTATTTTCCTCAGATTAATTGCTCTGGTATTCAGTTAGTAGTAAAATTAATCAAAAAACACCAGGAACCTCACTAAAGCCAAATCCAAATTCTAACAAATTAACCCAATCTCCAAAACTGTATAAATGAATTACTCAAGAAAAGAATAAGATCATAACTGGCCAGTTAACTAATTTCCTAAATCCACACTCCCACCCTCCATAAAATTTTTGAGAGAGAGAAATTAGCAAACAAACAGAACAAGTAAAATGACTAAACTAATCTGAATATTATAAGAAGTGATCTATAGTTTTAATTGAAACAGGACAAGCAACATAGAAGAGTTCAAAGGGTTTCCGAAAAGAGAAGAGAAAGAGCTCGTGAAAAGAGAAGAGCAAGATCACTGGTTCGATGCAACACGAGGAAATCAAAGATTAAAGGAGAAATGACTCACTGCTCACCACCGGTGTGAGGGGAAACAGAGGAAGATGCTCGCGGGGGCTCGCGGGGTGAGGGGAACGGAGGTCGCTCGTGAGGGCTCGCCGTGTGAGGGATTGAACTGCTCGCTGGGTGGGGGAGCTCGAAGGATTTATTGACATTGTTAAACGGCGTTGTTTTTTAGGTAGTCTATAGCGACAAAACTTTTATTTGCTCGGTAAAAATATGACTTTAAAAAATATATTTCGTCGCTAAAGCAATACCTTTTAGCAACGAAATTCTAATATTTGTCAGCAAAAACCTAAAAAAAAATTGGCGCACCTTTCTTCCGCTTTCCTAGGTAAAATATCAGGGTTTTTGGCGACCAACAAAAATGTTGGTCTCCAAAAGACACTTTTAGCCACAAAATTAACTTCGTGGCTAAAAGTTTGATCGCTAAAAGATGCTTTTCTTGTAGTGATTAAATGTTATTCACTATATGAGTATATTCTAGGAATAAATTTAATTTCAAGTAGAAGATTAATTCATTGTTATCACACTACAAGAAGCATGCCTTTTAGTGACAAAAAGTTTCGCCACCAATAGACAATATTTTTGCCGCAATGTTCATCATCTAAACCTCATCGTGGAATGACCTAAACGATGAACAAGGCACTTCATCGCTAAGGCTTTGTTTGGTGAAAACCCTTCAACGATGATACTTCATATCTTCAACGATAAAACTAGTTTTTATTGATTAATCAATTCAGTGATGACATGCGGTTTTGTCGCTAAACAAACTTATATTGCTCGCTCAAGAAATTTGCAAGTAGGGGGCGTGCAAAAAAATTGATAAACTGACCAAACCGCCCAAACCAAACCAACCCAAACCATAATCTATTGGACGGTTTAAATAATAAAAATGGTTTGGTTCGGTTTTACTTTTTAAAAAATCATTAAATTGAACCGACTTGCAATTAAGGGGAAGGGGCAGTCTTTATTGAGGCCCACATGCACGTCTTTGCTAAATGAAATAAAAACTGTTTAGTCTCCTCCCCCTCTATAAATTAGTTCCTCTCAACCCTAAGTACAAAATTCTAAATCTTTTCTTCAACAGTTTTTCTATCTCTCTCTCTAATATAGTCTTTCCTCCAAGTTCTCAAATATTTATTTACCTAGGAGACCAAGAACTTTCCGCTGCTTTTTATTCTTGGAAAATCGAAGTGGTTCTCCTCTGTTGTTGAAGACGGAGTCAAGGGTTAAGGTAATTCTTTTATTATCACAATGGGTATTTGTATAAAATACTACTAGGATTTGCATGATTGTTAAGTTATAAATATATTGGAGTTTTAGTTGAAAACTCGTGAAGAACAATAAAAAGTCTTATTGCCAATGTAATGTTTTGTGCATCAAGTCAATTACCTATGTTATTTTATAGGTTGGCTATGAATCCATGATAGTAAATGGTCTATGAGGCAGGATGGAAGATGGCTGCAAGATGTTGCTTTTTACACTGAATTATTTGAGTGTTTTTTTAAGATTTGAGTAGCTAGAATTGGAATTCATCGATCAATTATTTAACGATCATGTAGAAATTATTTTATTAATTAAGTTATTTAATGAAATAAGATCCATTTCATTAAGATGTGTTCTTTTCCTACATTAACTTTGATAATTCTAAATATAAAAGAAATGAAACTTTCAACCCAACCTAAACTAAACTGATAATTAATGGTTTGGTTTAGATTGGTTTGGTTTGGTTTACTTGTTTATCAAACTGATTCTATTGGTTTGGTTATAGAATTGATCTAAAACCAAACCAAGTAACCCAATGAACACCTCTATTTGTAAGTATAAAGCTCAAATATTGAGAGAGAGAGTTCTAGAAGAATTTTAGGAGCAAGTCTTTTCGCTATGAATTATGTTTTCTGAAGAAAAATAAGGTGTATTAATAGAGGAGAGAGATTAGATATTATGGTTTATGAGGGAAAATTTTAAATTTTGAATTTAGACATAAGAAAGGAACTTCATCCTTATTAAGGATGAGAAAAACTCCTTCATAAAAAAGACAAGGAATACTCTTACCTAAAATAACACAATATGACCAAAACTATTTTCGTTGAACTTCATATGTCTTTATCCACTTGAAATTGAAACTTAATTTGTTTGTGATTTGTCATTATTTTCATCTCATGTATGTTGTCTATTGTGCATGAGAAGTGTTACGAATTTTCTATAGTGCAAGTGTACACTATCGTCATCAACTAATAAATTTCTATAAAAATAGAGTATCGTCCACATGATTGATTGATATTAATAATTGAAATTAATTAAACCTTAATTCTACTTAAGAATGATGAAAAGTTGTGATTTTTAATTAAACTAAAACTATACTTGACAAAGATAAAATTTGAATAGTTAAAAGCTCTAGAGTTTTCAATTTCACCAAACCAAACATGTTCTAAATTTCAATTATCAATCAATTAATGTTTATTCTGAACATTGATAGTGAATTTTTTAATATAATTATCAATATTTCTCAAGCATCGATGATGAATGAAAAATGCGAATCATACATCTATGTCAAGATTCAATATAATGAAACTCATTAAGCACAAGAAATTATAGTTACTACACTAGATTCATAATTATCTCTAACTTATGAAATTCTAATGGTGTTATAAACAAAGAGAAAATTCAATCATCACTTCCCAGCCTCAGAATTAAATCTAAAATTATGCAATAATTGGCCAGACAATCACAAGCATTAAGAAAAGATTATAGCACTCAATTATACGGAATAAACATCGATTAAGTTAAAAATTAAAATTTATGAACAATCATAGGTTGGCTACGTCGTAGCCCTAAATAAAAAAAATTAGAACATAATGAAATAAGAAAACATTCTACTAATATTCATAAACATAGAGAAAAGAGAAGAAAAACTAGTTTTGAAGATGGAATTGAAGTTGGGAATCGTTTCCGAGTTTGATCTTCTTGTTCTCCTCTCCAAATGTCTTCTCCTTGACTCCCACGTTCAGAAAACATCAAAAGACTCTTCTGAAACTCTAAGATATTTTATTTATATACTAGGGTTCGAAAAGGATAACTTTAGAATAAAAAAAAATTAATCCCGCACCAGAGTCGCGACGCTGGGAGCCAGCGCTGCGGCGGTTGAGTTCTGTATTGCCAGCATGGTGACGTTGGCCCTCTTGCCCAGTTCCGTTCTTTTGGTGATTTTTCTGAATTTTTAACTTCCAACTCTTTCTAAATCAATCCAAAAGCAGTTGAATATCAAACCTACAAGATAAAAATAAAAGTATACATAAATCAATCAATAAATCTAAAATAACTAACAAAAATAAGGTTAACATTATCTAAAATATGAGTGTAAAATACACTCATAAAGAAGGATATGGGTTTGTTTGTTAGGCTATTATGGACGGAGACATAATTTAAGGATAGACATTCTTAAATAAATTAAGCTTAATAAGGCAAATAAAATGAGTAAGCTCCTAATAATAATTATATGAAAGTAAATATCTTCATGATCTTCAATCATCATATTTTTTGAGCTTCTAATGAGATATAATCTTCATGATATTCAATCTACATGCCTTCTGATAATTTTCAATAGTCTTTGCATACTTGATTAATTTTATTAGTAACTTCATATTTTGTTATCATAAAAAACTATCTCATAGAGATATAGAGGTAGCGATCTCTCCCTTTTTAGGATGACAAATCACTAATACATAAATGATAATTAATCAACTAAATATAATTTACTCCCTAAATAATACTTACCCATCAAGATCAAAACATAACTTTTAGTCATATTCTATTTTCTCCCAGTTTGTTATCATAAAAAAGAATCTTGACATGGTAAATACATAAGTAATTAACTAATATTTAAAATGCCCAAGACATTTATAAAAAACTTTAAAACTTTAATGTTATAAAAATATCCATAAGCTGATTTATAGTGTTCGTAAAGTCTAATAAGATATCATCTTTTTGCTTGTGATCGCGAAAAAAAATGATGGCTAAGATCTATATGCTTAGTATGAGAATGTAAAATATGATTTTTGAAAACATTAATTGCACTACTACTATCATATCTCATAGGAACGTTTCCAAAATCAACTAAAATCTTTTAAAGTTTGCTTCATCCATAAATTTTGAGCACAATAACTACCGACAAAAATATATTTGGCTTAAGCGGTTGATAGCAATATTGAATTTTGCTTTTTGCTAAACCTAGAAACAAGTGAGTGTCCTAAAAATTGACATGTATCACTCATATTTTTTTTTCTATCAGTTAAGCTCCCAGCAAAATCTAAATTAGAATACTCAATTAAATCAATATGATCATATTTTAGATACCAAAAGCCAAATTTAGTTCTTCCATGTAAATATGTAAGAATTCTTTTAATAGCTTGTAAATGTGATTCTTTTGGACAAGTTTGAAAACGAGCACATACGCATACACGAATATGATATGGAGTCTACTAGTAGTTAAATGAAGTAGAGATTCAACCATACATCGGTATTTCTTTTTGTCGATGTCTTTAATTTTGTCATCCTTGTCTAGCTTTATGGTGTACTCATGGGGCTGTTACTAACCTTCACATTTTATTGCCAAACTTCTTTAGCGCCTTGATGTATTTTTCTTGGTTTATAAAGATTTCATCCTTTATTTACTTGATTTGCAATCCAATAAAGAAGTCCAGTTCTCTTATCACGCTCATTTCAAACTCATTGCTCAAAGAGTTTGTAAAATTCTTGCTTAAAGTTTCGTTAGTGGCATCAACAATTATTTCAATAGCATATATTTGGAGAATTAAGATATCATTACCTTCTAATTTTATGAAGATGATATTATCTATTTTGCCCATGTCCAATCCATCATCAACAAGAAATTTATGTAGCCTTCATACCAAGCTCTAGGAGCTTGCTTTTGTCCATATAAAGTATTTTTAAATTTATACAAATGATTTGAAAAATTTAAACTTTGAAGACAGGAAGTTTGTTCGACATGAACTACGTCCATTATGAATCCATTTAAAAAGGCACTCTTCCATTTGATATAAAACAAAAAATTTGAAGCATGCAAAGGCTAATAACATTCTTATTGACTCAAGTCTAGTAACGGGAGTGAAAGTTTCATCATAATCTAGCTTTATTTCAGTAACAATATAATTTTAAATTGATTAAGTTCTTTTTGCATAATAGCTATCTAATACTTATCTTTTTTCGCCTCTACAAAAGATTTAGGTTCAAGTTGAGAAATAAAAACTATGTTACCAATACTATGAAGCGTAGAGCGGGTCACTACCCCTTTTGATATGTCTCCCACGAAGAGCTCCTTTGAAAAATCTTTTACAAACTTCTATTCTTTTAGAAGTTGATCGCAATCTTGTACTTTGACATTTTCTTGGCGAGATTTATAACTTGATCTTTCATTACTATCGATATGAACCTCTTCTACACCAGTAATAATTTCATCATCTTGATCATAAAAGATGTTAAAGGAAATAGATTCGTCAAAGACAATATACATGGATTCTTCCACAACTAATGTTCTTTTATAATTAAAACTCTATATGCTTTACTAGATGTGAAATATCCTAAAAAATTCCGAAGTCCATTTTAGAATCAAACTTACCAAGGTTGCCTTTATCATTTAAAATAAAATATTTACACCCAAAAACTTTGAACTAGCAAATATTATGAATTTGTTATTCCAAAGTTCATAAGGAGTTTTGTTTAAAATAGGCCTAAGTAAAACATGATTCATAATATAGCAAGATGCATTAGCGGTTTCAACCCAAAAAAATATTTAGGTAAGTCGTTCTCATTAATCATCGTTCTTGCCATTTTTTGTAGGGACAGATTTTTCCACTCAACAACACAATTTTGCTGTGGAGTCTAGGAGTAGAAAACTCATGTGAAAAATCATTTTCATCATAAAAGAGTTTCAAAGTTTCCATTTTCAAATTCTCCACCATGTTCAGTTCTAAATTTTTAATTTGTAAACATTTTTCATTTTGAACTTGCTTACAAAACTTTGAAAATACTTTAAAAGTTTCATCATTATTTTTCAGAAATAAAATTTAAGTATATCTTAAAACATCATCAACTATGACAAATGGATAGTGTTTACCTCGAAGACTTGTAATTTTTGAAGTACCAAATGGGTCTAATAATTATATTGATCTAGTGGTTGACACGACATGTTTTGATTTGAAATAGCTCTTAACTTGTTTATCCATTTGACATGTATAAAAAAAATTATTTTTGGAATTTCTTTTACTAAATCATTTTTGGTAGTTATGAACATAAATTCATGCTGAATTTCTTTTACTAAATCATTTTTGGTAGTTATGAACATAAATTCATGCTAGCATGCCAAGTCTTCTATGACAAAGTTTTATTCATGCTATCATTGTCAAAAATAAGAAAATATTTTTCATTATGATGTTGAAAATCACTTAAATTAATAATGTAGAAACTTTGGTCCCTTTATCCATCAAATAAAACTTTGTTTGATGTTTTATCTATAATTAGGCAGAAATCTTTTTTAAAAAATTACTCTATAGTCTTTTATCATAAAGTTGACTTATTCTAAGTGAATTATGCTTTCGACTGTCTAAAAGTAGAATTTTATCTATAGCATTGGAGCCAATACCAATGATTTTACATTTCTTGTCGTCATGTCATTTTTTGACAAATTTGAGTGAGTTTTGATCTATCCACAGTCCTACGTCTCGAGCATCCACTATCAAGATACCATTTATCTTTCTTCTTAAATGGTACCTAAACATAAAAATTTAAAAGTTGACTTTTGGTACCAAAATCTTTTTTAGTCCTTAAGCGCTGGTGTTGTAGAGAGTTAGTTCATTTTTTTCATGAAAAATAGCTTTCTTTTTATGAAAGCATAATAACTTTTGTCACCTTTAACCCCACAATAGTGACAAATAATATAAGGATATTGTGTTTATTTTGAAAAAAAAGTGTGATATTTTTGTTTTTGAAAATGTTGATATCCTAATCTCATTTTCTCGGAAGCACTCATTTGATTACCAAAAAGTTTGTCAACATTGTTTCTTTAATTTGTAAATTTTAAAGGGTTAAATTTAAATCCTTTTATTTCTTTTGACTTTGAACAATGTCTCGATGCAAAACATGTAAGATTGTTTTGATTTTCAAAATCTCAATTTTCAAAGACTCATTTTCTTCTTGAAGTTTTGAATTTTTCATAATTTTGTTCTTTAATCCAAGCTTTTCAAATTCACTGTAAAGCTCTTTGAAGGCATTTTCAAGTTTTTCGTAACTAGGCTAATCACTTAAAGTTAGCTTAAAAGAACTTATCTCATCTTCTAGTGCCATGAAACACATGTTTGCAGTTTCCTCTTCTTCACCATCAGAGTCGCTATCGTCGGTCCCATCCTTAGTTGCCTTGAATGCTCTTCTTTTAAACTTCTTTTGGGCATTACTTAGATTTGGACAATCGACTTTGATGTGTCCAAGCTTTTCACATCCATAACACGTGAGCGTGTCTCAAATTATCTTCTTCTCATATTTTCTTGGAGCATTTTTCCTTCTATTTAGAAATTTCTTGAATCGCCTAGTGAGTAGTGCTATGTCATCTTCCTTGTCAGAGTCATCATTCTCATTATCAGATTGTTCAAGTGTTGATTTTAGTGCAATGTTATTCTTCTTTGGTGTCTATTCTTCGTTATTTTTCTTAGCCTCATTTCATGCATCATCAATGAGCCACTAAGTTTTTTAAGTGGAAGTGAGTTGAGATCTTTAGCTTTTTGGATGACAGTCACCTTGGCTTCCTAGTTCTTTGGTAGACGCCTTAGAAATTTTCTCACCATTTCAACATTAGAGTATGTTTTACCAAGAGATTATAAACCATTAATAAGGTCGGTAAAGCATGTAAACATTTCACCAATCGATTCATCATGCTTCATTTTGAATAATTCATTATTATGAACAAACATGCTAATTTTAGATTCTTTAACTTGATTTGTGCTTTCGTGTGTGACTTCTAACATGTGCCATATAGATTTAACAGATTTACATGCATAAATTCTATTAAATTCATTTTTATCAAGAGCACAAAATAAAACATTCATAACCTTAGCATTTAAAGAAAATTTCTTTTATCATTATCATTCCATTCACTACTTAATTTAAGAATATTTTTACCATCCATATTTTTGAATGAAATATGAACATCATTTGTTACAACATCCCATAAATCATGGTAAAATACCAATTGAATATAAATCCTCATTCTTATTTTTCCAGTAAGGATAATCGTTACCATTAAAAATAGAGGTCTATTAGTATATTGACATTTAATAAAAGAGCCACTCATGTATATCATAATTTAAGATAATTAAGTCTTATTGTATAGAGTACCAAACTCAGATACTAATTGTATGATCGATATGGTAACCTAAGAGACGGTTGAATTGGGTGGTTGTGTTCTAATTTTTTTCACACTCAAGTGAAAAATGAATGCTCAAGTAGAACTCCAAGCATTCACAAGTTTCACGTTCATAAATTTTAAAAAATAAGTGACAGATGAAAGAGTTAAAGTAAAGAATGCTTACGATAATGTAAATGCGGAAATGTAAAGTAAAAAGATAAAATTAATTGTAGAAACTTCAAGTGCCGAAACTTAAAATCCAGAAATTAAGTGCGGAGAATTAAATAGAAAGAAATAATAAGAGAAGAAGGAGACAAAGATTGACACATGATATTTTTATGTGGTTGGAAAACCCTTTCCCGGCGTCTAGGCTCCAAAGCCCCCTTTAGAGATTTTTTATCCCACGACATGCTTAAGGGTGAAGACTAAACCTTACAAACTCAATTGACTTATGAATGTCAACTAAACCTCACAAGGCTATGTGTTTTGAGATTAAGTGATCTTTCAATAACTCTCTTAAAGAGTAGAATTTTCAATCTAAGCTCACAAAAAAATTATCTTGCTCGCTCAAGAAATTTGCAAGTATAAAGCTAAAAAATTAAGAGATGGAGTTTTAAATTTTTTTAGAAGAAAGTCTTTTGGCTATGAATCGTGTTTTTTTGGAGAGAAATGAGGTGTGTTTATAAAGGAGAGAGAGGTTATGGTTTATGAGGAAAAATTTTGAATTTAGACGCAAGAAATGAACTCCATCCTTAATAAAGAGGATACAAAATCCTTAACCAGAAAGGCAATGAACACTTCTACCGAAGATAATACAATATGGTCAAAACTAGTTTGGGTAACTCCATAACTCTTTATATACTTAAAATTAAAACTTGATTTGTTTGTGATTTATCATTATCTTCATCTCATGCATTTTGTATATTGTGCAAGAGAGAATATGATTTTTGGTGTTAGACTTTATGAATTGAGACTTAATTTAAAGATATGTATCTCTAAATGAATTAAGCTTAATAAAGACAAATAGAATGAGTAAGCTTCTAACAAAAGTTACATGAAAGTAAATATCTTCATGATCTTCAATCTTCATATTTTGTCAGCTCCTAATGAAATAAATATCTTCATGATCTTCAATCTACATGTCTTGTGGTGATTTTTAGTAGTCTATGTATCCTTGATTAATTTTATTAGTAACTTCTATATTTTGTTACCATAAAAAATTATCTCATAGAAATATAGAGCTAATAGAAACAAAGCTGACAAGCCTACAATCTAGAATAACTACTATACAAAATTTAACCCCACAACTCATTATCAAAACAGGGAAAATTTTCAAAAAGTAAAACCAATAACAAGAAAAATTGAAATATCAAATTTAACAATGCTTAAAATTTTCATTTTGGAAGAAAAAAAATAAAGAGTAGAGGGTTTACTTTGTCTTTCATCCCTTTACACCCATTATAAACTGATTGAGAGAGAGAGAGAGTCTTTCATCCCTTTACACCAATTACAAACTAATTGAGAGAAAAGAGTGAGGGAGGGAGAGAGGGAGAGAAAGAGAGAGATAAAGAGTGTGTGTAAGAGAGCACAGGAGTAGAGGCAAAGAGATCTGTAATAGAGAAAAACAAGATAGAAAGACAAAAGAGACTGTGGGAGTGATAGAGAGAAACATGAGAGAGAAAGAGGGAGAAATAGAGATGCGATAAAAGGATGAGAGAGAGAGAGATTCAGAATGAAGTTTCGAGGAAAAAATGTGGAATAGAACTATTAGTATAACGTTTCAAAATGACGCCGTTTTTGAAAAAGAATGACGTGCTTTTAGAGAATGCTAAAAGCAATTACCAATGAAATATAAATTTTGATGGTTATTAATTACTAAAAAGTTTTATTTTTTGTCAGTAAAAACAATTACTATTTATCGATAAATCTATATATTATTCGGTAAATAGGATAAAAATTTAGCACAACACGTCGATTTCTTTCGTGCCCCTCATGAATTTTACAAGGACCAAATCTTTCGTCAGTGATAGGTTCACAGATATATTCATGCAAAAATTTAACCTTTCTCTTCTAGTGTCAATTGTAGATGGGGAATTCTTCTAAATGAATGGTTGTAAGAGAGAAGACGTCACATTATTGGCATAGCTCGTCAACTTATGTTTTCACATTTTTTTGACATAGCATTATGGTTAATTAAATTTATAATTTGTAAGTCTCACAATCATTTATTAGTAAGAGATGGTAGATTGATAAAAGACTCAAAGATTGACAAAAAGATATCCCAAAAGGTAACTCAGATTACAGGTTTTGTAACTTTTGTGTTTGCAATCGTTTATATTTATACTTTTAACTTCGTATTCCTTGTATATTTTTGCCATTGCAGGTAAGGCAAGGGATTGTCCAACAGTGATAGAAATTAAATGTGAGTGAGAAGCATGATTTCATGAAGGACGTGAAATTTGATGAAAATAGTAGTATAACTGAAGTGAAACTTATAGAGTTAAAAAATGAGGTTCTTTTAACACGTTTGTAGCCAATGATTATTTTCCCTGCAACAAAACAAATTTTATTTGGAAGCTTATTGTCTGTGAATTGCGGTAGATTATGATAGATGGAAACACATATCTTATGGTGATAAAAGATTTTGAGTATGTTATGGTAGTTGTTGAAGGTAATCTTGATATTGTTTCATGGGA
Organism: Datisca glomerata; assembly: GCA_003255025.1. NCBI lineage: Eukaryota > Viridiplantae > Streptophyta > Magnoliopsida > Cucurbitales > Datiscaceae > Datisca > Datisca glomerata. The sequence continues at coordinate 705,234 of QANY01004819.1, read as the reverse complement.
GTCATGACGATATGAGAATAGAACACTGCAACAAACAATATATCTATGAGTACTATAGAGCATTATCTGAGGAGTAGTAATGTGTTGTCAATGATAGATGGAGAGTAAATTATGCATTGTGTGTTGTCAATACAATACTGTTTTTGGATTTCTCACTCGAATGGAAATGATTTTTTCTAGTTGTTGTGAATGATGTTGCATCCATTTTCTCAAAAGAAATTAGGCCACATTATCCTTCGATTATTTGGTCGAATGTATTAGCAAATTTCAAGCAAAAGAATGTATCTGGTTGAGAAGAAGATCTTCAAAAGGAGCATGAAGAGAAATATGATGTTATCTTTGTCGAGGAGGTTGCACCAATCACAAGAATCACATAAACAAATATGTAGCGGGAAATTTAAAAGTTCAATGATTTGCCAAAAAAGGTAAAAGAAGAATCATCGTCTTCAAGAAGCCCTATCCGTATTCGCTCAACACTTTTATATGCCAAGCTGCTATCAAATATTGTGACGTCACGCTCAACGTGATAAGAAGAAAATGGAAATGTTGCAATCCTATGGAAAATGAACAAACTTAAGTTACACATATATAATTTTGATGAATATACTAGTATAAAGAATGGAAAGTTTGAAGATCTTAAAAAAGAATATGAAGAGAAAGATTATGATATCGTTGTCAAGGAGGTTGTGTCAATCACAAGCTTCACATAAACAAATACGGAAGTGAAAGTTTGAAAGTTCAAGGACATGCCAAAATAGGAAAAAGAAGAAGCAGAATTCCTTTACGTGTTCGCTCAACACTTTTGTAGGCTTAGTCGCCGTCAAGAAGCCATTTTTTTTATCAATCAGTACCTTCAAATAAAAATATTTGAAGGTGCACAAGGGCTGCTAGGAAAATAGTGGGCTGCTGGGAGACAAAAAAAAGAGTTGTACTGTGCCGAAGAGTAGAATGTAAAGGTCTGAAAAATTGGGGGAATGAAGGAAATTATTTTTATAAAAAAAAACTAGTATCTAAAAATAGAGAAAAATAGATCGGGAAATAATGCCTTCTCTCTTTTAGGTGAGAAGAATAAGGGTCCAAAACATAGTTAATTTTCTGTCAATTTTGATGAAAATCATCACATGAGGGTGTGTTTTATAATTTCTCAAACTATATTAGTTAAAATTATGACAAAAAATAGAGATATAATTTATATTTTGATCAAATTGTAGGGGTATATTTTATATTAGTCATTTTAAAGTATTTTTGAAAAAAGTGAACTAGATTAATTTGGAATTTGGAATCTTTAAACACTATTTACATAGTATATGTTTTTCCATTACTTTTCTTAGGGAGTGTAGATATAGTATTTTATCTGATCCAATACTTTAAAAATATAAATTTTATTTTTTTGCCTATATATTAGTCTAAGACTATATGTATGATTTGAAAAATAGACCAATGCTTAAAAAATAAGAAAATTTGTCCAATGACTAAAAATAAAAAAAGGAACAAAAAGACTAAAATTTAAAAAGTAAAGCCCTAAGTTTGCCTATAAATAGAGGGGAAGTCTTCACTTGAATGGAGCGATTTGAAGAGTGAGGAAGAGAGAGAATTTTAGAGAGAGAAAGAGAGGTTTTGAAAAAATAGTGAAAAAGAGAAAGAATGAGAGTTTTCATTTCTATTCATCTTCTATCTTCTCCTTTTCTTTTTATTAAAGTAGTTCAAATCTCTTGCATTTTAGTTTACAATATATCTTATTCATTTTAATTAATCATCTCTCTTCTTCATACTCATATATTTGATATTTCTTTGTTTCATTTTTCATATATAGGTTTGTTTGCTCATTCTTCATCATTTCTCCTACTCTTAATCTTAAGTTTTATTTTCATATATTGTTTATTTCTCTACAAGTTTGATAATGAGATTTTTTTTGTCATCAACTCAATCAATGAGAACGAGGATAAAATTTTGAGGGGTGTAAAATTAACTCAATGTGAATCAACCATTTAATGGGTTGAAAGTGTACATTTGATGAAAAGATCTCCTATGATAATTTTTCATACATAAAAATATATAAAATAGAGAGTAAAACCTCTATACAAGATTGTGCAAATATTTAAGTTTTACTTTTTTTATGTTCTTACAAGTCTTCTCTTCTTTTCTTTTTAATTTTTGACCATCATTTTTGTGACACTTGTTTAAACAGTTACCATCCATGATCATTCCTAGCAATGAATGAAGAAAAAAAAATGATAATTAGCGAACTAAGTGCTCCAATAAAAAAAATGGTATATTTATATCACAAACATAAATTATTTTATTTTGAAAGTTTTATGGATTTTGTTTAGTGACACTTGTTTAAACTAGTTACCATCCATGATCATTCCTAGCAATGAAGGAAAAAAGGAAAAATAGTAATTAGTGAACTAAGTGGTCCAAAATAAAAAATAGTATATTTATATCCCAAACAAAATTAATTATTTATTTTTAGTGACATTTGTTTAAATTAGTTACCATTCAAGATAATTCTTTTGCTATTTGATTAACATCGGGTGAAGAAATGAAAAATGGTAATCAATAGACCATGTAGTAAAAAAACCACGCTCATGCTAATTATGTATGAAATTACACATTTTTTTCATAGATTAATTTATTTTACACATAAAATATTTATTATTAATTTATTTACTAAATAATTATATATACATATATATGTAAAAAATGAAAATTAAAAAAAGAGACAAAGGGTGACTCACCCTCTGTAAAAATATTTTTTTTTATTTTAATTTTTTTAGTTTCTTTTTGTTTACATTTTATTTTTATTTTTTTGTGTTTGTTCATTTTTTTGATTTTTTTCAGTAAATATTATTGGTTTGTTTTAATTTATCTTTATATATATTTTTAATTATTTCACGTCTTGTTTCATTATTTTCACTCTACATATTTTTTTTAAATTATCATACATATTTTTTTAAATTATCATACATATTTATCATCTATAACATTCCTTTCCATTATTCATTTTTTCTTTATAGTTGTTATCTCTTCTTATTTATTTATGTATTATTGTCATATGTCACGATTGTATGTGATTATTATTTTATTATTTTATCATTAGAATTGACGTTTGTAAATTAAAACCATAACAATTTGATTTAAATTTTATTAATTTCTTTATTTAGTTTTCAGTGAAAAAATTCGACGACGGACTTTGAAATTTTTGAGATACCAAATTTCTCTAACTACCGAGGTGAGGAGTTATTTTTAGGATACCGAGAGTAACTCCAATAACGCTTTGATTAAAAAATAATTTTTTAATGGTCTTTGTACCACCCGTTAAAGGTAATTTATTTACTCATTTTTATGATACAAAATATACCAAATGGGACATTCAAAATTGAATTTCTATAACATTATTTAAAAAAAGGATAGTATTTGATTAAATTTGGTAACCATTTTTCATAATGGGCGTTGTGGAGTGCTAATACCTTCCCCACACGCAAATGACTCCCGAACCAACTTTAAATTTTCACAGATCAAAATATTTGATTTTAAAATTGGGTGATCAATCACGCTCTAAATGATTGGTGGCGACTCCGAATTTCTTTTTTTTTTCAAAAAATGATTTTTCAATCGCCGCTCCGCGTCGCATGCACGTTGCGACAGCTTGGCGACTCCACTGGGGATAAACAATTGGTCTAACCATCTTTAGATCAATAGAGAGTCAAGCCAAAATTTCATCATATCCTATCCTTTTGTATGGTTCTTTGTTTGCTTATTTGATTCATTGTTTTTTTTCTAATTCGTGACTGTAGTTGTACATAAGTCATTTTTTTACGAAGTATATTTCTTTACATAGTTTCTAATTTCACACATATACACTAGCCCTGTTCTTGGGCTTTCCCTTTAGGATTTGCGAGAATGAGTAGTGGAATGTCTTCGTGGAACTACGGTTCCCGTGCAGGCTCACGAAAGTTCTCACACAGATCGACCCTTTCGGGATACCGTTTAGGAGCCATTGTTACTCCATTTAGAAAATAGTGAGGACAACCTGAGAGCTTATTAAGAGATTTGAGAGCCTAACTACACATGCATTTTGTTCTTAGAGCTCATCTCATGATCAATGTTTGATAGAAATAGAGATTCTGCTTAATTATGATATCTGATTAATTTTGTTCATGTATATATGTCCTATGCTCTTTAAACATTTCTTTTCTTTGCCATTGTTTCACTTCTGACTTCGTCTTTCCTTTTTACATACACGTATCATGTTGCGTAATAGGGATTGTAGAGAAGTATTCAATTGATTCATATTTTAGAGACCATGACTTCTACTCCGAGTGTGATAGAAGATCAAGTTACAGTAGTCCAATGGTTAGAGGAAACACATAAACGAAAAGGAGATTGTCTGAAAAAGGAGGATATCGTTCTTCTTCCACCAATCACTAAGATAGAGATCTCACACACTAACTTGGAGAGGTTGAAGAAGATATGAGAGGATTTTTCACCAGAGCAGAAAAATTTGTCATATCGCTTATGTTTAGTATATTACAGTCAATGCTATCGTTCTTAAGGCTTTATTGCATTTCTGGGACCCTCTGTACAGATGTTTCACCTTTCAAACAATTTGATCTTACTCTTACAATTGAAGAATATCAAGCCCTACTGAACATCCCGCTGCAAAGCACGGATAAAGTTTATAATTACGACAAAAGGCTCACATTGAAGAAAGCTTTATCCAAGCTCTTGGGTACTGTCCATACATCTGAGACTGAGAAAATGTTGAAATTTAAAGGGGGGATGAGTGTGTGCCGCTGGATTACCTCTTGGATCTCGCCCAAAATGTCTTAAAGGAAGATAAAGGTATGGCTCTTCATGCTCTGTGTATACATGACACCGTGTTGTTTTAAAAAATTCAAGGTTATGTGGATGTTAAAGTGATAAAAATGTTCCTACAAGTTGAACATGGTGTTACCTTGTTATCTCAATTCTAGCTGAGACTTTTCGTTCCTTAAATCACATACGAGCGTTTGAAAAAGAGAAGTCATCGGCTCTCCATATCTTTTATGTATTTGGATTCTTATCCATCTAAGATGTCCACCAGATTTTAAATGTCCTCAAGTTAAGTTTTTAAGTTCATGTATGAAGACGAGAATCCCCGTTGTAGAATTTGGAATGACTAAATGGAATCCGTAGTTTCCCACAAAAGGGGTGTGGCTCTCACACCTATCAAAGTTGAAAGATGAGGATGTTATCTGGAAAGCAAATGGATCTCGCTCCCAGGACCATGGGGTTGTACTAGTTATGCTCCGCTAATGGTGCTCCGTCAACTATACATGAGACAATTTGTCCCTGCCACGCACACATTAAAGGACATTGAAATCAGTTATGATTCTCAATATATTGAACAAAAATTGCAGCAGCTAATTGGAGCTTGGAAAATAACGAGAAGAGTGTGAATGAGAAGAATCACATGAATTGCACAAATGAGTATGAACCGTGGCTTGAGAGCAGAGGGAAAGTAACTATTGCCTTACCAGTTGAGGATTTACAATCACACAAGTTACCAGAAGCTTATCAGGAGATTGTTAAAAATGAGGAGCGTCAAAAGAATTTAGCTCTCTTGGAAGAAAACAGACGTCTAACAGTCTAGACGAATTTGTCTGGCCAGCACAGGATCGAAGCGGAAAAACAACTCAGATATTTGAGAAACGAGGTTGAGGATCAAGAATATCTGAAGCGGAAAAACTTAGAGTTGGAAACTGACACTCGCAAACTGAACAACAAAATTAGAATGATGGTAGAGGACAATGAGAATTTATGAGTGGTAATCTATGAATAAGAGGATCGAATCATGAAGCTAGAAAGGAAAAATAAGCTTGTACCAGAGATTTTAGAATAGGTTAAAGGGGCTGTCGATAAGAAGAATGCGTACATTGTTAAGTTAGAAAAAAAATATGACTCATTACGATGAATCGCTGATAATTTACAAGTTGATTTAGAGAATCAAAAAGTTAGGAAGACTGAGTCACCAAATGATAGTGAAGAACTATTGAAAGTCATTGCAAGCCTTGAGCACCAAGTTAGAGCGTATCAGAACGTGACAGAGAAATTGGTAAGAAATAATGATGCTAATGTCGACGCACTGAGATATGATTACCAATTACTGCAACAAGAGCATGACTTGATTCGACAACGATCGGGGCAGGCTATAGAATGGTTTAAAGGTGTGACTGTGAGAGCGAGCAATTTGGCGGAACAAACATCATTTTTGAAAAAAAAAGTGTTTTGCCCATCCATCCTAATAGGGAGAACTTGTCTAAGTTTTTGGAAGAAATCAACAGAGATTTGGGTCATTTTAGTCATTTTGTATAAACTCATATAGTGGATGACTCTAATAATTGAATGAAATTGAGTACTTTTGGACTTTCACTTTGCGCAATATCATTTCTCATGCATAAATTTACTTTCATTATTATTATTGTTATTATTATTTATTCTTCTTCATTAGCAAAATCTACCATCTCATTGTTTTATTTTTATTTATTAAGAAAACTTCTCAATGATAGCCAGTCAACTCCAACACCCTTATCGAACGTGAGCTCAAGTTAAGGTCATAGACGAGCAAGAAAGAGTGCAATCGCTAGAGGAAATGAAAGAAGAAATTAGGGAGTTGAAAGAGCAAATGGCAAGAGTGTTGGAACTCCTCGCCGGGAGTAAGGGAAAAGTCTGTCTTGAAAATCCGCAAGGGGATCAATCATCACAAAATCAACTGCCAAACTATACTCCACCTTACTCTTTTGGGTTCAATCCAACCTATCAACGTCATCAGACCGACCACTTTCAACATACTTCACCACCAGTAAATATCCAGCACTATCCATTTCCAAGTGTCCAGGAAATGATGCAGCAGGGAAAAGTGGGTACAACCCATCCACAATGGCACCTGGCCACAACCAAGCTTTCACCCCACAAGGTGAACTCACTAATGAGCCAATCATCATACCTGATGGCAGAGGCTTGTTACTAAACCAAGCGAAGACCCGCTGTCGAAAGATAACCTGGACTTTTTAGAGGCAATATTGCGCGTCATTGAAAGGTTAGATGTATATGGTACCATTGATGCCATTCAATTATGTTTGGTCCAAGATGTTACCATCCCACACAAATTCAAACTACATGAGTTTGAAAAATATGATGGTAGTACATGCCCGAGAAGTCACATTATTATGTACTGCAGAAAGATGGCTGTTTGTGCAAATAATGATAAGTTGTTGATTCATTTCTTTCAAGATAGGTTGACAAGGGCTGCATCTCGCTGGTATATCCAATTGGATAACCAATATATTCGGAGGTGAAAAGATTTAGCTGATGTTTTTTTAAGACAATACAAGTACAGCATACACATGGCTCCTGCTACAAAGGATGGAGAAAAAGCCTACTAAAGTCTTTAAAGAATATGCGCAAAGGTGGAGGGAATTATCTGCTCAAGTACACCCTCTTTGTCAAAAAATGAGATGGCTACAGTGTTTATCAACACCTTGAGATCTCCATTCTACGATAGGATGATTGGATATGCTTCAAACAACTTCTCTGACATTATAATGATTGGTGAAAGGATTGAATATGGGGTAAAGAATGAGAGAATTTTGGAAGTCGTATCTGATACATCATCCGTAAAAAAAAGTCGTTGTTGAAGTGAAAAGAAGAGGATGTACAGACGATCAATTTTGGGTACCCATCACAAGCTGCAAAGCATAATGAAGGGCCCAAATCTATGACATCATATGTGGCAAATACCTCACAAATTCTGTACAATTATCACTCTCACCAAAAATCAGCATTTCAAAACAACCCGAGACCCGGTTTCAGACCACCGACTCACCAGTAAAATGTTGGTCAAGCTGATCAGCCTCTACGGGGAAATAGAAATAATCAACGCTTTGTCCAATATGATCCAATCCCCATGTCATATACAGAACTCTTACCTCAATTGATACGTAATAATCAATTGGTGCCAATTCCTTATGAACCTCTACAACCATCATACCCAAGGTGGTACTGCTCCATGTGATTATCATGCTGGGGCAGTGGGACATTCGACTGAGAATTGCATGACATTAAAAGGTAGAGTACATGCATTGATCAATGTTGGATGGTTGAATTTCAAAAAGACTAATGGGAATCCAGATATCAATTCCAACCCTCTACCAAATCATGGGAATCCTACTGTAAATGCAATTGAGTAATATTTTTCATATGGAAACAGGGACGTGGAAGATGTGAGCATGTCATTGGAAATACTTTTCCATCTTCTTTTTAGAGCAGGGTACATCTACCTAACATGCTAAGAGGATGAAGGCATTCTAGGAAGCATATGCATGACTTTGATTTGTTTTATAAGAATGTGACGGGGCATACAATTGAGGAATGTGCTGATTTTAAATTGGAAGTGCAAAAGTTGTTGGATGCGAAGATACTTACTATAAGTCATAAAGGAGAAAGGGAATACCAGGAAGATGATTTTTTAGTCCTCATGATAACTAAAAAATCATCTGAAGTTAATGTTGAAGTGTCGTCCTATATCCCAAAACCTCTCACAATACATTACAAGGAAAAGTCAACTCACACCACTACGTCTTATGCTTCGATGCCTATCACCATCCAAATACCAGGTGCGTTTGCTTATAAAGATTCAACAGCAGTACCATGGACGTACGGATATGAGGTCATTACAAATGGTAACGAAAAAACTCAAGCGCTAAATTCGTCTGACCTCTATCTCCCCATAACTAATATTTCTGGAGTAGGTGGGATGATGAGGAGTGGCAGATGCTACACGATAGAAGTTTTGAAAATGGATAAAAGCGATGAGTTTGAAAGGCAAAGGAAAGGGAAAGCCAAAGAAGGCGACAATGGTCATGTATTCCAAGGAGAAATGCATGGCGACCAAGTGATAAACCCATATATAATAAGAGATATAGAGAAAGAAAGAGCAGTGTCTGAAGAAGAAGTATGTGAATTTTTTAAGCTCATCAAGCAAAATAAGTATAAGGTGATAGAACAACTTAATCGCTTACCTGCTCGCATATCTTTACTATCACTCTTTCTGAATTCTGAACCATATAGCCAAGCATTATTGAAGGTTTGGAATCAAGCATATGTCTGCATGATATTACGGTGGAGAAGTTGAGTGGAACTGTGGGAAATATTACCGCATCAAAGTTTATCACTTTCACAGATGATGAAATCCTTGCCGATGGTACTGGATACACCAGAACTCTACATATATCCGTGAAATGTAGGGATTATGTTGTTGCAAAAGTATTGATTGATAACGGCTCGTCTCTAAATGTAATGCCAAGATCCACACTAGCAAAGCTCCATGTGGATGGACGCAACACATATGGATTCACTCTGCCGGGGCAGTACCGTCTTCATCACAATAGAAACTGAAATTATAATGGATCATAAACTCATTTGTATATATGGGGAAGAATATTTATTGGTATGCAAGCCGGCTACCATGTCGTATGTTGATCATTTAAGATTGCGAACACCACATTTGTTACTAGTGGGAAACTCGCTTCAACATCAAGCTTATCAAAAACATCTCGGATGGGGGAAAAGTTGATGATAAAAGGGGGATACAAGTCAGGCAAAGGACTCGAGGGTAAGCATCACGGCATAAATAAGTTAATCGAGTGAGACAAGAATGAACAAAGGTTTGGGCTTAGATATAGACCGACCAAGGTTGATAGAAGGAGAGTGGAAGCTCAGAAGAAAGAAAAGAGGAATGCTAGGCTCGAAAATAAGGAATTCAATATGGAAATGGTGATCATACCCCATATTTCTAAATCCTTTAGAAGTGGGGGAATTTCATTCAAAAAAACCAGTTATGGTAGAGCAGTACGATCTTGAAGATGATATCGCCGAGCTTTCAATATCAGTAATCTTGGGAACATCATCAAGTTCAAGTACAGAGGACTTGATTTCTAGATACGATTCAGATCATGAGCTTAATAATTGGGACGTCACCGAGCTATGAGTGCTTCTTGGGAATTTTCAAGAGTAATGTGTTCATACCAAAATTCTAATGATTGTAGCCAATGCCTTAAGAATTTTGTAGTTATGAGCCTATGTTCTCGTCTATTTCATGTCATCGTTTTGAATGAAAATCTAAAAACTTGTTTCGTCTCCTTTACTAATGATAAATATAATTCCAATTCTTTTTGTTCTTCCTTTTATGTCTACATTTTCCATTTCTGAAATATTGTTCATACTCATGCATTGTTTTTTTTCCTCGCCTTATTTTCATCCAATAATTTGATTCAGGTTCGAGAACGGTGATTTTGAAAACAAGAGTATAAGCAATAACTATGACAATCCTATTCTTAGCGTAGAGTGAGATGAAAGTGACGAGGATAATTTCGAACCATCTACGGAAATGTTAAGAATGGTAGAACATGATGAAAAATAACTCAACTATATCAAGAGTTAACGGAGGTGATAAATTTGAGATTGGAAGGAGAGACGAAAGAAGTCCAAATCAGCACTTCTATGACAAGCCAAAGCCGCCAATAATTAATTGACTTACTCAAAGAGTATATTGACATCTTTGCATGGTCTTACCAAGATATGCTAAGTCTAGGCACTAATATCATGGTTCATCATTTGCCACTGATGCCCGAATGTAAACCAGTGCGACAAAAGTTACGGAAAATGAAACCAGACATACTGGTACAGATCAAAGAAGAAGTTAAACAACAAGTAGATGCGGGTTTTCTAGAATTATCAAAATACCCTGAATAGGTTGCTAACATAGTCCCAGTGCTGAAGAAAAATGGGAAAGTAAGTGTGTGCGTCGATTATAGAGACTTAAATCGGGCAAGCCCTAAGGATAATTTACCATTACCCCATATCGATGTCTTAGTAGATAATATTGCAGGACCTTCAACATTCTCTTTCATGGATGGTTTTCGGGGTATAACCAAATCAAAATGGCTCCTGAAGACCATGAAAAAAATGACTTTTATAACTTTGTGGGGTACATTTTGTTATAAGGTTATGCCATTTGGTCTAAAGAATGCAGATGTGACTTACCAGCGGGCAATGGTAACACTGTTTCATGATATGATACATAAAGAAATCGAAGTGTACGTTGATGATATGATTGCCAAATCTCTTCAAAGGGAAGATCATACGGTCACTCTACGAAAACTATTTGAACGGTTGAGAAAGTTTCAGTTAAACTTAACCAGACAAAGTGTACATTCGCAGCATCTTCAGGAAAACTACTTATTTTTGTCGTGAGCAAGGAAGGATTAAAAGTTGACTCTGACAAGGTTCGAGCCATCATTGATATACAACCACCTCAAACTCAAAAGGAAGTTAGAGGTTTCTTGGGGAGATTAAATTACATAGCCCAGTTCATCTCACAGCTAATTGCAACTTGTGAACCTATCTTTAAACTTCTCCGTAAAAGTGATACAGAAGGATGGAATGATGATTGTCAAATTACTTTTGAGAAGATCAAGCAATACTTGCAAAATCCACTTATACTTGTTCCTCCAACTCCAGCGCGTCCACTCATTTTGTATCTTAAAGTGACAGAAAAATCCATGGGTTGCGTACTTGGTCAACATGACGCCTCTGGAAGGAAAGAACAAGCAATAGACTATTTAAGCAAAATATTCACAAATTATGAGGCTAATTATTCGATGTTGGAGAAAATGTGTTGTGCATTAGCCTGGGTTACTCAACGGCTTAGACAGTACATGTTATACCACACCACTTGGTTAATTTCAAAGATGGATCCAATCAAGTATATCTTTGAAAAGCCATCACTTTCTGGATGAATTGTTAAATGGAAAATGTTGCTCACGGAATATGATATTGTTTATGTCACGAGAAAGTCAGTAAAGGAAGTGTACTTGCTGATTATCTTGTAGATCAACCAGTGCAAGATTATGAGCCTATGAAGTTTGATTTTCCTGATGAGAACATATCACTAATATTAAAAAATGAAGGAGAATCTATAGATCCAGAATTGTGATCAATGTTAGTTGATGGCGCATCCAATGATGTAGGACATGGAATTGGGGCAATCCTCTATGCTTTGACTGCACACACAATGTGGTAGAATATGAGGCATGTTCAATGGGAATTTAAGCAGCTTATGATATGAAGATAAGAAAGCTTCGAGTGTATGAAGATTCATTATTGGTGATACAACAACTAAACGGGGAATGAGAAGCTAGAGACTCCAAGCTGGTACCTTACAACAAACATGTATATAAGTTAAGCCAAACTTTTGAAGTGATTTCATTTGACCATATACCCAGAGAGAATAATCAAATTGCAGATGCACTGGCAACTCTAGCATCCATGTTCGCCGTAGACTTTAAGCAAGAAGTGCAACCCATAAAAATTGAGAAGCGAGTTTTTCTTGCTCACTGTATGAGTATTGAAGAAGAGCCAGGCACAAGACCATGGTATTACGACATCAAACAGTCTATAAAGAATGGAGAATATCCATCCAAAGCTTCTGAGAATGATAAACGCACTATTAGAAGATTGTCCATGAGTTTCTTCTTGAATGGTGAAACACTCTACAAAAGAAATCATGATATGATGCTCTTAAAATGTGTTGATGCAAGGGAAGCGAATCAAATCATAAAGGAAGTTCACGAAGGAATTTGTGGAGTTCATGCTAATAGACATATGATGGCCAAACAAATCTTGAGAGCATAATATTATTGGTTAACTCTAGAATCTGACTGCATCAAGTACACTAAGAAATGTCATAAATGTCAAAATTATGCGGATAAAATTCACGTACCCACATCCCCTTTACATGTCATGGCTGCGCCTTGGCTGTTCTCTATGTGGGGCATAGAATTCATTGGTCCCATCACACCAAAAGCCTCTAAAGGGTATCGTTTCATTTTGGTCTGTATAAATTATTTTATCAAATGGGTGGAGGCAAGTTCTTATTCGAGTGTAACCAGAAGTGCGGTTGTTAAGTTTATTAAAAAGGAAATAATTTGTCGATATGGTCTACTTGGAAGGATCATCACAGATAATGAGACAAATTTAAATAACAAGATGATGAAAGAATTATGTGAGCAATTCAAAATTAAGTATCATAATTCATCTCCTTATCATCCGAAAATGAAAGGAGCAGTGGAAGCAGCCAATAAGAACTTAAAAAAGATCATAGAAAAGATGATGGAAGTTTATAAGGACTGGCATGAGATGCTCCCATTTACACTGCATGGGTACCGCACATCAGTCCAAACATCAACTTGGGCAACGCCATTCTCTTTTGTATATGGCATGGAAGCGGTCATTCTAAAAAGGAAATAATTCGTAACTTACGAAGGACCTTTCATTATCAAGAAGGCTTTCTCCGAAGAAGCTCTCATGCTAACAAACATGGATGGAGATGATTTACCGCATACAGTTAATTCTGATACAGTCAAGAAGTACTTCATTTGACCGCTCTAAGTAGGGAAAAACGAAGTTAAAAAAATATTTTTAAAAAAAGAGATGTCTCGAATACTGGAGAAATTATTCCTCCATATTTTTTTTCTTTTTCCAAATCATCGTTTGTAAACATTATTCATCATCAATGAAGATCTTTTTTTTCTTTCTCAGTTGAGAAATACATATACTTCATCTTCTCCTTGTTTCCATTATTTCTTATTCTTCTCAATTCTAAGATATCATTAATTACTCTTGAAATAACTCAGAAGCATAAACTTGAATAGGTGAAAGTTAATTAAAAAAATAAAAGAAAAGAATAGGAACTAAGAAAGTCGGTCTAAGTACGAGGAGAAATCTGAAAAGTCATCATGAGAAAGTCGGTATGCACATAACGAAGGTTAGAGCACGATTAGAGGATTGCAATCAAAGTACCAAAAAAGAAGCAAAATGTGGAGAAATTATTCACTTTTTTCATCATTGACGTGAAGCTGAATACTGGGGCATAAACGAATGAATAAGGATACATCATTTTCTTGAAAGTATGCTCGATACTTCATTGCGAGTCTATGACCTTAGGCCAAGTGATTGATTTGAAGGGTGAAGGATATGACGACATAGTCAACTTTAAAAAAAATCATTAAATAATTTTCTTACAAATGTTTTCAATCATGCATAGTATGCATGCACTCAAAATAACTACTTTGCATTTATATTCAATAATTACAACGTATAGACATGCATCATATTGATCTGTTTTGATGCAATTCAAGTGCATGAATCGTTTAAAGATATTCTTTCAAAATTCATACATGACTTTCCAACATTTATAACATGCATTAGTCTAGCTCTTGCACCATATGAAACTTGTAAATATCAGATTAAATATCATTTCAACATCTTTAGTTAAATTGAACCTGAATTGAGTCGAGGTCGAAGCCTGCGTCTATCCAGGTCCGTTTCCTTTCAAATATCTCGATTAAATCAAATACGACTTTATCGGGGTCGAAGCCCGGTGTTAGGGCCTGGTCTATTTCAATTAATATGGTTAAATCGAACCCGCATCGACTCGAGGTCGAAGCCTACGTCTATCCAGGTCCACGCCCTTTCTTTATCTATGGTTAAATCGAGCCCGCATCGAGCCGAGGTTGAAGCCTGCCTATATTCAGGTCCACGTCGTTTCTTTATCTTTGATTAAATCAAACCCGACTTTGTTGCAGTCGAAACCCAGTGTCAGCACCTGGTCCGTTTCAATTAATATGGTTAAATCGAACCCGCATCGACTCGAGGTCAAAGCCTGCGTCTATCCAGGTCCACACCCTTTCTTTATCTATGGTTAAATCGAGCCCGCATCGAGCCGAGATCGAAGCCTGCCTATATTCAGATCCACGTCGTTTCTTTATCTTTGGTTAAATCAAACCCGACTTTGTCGCGGTCGAAACCCGGTGCCAGCACCTGGTCCTTTTCAATTAATATGGTTAAATCGAACCCGCATCGACTCAAGGTCAAAGCCTGCGTCTATCCAGGTCCACACTCTTTCTTTATCTCAGGTTAAATCGAACACACTTTGTCGAGGTCGAAGTCGGTGCCAGCGCCTGGTCCGTTTCAATTAATATGGTTAAATCGAACTCGCATCAAGTCGAGGTCAAAGCCTGCGTCTATCCAGGTCCGCGCCCTTTCTTTATCTTAGCTTAAATCGAACCCGACTTTGTCGTGGTCGAAGCCTGGTGTCAACGCCTGGTCCGTTTCAATTTATGGGGTTAAATCGAACCCGAATTGAGTGGGGGTCGAAGCCTGTATCTATCCAGGTCTATTTCATAAGTTTCATCATTTCATAGAACCCGAATAAGTCGAGATTTCTATTTCCCTTATCTATATAGTTTTTTCTCTTTCAAAATACTTATCTACACCTTTGTACACCTTCTAAGTTTAGAAGCGTGAACAAAGGGGGCAGCTATAGATACCGTATTTTGTCCGGTCCAATACTTTAAAAATATAAATTTTATTTTTTTTGCCCATATACTAGCCTAAGACTATGTGTATGATTTGAAAAATAGTCCAACGCCTAAAAAATAAGAAAATTTGTCCAAGAACTAAAAATAAAAAAAGGAACAAAAGACTAAAATTTAAAAAGTGAAGCTCTTAGTTTACCTATAAATAGATGGGAGGTCTTCACTTGAATGGAGCAATTTGAAGAGTGAGGAAGAGAAGAGATTTTAGAAAGAGAAATAGAGGTTTTGAGAAAATGGTGAAAAAGAGAAAGAATGAGAGTTTTCATTTCTATTCATCTTTCATCTTCTCCTTTTCTTTTTATTAAGGTAGTTCAAATCTCTTGCATTTTAGCTTACAATATATATTGTTCATTCGAATTAATCTTCTTTCTTCTTCATACTCATGTATTTGATATTTCTTTGTTTCATTTTTCATAAATAAGTTTGTTTGCTCATTTTTCATCATTTCTCCTACTCTTAATCTTAAGGGGATAAAATTTTGAGGGGTGTAAAATTAACTCAATGTGAATCGACCATTTAATGGGTTGAAAGTGTAAATTTGATGGAAAGATCTCCTATGATAATTTCTCATACATAAAAATATATAAAATAGAGAGTAAAATCTCTATACAAGATTATGTAAATATTTAAATTTTGATTTTTTTATGTTCTTACAAGTCTTCTCTTTTGTTCTTTTTAATTTTTGACCATCATTTTTGTGACACTTGTTTAAACTAGTTACCATACATGATCATTCCTAGCAATGAAGAAAGAAAAGAAAAATGGTAATTAGTGAACTAAGTGGTCCAAAATAAAAAATGGTATATTTATATCCTAAACAAAAATTATTTTATTTTGAAAATTTTATGGATTTTCTTTAGTAACACTTGTTTAAACTAGTTACCATCCATGATCATTTCTAGTAATGAATGAAGAAATGAAAAATGGTAATTAGTGAACTAAGTCGTCCAAAATAAAAAATGGTATATTTATATCTCAAACAAAATTATTTATTTATTTTTAGTGACACTTGTTTAAATTAGTTACCATTCATGATAATTCTTTTGCTATTTGATTAGTATTGGGTGAAGAAATGAAAAATGGTAATCAATAGACCATGTAGTAAAAAAAAGCACGCTCACGTTAATTATGTATGAAATTAAACATTTCTTTTCATAAATTAATTTATTTTACCCATAAAAATTTATTATTAATTTATTTACTAAATCATTATATATACATATATATGTAGAAAAAATGAAAATGAAAAAAAAAGACAGAGAGCGATATCACCCTCTGTAAAAAAAATTTGTATTTAAAATTTGTTTTTTGAGTTTCTTTTTGTTTTTTTATGTTTACATTTTATTTTTATTTTTTTGTGTTTGTTTATTTTTCTATTTTTTTCAGTAAATATTATTGGTTTTTAATTTATCTTTACATATATTTTTAATTATTTGACATCTTCTTTCATTATTTTCACTCTACATATTTTTTTTAAAAAATTATCATACATATTTATCATCTCAAACATTCATTTCCATTATTTTTTTTTCTTTATAGTTGTTATCTCTTCTTATTTATTTATGTATTATTGTCATATGTCACATTTGTATGTCATTATTATTTATTCTTTTATCATCAGAATTGACGCTCGTAAATTAAAATCATAACAATTTAATTTCAATTTTGTTAATTTTTTTATTTAGTTTTCACTAAAAAAATCCGATGACGGACTTTGAAATTTTTGGGATACCAAATTTCTCGAACAACCGAGGTGAGGAGTTATTTTTAGGATACCGAGAGTAACTCCAATAACGCTTTGATTTAAAAAAAATTTTAATGGTCTTTGTACCACCCGTTGAATGTTATTTATTTACTCATTTTTATGATGTAAAATGTACCAAATGAGACATTCAAAATTGAATTTCTATAACATTATTGAAAAAAAATTTGAATAATATTTGCTGAAATTTGGTAACCATTTTTCATAAGGGGCGTTGTGGGGTGCTAATACCTTCCCCACACGCAAATGACTCCCGAACCAACTTTAAATTTTCGCAGACCAAAATATTTGATTTTAAAATTGGGCGACCAATCACGCCTTAAAATGATTGGTGGAGACTCTTAATTTTTTCTAAATGATTTTTCAATCGCCGCTCCGCGTCGCGTGCACGTTGCGACATAGAGGATAAACTTTTAAAAGAATAATTGATTTTCCCTTAATTGATTTTATTTTTAAATTAGATTTGAACTGAGTAAGATAATTATAAGGTTTTAACACTATTTGAAATGTGTGCTAAGTTTTAAGGTATTTATGAATATTAGTATACATGAATCATTAGATTTGCAAAGATTTTTGTAATTCAATTATTTCTCTAAGGGGTAGCATGCTTTGCTTTTGGCAAATTTCACGTAACATAATTTTATGGTTCTAGAGTATGAGTGTCTGATCCTCTTTGCTGGAACTCGTCATTTTCACCTCTTGAAGAGGCGAGATCTGTGTTAGCAGAAATTATGTCTTCAATATAGGATTTCCCATGACGTTGCCAAAATGGAAATCTAGCAAAAACTAATTTTCTTAAATAATTTCAAGTTTGCATCATAATTTGTTTTCAAAATGTGTTAGTTGTAAAAAAACCCCACGAATGGCCCATTTGTCAAGCTGTTTCCTTTAAATACCCCCTTTAAAATTAAGAAATAAATTTTTCCTCACACATATTCTGAGTAGTTCAAACTCATGTGGAGTGTACATGTTGGATCATTTTAACATTTTATTTAAATTTGAAAAAGAAATGATCATTTCATGATTTCTACAACTATGGAATCAATCTTATTCCTATAACAATTCTTCCATTAAAATATCAATAGATGAATTTTTTTTACCTTTCTTTTTAAGATATTCATTTTATTTGCAGTTGATATTAGCAATTACATTTAAGAGAGGGAGTTTCACAAAACAAAATAATGAAATTATTCCTACAATATCAATGGTAAAAATAGTATTTAATAAAAATAGATTTTCACCATTAAAGAAATTAATGAAAATATAAGAGAATGATTTGTTTTATCCTATATCATGGTGTAAAGGAAAAACTCAAAGTTTATACCGTAACCACTAGTCAATATACACATATAGTGCACATTAAGTGAATCTATTATATTTTAAACTATTATTATTACACTATACTATTTATTGTAATTTATGTCAGTAAAATCAAGATATGTTATATTGTTATTATATTTATTTGTTGATATATTATTATTCAATCAAGCTATAGAACATCATGTAAATTTTTATGAAAATAAATTAAGATTGTAGTAAAAATATTCTCTAAAATAAAATAAAATGTGAGTTCATTAAAATTAAATAATTTATTGCACGTTTTAGTTTAAACTAGGTATTCTTTTTTCTTTTGTATTGTAAAATTTATTTTTGGTTTGTTAGTATTGTGTGATTGTTTTCATGTAACATTCTAGTTATACCAACATTTGAAATATAATATAAATCTCTATCTCTACTATATTAAAATGTGCTTAAAGTGGATAAACTTTTAATTTCTCCTTTTACCCCTTAACTCACATTAAATATAGTATATATTAAGTTTTTCATAGTTACTTAATTCATTTATATTTCTGTTCATGAATTACTCTTTTACTAATATTTAATATTTAATATTATTATAATTATAAGAATTTGAAGATATATATCTTAGAGATATATTTATCCCATGAACATTATTTTAGTTAATAACAATGAGTTATTGTATGGGTTGCAGGATTATTTTTATACATTGATATACAATGAATATAATACAATGAATATACTTTAGTATTTGTTTAGTTTTTTAATTTTATAATAAGTGTAATAATCTTCAATATTCATTATTCATTGTAAAGTAGTTTGTAAGATTATATTTTCTCTTCTCAAATAATTTTTTTTCTTCTCAGTTAAATCTTTTCAATTGATTTATTTTCATCTCATCTTATGATATACATTTGTTAGGATTTTGCATTCTTAAATTTAATAATTATTGTAGATAATTTATAGTTTTCAGATGATGCATGACTTATTCAATTTTCTCTCTTTCAAGTGATACACGAAATATTCAATTTTCTTTGTATATATGATAGTTTAATATTCAATTTGAGAAAATATTATTTCTGTTATTATTATTTTAAATTTATTTTAGGTTTACAACAACTTTGAAGGCTAATATATATTTTTACTATTGATATTGCTTTTAAAATTTTAAAATACTTCAACGCGTGCGAAGCACGTCCTTCTCAACTAATAAAGTTTCTAAATGTGTTATAATTGAATTTTATTTTAAGTTCTATTATTTAAATTTATAGAGCTAATTTACCTTTCATCTATATCAATATAAATTATTAAAAAATTGTACTTTTCTGTAGAGCTTCTTAAATAACTTGTTACAAAGTTCATTTAAAAGATCTCAAACTAAAATTAACTTAAAAATAATTTATTAGTTAATTTTGTAAACTCATATAATTGGTGAGTGAATTAAAAAGACAATGCATAGTTTGATGAATTTATTGTAATTCTAAAAGTAATCAGTTATTAGATGTCGTATGTGAAATAGAAGGTTATTTACATAATGTATCTATAACAAGTGGATAAATTATCCATTCTCATTATTGTAATTTTTTTTTATCTTGGTTGTGAATTTTTAATTTCTTGTTTGTTTTGATTGAAAAGCTTTTTCTTTTTCCAGAGAATGTTTTACAGCCTGATTATCAATGGTTGCATCATTTATTATTTTCTTAAACACAATCCGTGTCAACATACACCAATTAATGTTAATTTAGACATTCACATGTATCATCTATTCAATAAATATCTTTGCTGGATGAATATGGCAATTTTTGGCACCAAGCTAGGTTTCGCTCGTCTACATTGCTCTCTGGCTAAGAAGGTATAGAGTCACAGACCTCATACTCGCAGTCACAGTGTGGTCTTACAACCCCATTACTCCTGCTCCGCTTCTCTTCTCGGCCGACCACTTTGCTACGGGCCCGAGATCTTCTATGCGTAGGTAATATACGACTCTATCTTGGGCCTTGGCTGTTTTTTTTATTCCACGATTTGTGATTCATGTGAATACAGAAGATGTTAGTAATTTTGAAGATGTAATTTTTACCAGTCGTTGTGGTTGTATTATGGCCTTTCTTGAGCTACCGCTAAGTTGTATTGTTACCCTCCTTTGAGATAGTGGGTTGAGTTAATTTATCGGGTTTATACTGGGTAGTAAATTAAGATAGGGATTTGATTGGTCTAACAGTACTTCTGGGGGAATTAAGTATAGCTTTGGAATGAGTTCAACTGAAGAAGAGGAAGGGGGTTCGAAGGAGAGAAAAAGAGAGAGGAGAAAGTCATTAACGAATCTGCTGTTTCATTTCAGTAAATATTGATTAAAATTAGTTGGTGCATTTTTGTTGCTCAATGCAATTTTCACCTGGCCTTTTCTACCTAGTTTACATGTTTTTGGGAAGAGAGTATCTACATGAGCGTGAGTCTGAGAGGAAATCTTGACAAGTTTTTGTTCAATTTTTACCCTCTCTGTGTGAATGACTTTTTACTGTTTGAAAGAGGAGAACTTGATGTGCTGGTGACTTAAATGAGCCGTGAATTAGATATGTGTCTAAGTAGTTGCATGATATTCTATGAGTTGCTACTGCGGTATCCTTCATGTTGCAAACTATTGCAAGACCCACCTATGTTGGTAATTATTTACTCCACATGATATAGAGCATAATGTAACGTCCCACTTATTCATGTTTGTGGGATGACCACTAATGCACAGTTATACTAAATTATTTCGAATTCTTTCGGACAAATTGTTTGCAATGTAGTTGTGGCTTAATCTTGTTGAAGCCATGCAATGTTTGCTAGACAAGTGATGTAGTTTTAGTAGTTATGAAATACCTCTTAGTCTTACCCCTCCCTGTTCGATGCAAGGAAACTGACTGAGGAATAGCAGCAAGTATTTCACCAGCTAACCAACGTGTGAGCCTACTTTATTTGATTAACAGGTTGATGTTTTACTCGCAATATCAGAACATCAAGTTTTATGTCATCAGTTTTTCTTTGGGGTTGGGCAGATGAGCACATCTAGTCGCTCAAAAGAAAAGAATGGAAAGAGTGGCGGGCATTCCTTGCATCAGCGTGATGAAGGAAGTGCGGCTAGAACAAGGCCTATCAGTTTTGAAGACATTATGCTTCGAAGAAAGAAGAAAGGATTAGTAGAAAACATTGAAAAAGGTACTTTGGAAGTAGAAGATATGCGGAAGGAAGGTGGTGGTATTGATCTTTCTGTATCTGAAGGGGGTTATAAACACACTAAAAGATCTGCCCCTGGCGTGGAAAAGCTTGCATCAAAGGTAGTAAGAAGTTCCAAGAGGGAAGGGGAGGACACTTCCATAAAGGATGAACGTCAAATTAGAAAGAGTGATAGAGACAATCATGAGTCTGGTATGAATGCGAAGGTTAAAGATAAAGGGGGCAAAGCTGACCAAGAAACACGTGATAGTAGAAAAAAATATGCGAGGTCTGGTGATGATATTGAAAAAGAACATTTGAGAGGCTTGATAGGCAAAGATAGACATGAAGGCCAGAGTAGAGGAAAATATGAAAGAGATAGCAAGAGAAAATATCGAAGTGGATATTACGGTGATGATAAAAACATAAGTAAGAGTGGTAAGAAACATGATCTAGGTAATCATGTCATAGAAATTCTAGGTAGGCAGAAGAAGAAAGAATCTTTAATATCACATTTTGAAGAATCAAAATTGAAAAGAAGACGGTCAAGAAGTCGGGATCAGAAGGATAGGTCCAGAAGTCGAGATCGCAAAAACAGGTCCAGTAGTCGAGATCGCAAGAACGAGGCCAAAAGTCTAGATCGCAAGTATAGGTCTAGAAGTCGAGATCACAAGGACAAAAGTAGAAGATCAGATTCAATCTCACCACAGGAACACAAACAGTCATCTAAGAAGTTGGGGGTGCAGAACGAATTGTCCTCAAATGTCCAGGAAGATAGATCAGATAGAAGGCATTCTGATGTTGACAAAAGCAGAGTATCAATTAATGGTTCAAGTAACCAATATCGACGACATGGTGGGTCAAGTGGTCTTGGTGGCTATTCTCCTCGAAAGAGAAGAACAGAGTCAGCTGTTAAGACTCCTCCTCCACCTAATCGTTCACCAGATAAGAAAAATGCTACTTGGGATCTACCACCTTCAGGAAAAGATAATGTATCTTCTGGTTCAATTGCTACTTTTACTCTGGCTTCAAACAATTTAATATCCTCAGCTGCACATGACTTATCTAATGCCACTCCTGTTGATTCAACTACAATGAGATCCCTTTCTATGGTTGCTTCAAACCCTTTACTAAGTAAGGGAAATGCCTCCATTGATTCAGTTCAGCTGACACAAGCTACCAAGCATATGAGGAGGCTCTATGTAGAAAATGTACCGTCTTCAACATCTGAAAAAGCTGTGATAGAATGTCTTAATGATTTTATGGTGTCTTCAGGTGTTAATTATATTAAAGGAACCAAACCGTGCATTGGTTGTATAGTAAGTGTTTCAAACCTTTCTTATATTTTTTCATACTATTTTTGTCTGCAAATAGTACAATTGAGCATCTGGGCTTACACTACCTTAGTTTCAGCTGCATAAAGAGAAGGGACAAGCAGTTGTGGAATTTCTTACACCTCAGGATGCTTCAGCGGCTCTTTCATTTGATGGCAGTTTCTTCTCTGGCTCCACTCTTAAGATCCGACGCCCCAAAGACTTTTTTGAGATGGCAGTAAGAATATCAATAATCCCTTTCTCATCTTTCTCATTGCCTTCCAGTTGTTATGTTATCATGTCATGTGATCTTTTACAGCGTGACCTTGTAATATAGTTCTCCACTAACACATGATGATATATTGTGATTAGCGGAACTCTCATTTTGTTTTTGTAACTGCCTTACGTGTTTTTCTAATTTGGTGTTTGTCATAGCTGTTCAGATGGTTTTCTAATGAGTTACAACATGACTACAACGAGAGATTCTATTAATTGTTCTGTTAATCACTAATACATAATGCAACTCATAACTAGTTGGCATTTTGCTAGAATCATACCATCTGCTTTGGTTTTTATGTATTTTATTACCTCTACTAGTATAACTTACATGAAGCAATTATCAACTGGAAATAGTTCCTCCAGGCGGTCCTGTAACCTTCTATTGTTGTAGTTACCATGATTGGGTCTGGAGATAGTGCCTTGTATCTCATTCTAGGTGTTGGACTTACATTTCCGTTCAAGATATGTAAATGGTGAGTTATAATATCGATATTTATATGATAAAAACCAATTTTAATTGATGTGGAGGTGAGCTTTTCTTACAAGGAAGTGGATACTTGTTGCAATTTGTTATGAGTCATCTTTATTTACAGATTAAATTTTTTTTTGTCACAAATAGAAATCCACCAATGCCCACAAACAGAATTTGAGTCTCCCTATCCTTATGCTTTTGCAATTTAATATTAGAAATCAAAGTCTAAGTACAATTTGGTATGGAAGTTTCAAATTTTAATATCTTAATTTCATTTCTCAAAATGCTTGAAGTCTCAAAATTTTTGAAGTAGAGGTCTTCTACATACTCCCCTCCCCCCTCCCTGATTAACTGTGGAAAAGTAAGGTAGTGGTAGCAAAAAGGACGTGTCTTCCAGGATATATGCCTCCAATCCATAAAGGATGGAGATTCCATGATTATATTTCAGTTAGACATAGGTCGGGTCTACTATTATGCATTCACTTTGAAAGGAAACTCAGATTGTTTGTTTATCATTGGGAACTGCTACTCTAGCTTTAAGGGCTGACTTTTCACATTGAATGATCTATTGTCACAGTCTGACGGCCCTCTGACAATCTTTTAAATAGGGTGTTTATGTTTGGTGTGTCATAATTCACGTTCAGGATGGGTGACGAAGCTGATTTTGAATAAGAAGATTCCAGGTGTAGTGAATGGTTTTATATTCTTGTAGTTGTAGCTTTTCTGCAATTTGGTTTGGATAATCGGTTAGGCCGCTGGTAGAGTAATTTGACATGTAGAATATCAGTGACTTTGTTTGTTTAGTTTGCTAATGCATGCTATGCACTTTCTGATAATGCTTGTGGTTTTTCTTGAATTTTAGATCCAAGTTCTACTAAACCCAAACACCAGTGCATTACTGAAGCTTGTGCACTTTTCTATTTTAATCTGTAACATTTAGCATATAGTGGTTGCAACGGCCAGTATTGAAGTTGACATCATCTTTATTTATGTCATTCTTTTCACCCATGTTGTGATATCACTCCTTCACTGGTTGAATCTTTGTATGAGCAACAATGATTACATTAAGAGACTCTTGAAAGAAGGTGTACTTATGTAGTTTTTATTGCTATTGGTTGTTTGTGAGAAAATTAAGTGGTTAACAATAGATATTTTATTAGAAGAATTAATTTTTAGACTCGGTCTCTGATTCCTCATGCACTAATTTTGGCAATATGGAAGACGAAGAACATAAGAATTTTTGAAGGAATGGTAAATTCTTTTGAACTTTTTTTTCTTACTGTTTATTAGGATTTTGAAAGAGTGGCTATTTTATTTCCTCCCAAGTTTGGAATTTGACAATTTTGCTTGAAGTCTTGACACAATGCTAATTAGGTTGTGAATCCCTTTCTCAGGTCTTTGTTATTAATCCATCTCTTTACTGACAATAAGAATACTTGGGAAAAGTAGATAAGGAAAATAATTTGTGAATGTACATCCTGTGGTCAATTATTTGATATATGAAGATTTTAATATTACAACTTATCAGAGCACCAGCTTGTATGCACGGTTTCTTGGGGCATATCTATCCTCTTGTTGATTCAATCTCATTCCTCATTTCACTCTCTCACCAGAGCAATTTTTGTGGATTAAAAAACTGTGAATTTATTGTGAAAGAACATGTATGAGAGATAGGACAAGAGATCCTCTAGGAGAAGAAAAGGGAATTCATTTACAGCACCGCACCCTATCACTAGAAAGGATCACTTTACATGTAAAGAGTGAAAATCCATTTATCAAACATCACCTTTTACTCCATTGTATCTCTATTTTACTAGGTTTTATTCTTCTTCGTTTCTTTTGGTGGCTCTTTTCTTCCAACATTCTTGTCTCCTCTTTTGTCCATCTTCATTT
This sequence comes from Datisca glomerata, assembly GCA_003255025.1. Classification (NCBI taxonomy): domain Eukaryota; kingdom Viridiplantae; phylum Streptophyta; class Magnoliopsida; order Cucurbitales; family Datiscaceae; genus Datisca; species Datisca glomerata. The sequence goes on along the minus strand of QANY01004819.1, from coordinate 679,542 downwards.
GTGTGTACGGGTTCTATTCTTTTTCTACATCTTTTACAATAGGATAACCGGTATCCCCTGAAGCCAAAATGAGAATCTTCACATTGATCGGCAAGGGACATCGAATTTCTTCTGTGCCTTTTGCGTTTGTTACTTCTTGAGTAAAAAGATTGAAATTGTCCTTTTAGTTGACATGTCAATTGAAGTCATATCGGGGAATTTTCTTGTTTGGTTTCTCGTTCTCTGTTGTGATCCCCAAGTATTTTAAGTAGAAAAATGCCTTAACATTAATAGACATATTTGATGATAAGAGTTGTCGGGACATGTTGCTCACACTTGCATGCATGGGAACAAAAATGGGGTTTATTTGGTATAAGTACCAAATTACTACTGAGGTCTTCTTGAAAGTGAAAATGTTAGAGACAGGTTTCCAAGTAAAAGAGTGATGTGCTTGGATCATGCTTTTGTTTTGCAGCTTCACAATTTTCCTTTTGAGCACTAAACCCACCGGCGTTGGCTATGCATATTGCTCCTGAACTGCTTCTTTCCTTTGGCATATTAACCGCATTTAACCATGTCATTTTATTAATATAAATTTCTGTTTCCTATAAAAAACATGTTTAACCATATATCATATTCTTATGTGCTCTTTTGGTTGTACACCTTAATATGTGCTATGATGGAATTTTTCATTTTACGATATGGTCAAAGACTTTAGATTGCTGCAAGTAATATGGCCTCTCACTAAAACATATCCAATGGAGTTACCCGTTCTAAACGTTTTGCTTAAAATCAGTTAAAATTATCAGAAGATATAACGTGTTTCACTTAAAATTCAGTTACGATGTTCGAGAAAATATAACAAATAAATGAATTTACTTTTCCAAGAAATGTAGTTGTTATGCAGCCCATCATGTTTTACGTTACGACACTCCTTAATGGGGAGTGCTGGCAGTACACAGTGGAAGAAATGTAGTTGATCCAAATGTGCACGTGGAGAATGTTGTTCTATCTACTCATCTAGGGCTGAGAGTTGTATGAATATATTCATTTAGTGGTACGGTCTTGGACAACTTGAGGTGGAACTGGTCTAGAAGTCTCAATATCATATTTTACTCGCAGTTTTATCTCTGTTGGACTTGTAGGTTATAAATCTTTTACTCATGCTTATTTACATAGAAAGATGATAATTTCTAGTCTCCGAGATATAAAACTGAATCCTCAAATGAACTGGAAACTTCAGTGTTGTTCTTTATCATAGATTTTTCCTGTATCAGATGTTTGTGAGACTTATCGTGGAATAAAATCTAGTGCATTTTTACTGTCTAAATTCTGTGAAAAAGTTATAAGGATTACTTCTATTTCATAAAATTATTTACTATATTGCTTCGGTTTGGTTATGTTTACTTCCCTATAAGTAGAAGCTAGAGTTCAGCTAGAGTTTTTTCTTCATTTTGTTTCAGTTTCTGAGGTCTATTGTCGTTACAATTCCTGTAGCAGGTTTTCAGACAGTTGCTATTTTCATGCAGACTGGTGACGTGGAGAAATCAGTGGCTACAGACACAATAAGCGATATTGTTGAGGACTCACCATTCAAGGTAAGTATATTATTTTTTTATAGTTTATAAGCTACTTTTACATTATGCCTAAATTATGCACCTGCATGTTAGTGCCTATAATTCTGGTGCCTAAACGTGAGCATTGCTTTTCAGAAGCTATGAGTTTTACATTTTGGATTAACAAAATAGCTATCAATACGGCCCTATGGGTAAATGTGTGTACTTTCACCAGATTACTTTTTCCCCTCATATCCGCTTTTCCCATTTGGATCTTGTTGATGTTGTCCTCAGGATATTAGGGATCCTCATCCTGTCCTTAGTGAAGTTACTAGTGGGACAGGTGAGAATACGTTTGGCGCTTCATCCATGCCATGTTTGACACAAGTCAGTGGCAGGTCCTCTTGAAATTATTAGTTGCTATGTTTCTGGTTTCCAGTCTTTTCTAGAATGAGTTTCTTGGAACGTTTATTAATTTTGGAGCATTAATCCCTACATTTGTTGTAATAACTGATCTGGAGCTAGCAGGCTCATGGATTCCAATAGGCTCACACATTGCACACGATGCTCCATCTATATTGCTGCACTGCTCAGTGTGGTTTGTTTTTAAGGAGGTCTACTTCTCTATGCATACTTCTGCAAATATTCATTATAGTTGTAATGAAATGTCTATCTAGGCTATTGCATGAATGGCATCACGAGGCTGTAAATAAATATTACTTCATTGACATGCTGTACATATTTTAAATTTAAAGACTTATTGGTTATATTGTTTGCTTATTAGACAATGTCCGTTGATGGTTAATACTAGTTTGGCAATATGATGTTATATATTTTTAGCAGTAAAAGAAATAAGCTAAAATGCAAGAAACACCCCTGCACTTTAAAATTTATAAAAAACATACCCCTGCACTTCATAATTGGCCATTTAAATCCTTACACTTTTTAATTTGCAAAACATACCCCTCTCACGTTTACCGTTTTTTAGAAACGGATAGAGGGACCCTTGCCTTAAGAAAAACAGAAACATCGAAGAAGGAAACCCATTCAATGAAGGAGACCTCCAATCCCTGCACGAGCTCGCATACAAAGCTATAGTTGGTACCGCCATGGCTTGATCAGTAAAAGCTCTCTCTCTATCTCTTCAATCTGTGAGTCTCAGATCTAACCCACATGAGCTATGACCACAACTTTACACACAAATAACCATTAATACTCTTGAGAAACCCAAATGAAGTTTCCTTTAAGCCAAGTAAGATGATTACAGATCCAACTATTTATTAGCAATCCCGAAATTATTATTGGGAGACAAATTTTTGTTCTTTTTCTACATTTGGAGGTGTCTAATCAAATGGAAACACCAAAAGGAAACGGCAATTATTACTGAAAGGAAAGAACCAAGAGAGACTGACGACACAATAAACTTCTAATTGGAGAATCTGCGAACAAGAGCTACTACATTTACAAATTTATCGTACAGGAAACGAGTAAAGGCTGAAATCAAGAAATAAGCCCTGAAATTGAATGAATTTACAATACTAATTATGGTCTTAGAGAGGAGAGAAAGTCAGAGACGCCAAGAAATTAAGAGATGGAGAGAGGGCGGAAGAGAGCCTTGCTCAAATTTTTTGTGACTTCTTTAAAGTTTCCGCGAAAGAAAAATTGCCAATCTGTTTTCTTTACATTTGGAGCCTCTCCTTCGAGCTCGTGTAGGGATGGAGGTCTCCTTTGTTGACGATGGAATGGGTTTCCTTCGAGCTGGTTTCCTTATGTTTTGCATAAAATTAAACGATAAACGTGAGAGGGGTATGTTTTGCATAAAATTAAAAAGTGCAAGAATTTAAATGGCCAATTATGAAGTACAAGGGTATGTTTTTCATAAACTTGAAAGTGCAGGGGTGTTTCTTGCATTTTAACCAAAGAAATATTACATGTGCTTTCCCTTGGTAAGGGATTTCTTTCTTCATCACTTTTGCCTTTGTTACTGCAGCTTTTTATTGGTGGAGTCGCAAAGGCAATCTCAGCAAAAATGGTAAGAAGAGTCATATTTGATGTTTATTGCATAACACATCGTGTATATAGAGCAAACAAAATGTCATTAAATTAAGGGTAAATGATACTGTGTTAGGCCCTTGGAAAAAGAAAGAGTAAATGTAATGAGAGGGGGGGATGAGCTGGAAAGGGGGCAGAAATGAGTTGGTTAGGGGAGAGAGAAAAGGGGTGCTGATTAGGCAAGTTAGTTATGCTTTTGTAATTATGAGGATTGAATAAAAGAGAGGGGGGGGGGGGATGGGTCATAGGAGGTTAGCTTTTGGGTAGTAGCTGTTTTGGGAGATGCCAAGCTCGAACATCTTGGTATAGGGGTGTAATTTCACTGTTCTTGGTGTAGTTCACCATTTTGAGTAATCAAGGCTGTTTTTTATTCATTGTTTAAGGCTGTAGCTTCTCTGTTTTCACTATTTGGGCTGCTGTTGTGGTCAGAATAGTGTTTGTTTATAGGGAGATTCTATCAAATTGGTATCAGAGCAGTAAAATTCTGAGAAAAGGATGGCTCCGAAGAACGATCCGTTGGAGAATCGACTCCCATATGCAAGAGGAATTGTAGAGGGAATTATCGGACGTGAGGATTGGAATCCAAAAGGAGTTGGAGCAGATTCAAGAAAAATTCTGAGAAGTTTCAGGAATTAAGAATCGGTTCAGTAGTGTGGAGAGATCGTTAGAAACGATTATGGGTACCTTACATCGTATGGCCAGCGGAGTAGAATCAAGTGCGACGAGAAGGAAGGAGAAGGAACAAGATGAGGTTCCTGAAGGTTCGATAATGAACTCAGCTCGAGTTCCTGAAGGTTCGGGCTCTAAGGAGGAATGGAAACCCTCTCGGAGGCTGGAATTCCTGAGTTTCAACGGTGAAGACCCGGATGGATGGACATTTAGGGCGGGGAGATTTTTAGCTCAATCCGATGACAGAAACGGAGAAGTTAGAGATGGTGGTTGTAAGCTTGGTGGGACGAGATTTGGCTTGGTATCAATACATGGAGGACCGACGCCATTTCAGAAGCTGGACGGAGCTTAAGACAGCTCTTCTCTTTCGATTCCGTTCCAATCACGGTGGATTCGGATGCCAGAAATTCTTAGCTCTGTAGCAAGATTCAACGGTCGAAGATTTTATCAATTGATTTGAGGTTCTAGCAGCCCCATGGACAGGTCTTCGATGAGGTCTTGGAAGGTGTTTTCGTCAACGGGTTGAAGCCACACATCAGGGTTGAGGTAAGGATGATGAGACCTAGGGATTTAGTGGAGATGATGGAGTCTGCCCAGATGGTGGAGGACAAAATTCGACTAACCCAGGCGGGTCGGGTCTCGCGTTTTGGGAACCCTAGCATCCAAGCGGGTTCTAACTCGCTTCCTTCCAGACTCGCGAACCTAGGGTTTGCGATAGAAGAGTTCGCGCACCAGGGCACGACCCTAGGCCGAGCAAGCTTCTCACCGACGACCACCAAGCCACCACCGGCAATATCGGCGATGGTGAGTTACAATGAAGGCGAGAAAAGGGTTTATGCTTTCGATGCGACGAAATTTTTTATTCCAGGCATGTTTGCAAGAACCGGCAGCTTCAAGTATTGTTGGTGGATGAAATCGACATCTCCGAGGAGTTGAATTTGGGAGACGTTGGTGGTGTTGGGACCAAACAGACAGAGGAGGCAAAATCGATCGAGGGAGCAGTGGAGTTGTTGATGAACTGAGTGATGGGTTTCACTCCTCACACGATGAAGCTCACGGGCAAGATCATGAACCGTCCAGTGACTGTCCTCATCGATTGTGGAGCCACCCACAATTTTATTGCCCTAGATATTGTTCACCATTATCATCTACGCCTCACGCCTACCGCCTCATACAGAGTTATGCTAGGGACGGGAGGTTCAGTGAGTACCGAATGCATCTGCAAAGGATTGATGGTATCTCTTCCAGAGGTAGAAGTAGTGGATGACTTCCTTCCCTTGGAATTGGGAAGCGCGGACGTAATTTTGGGAATGCAGTGGTTGGCAGAGTTGGGGGTAATGTAAGTTAATTGGAAGACGTTAACTATGAGATTTCAGATTGGGCGACACACTAACTCTTTGAGGGGAGCCGAGCTCAGGTAAGACTCAAATTTTGCTAAGGGCGATGATGAGGACGGTGCAGCATGAAGGACAGGGGAATGGCTGGAATTTGGGGCTTTGGAGGTCTTGGGAAAAAGGGAGGAAGACGCTTCGGGCGGCTCAATGGAACTCACATACTTGCTGAAGCAATTTTCCGATAAGCTTCCTACGCCCATGATTGATGAATTGTTGGACGAGTTGTTCGAAGCAAGGGGGTTTACTAAGCTGGATTTGAAGACGGGGTACCACCAGATTCGGGTCAGCCCTTCGGACAATTCCAAGACAGTTTTCAGAACACACGAGGGAAACTCTAGCACCTTGAGGACAAGGTGTCTCTTCGAGTGGGGGGGGGGGGGGACTAAGACCNGGGGGGGGGGTAATGTTAGGCCCTTAGAAAAAGAAAGAGTAAATGTAATAGAGGGGGATGAGCTGAAAAGGGGCAGAAATGAGTTGGTTAGGGGAGAGAGAGAAAATGGGTGCTGACTAGGCAAATTAGTTATGCTTTTGTAATTATGAGGATTGAATGGGGGGGGGGGGGGGGGGGGGGGGGGGTCGTAGGAGGTTAGCTTGTGGGTAGTGGCTGTTTTGGGGAGGCCAAGCTCTCGAACATCTTGGTATAGGGGTGTAATTTCACTGTTCTTGGTGAAGTTCACCATATTGAGTAATCAAGGCTGTTTTTTCTTCATTGTTTAAGGCTGTAGCTTCTCTGTTTTCACTATTTGGGCTGCTGTTGTGGTTAGAATAGGTTTGTCTGCAGGGAGATTCTATCATACTGTTGCCCCAACCTTTTACATGCATCCCACTTTAGTCCTTAACCTTACAAACATGGCAGCTAAGTCTTATTACTGTGAGGTCTGATGGTCACGACAACTTATAGAAATTTGAACAAAGTGAGACCATGTCCTAACTCAACATTAGACCTAGGATCTATACCTCATAATTAGCCAAAGTTTATGAATTATTGTGTGGGAGGTGTTGTTTCCCGTTTATACCCGCGAGTGAGGCTATTTATGGTTCACATGGACCATGGTCTCTCTCTGGTCAAATTTCCAGAAGTTAAAAAATATGGATTATCATTGCTCACAATGACTAGTTCTGGAACTTAAGTGTAACTGCCCTAAACATTAAATAAAGAGTTAAAATATGGACTATCAATGCTCACAATTAATAGTTCTGGAACTCAAGTGTAACATTTGAAAAGTCGGGTAAATAGTGTCATCTGCCCTAAATATTAAAAAAATGTTACAAAGATCAACGGAGAGCAAAGTTCTCCATAGAAAATAAAGCTCATAGCTAAAACATGCACTTACATTAGATTTAGAAACCTATAAAGACGTAGGAAAGCAAACTTACTGCAACTGGAACAATCTATGCCATACTAATATGGAAAAGGGCGATACTAAAAAATGATCATAACTATCCTAATACTACTTACATTGCCTTTATCACTGGGGTCACATAGATCCCTTTCCACTTTTTTGTACCTTCCCTAAGCCAAACTCTGTATCTGTGCCCACTCCATTCCCTTCTTTATGTACGTGTTATTATCTTTAGTAATGAGGTCTTTCTTCTACTTGCTAGCTGATGGAGATTGCTACTGCTTTTGGACCTTTGAAGGCTTATCACTTTGAGATCAATAAAGACCTCAGTCAACCATGTGCTTTTCTGGAGGTAGTATTACACTCTTTCTACACCTTGTGTTCATTTCTGGAAGTAAACGTCAGCAGTAGAGATAATAAAAACTGCTCCATTGACTTTCCTGTTGGCAAACGATGTTATATATGGCTGTCATTTTTCATTCTCATTTATTTGCTTTGTTGGCGTTTCTTGTATCTCCTAACTATTTTATATGGTGAATCAGTATGTAGATAGCTCAGTCACGCTGAAAGCTTGTGCTGGTCTGAATGGGATGAAGGTTGGAGGACACGTACTAACTGTTGTACAGGCAATTCCAAATGCATCAACTTTGGTACTAAACAACTAGTCCGCCTTTTCTACCATATTTGAGTCGTTTCTTTTTCACAATGGATTACATGACTATGATCTATGCTGACTGAGATACAACATATGCTAGGAACATACTGCACACCCACCTGGTTATGGGATACCCGAGCATGCAAAGCCTCTTCTTGAACTTCCCACATTAGTCATTAAGCTAAAAAATGTGGTAAGGTGTACATTCGGTTGATGCGTCTGTTTTCTGATATTTTCCCGTCTCTTCCGGGTGGTGGGCATTGAAATTTTCGGACCAGGACATCTCCTGCTCTAACGAACAAGGAAGGCTCCTGTCTGATTTGGGCAGTTGGCTCAGATCGCAACGTCCCACATAGGATTTAAAAAGAAAAAAACATCACATCATAACTTTTGTTTTCAAGCTTCGTGTTTAACTGATCTGGGCCGATGAGATATGAGCCAACTGCCAGGTTAGCTGAACAGGTCACCTCCTGATCCGTCTTCGAAATTTTGGGGATCTCCATATCTCTCCCATCTCCTTCCATCATTTTAAGAATTTTCTTGGCTCCTTTTACTTTTTCTATGTACTTTCTCTGATGTTGACTATATAGCCTTGCAGTTTTAACTTCTGGAAAATACAACTTTTACATTGTAATTTGTGCTGAATGATTTGATGCTTTGTTTTTGTGTGATCAGTTCGACCCAGCACTTCTGTCAAACCTGTCGGAACTAGATGTGGAAGAAATTCTTGACGATATACGTTTGGAGTGTGCCAGGTCCTTAATAATAACTGTTGCCAAATTTGAATTTTACCTTTGAACGAGTGGAAAATAGAAATTGAGTCCCTATCTTGTGTAGGTTTGGCGCCGTTAAGTCTTTAAATATGGTGAAGCTCAGCCAAAGTCATGTCACCTCCACAGATGCAGGTGAAACTATCAATCAAATGGAATCTGCAGGACCTTCTCAGGACTTAGGGTATGCTAAAAAAGCAGGAGCAACTTCTGAAGAAGATTTGGATCAAACCAGAATGATGAATTTGTTACAAATTGTCGTAGATGTTGAAAAACTTGAAGAAGAAGAAAGAGCTGAAATCAGCGACTGCATTGATGAACAGGATGAGGACGCATCCCCTGAACAGCCGACTTGCCCCGTAGATGAATCAGAATGTTTTGATAACAAAGTAGCTGAGATTATTGAAACGCATGTGAATAGAGATAAGAAATTAGACGCTCAGGATGCGTTGGTAGCAGAGGAGGCTGATAGTGAAAAACATGAGGATTTAGCAGTTGACGTAGATGCTATTGGAAAGAGAAAAGAACCAGATAATGATTTGGAGAGTGTATTCGAGCGTGGGTCTATTTTTGTTGAGTATGGTAGAACAGAAGCCTCTTGCATGGCAGCACATTGTTTGCACGGACGGGTTTTTGATGGCCGGATAATCAGTGTCGAATATGTTGCTCTTGATATTTATCGGGCTAGGTTTTTGAAATAAACTACATTTGTTCTTTCAACTGGTGAGTGAACCTGTTTAACGGTATTTGCATCAGGGATGGTGATTTGCAAATCTAACTTCGGAATGTTTTTGGGTTCTACATACTAGTGGCTCGTTTGACGGTTAAGGGCTAGGCGTCTGTTATACCTCGGTTATGATTTCATCAATCTGGAAAGATATCAATAGATGTATCCACTTCGACTATATTTCTGACTAGTGGAAGCGGCAGATGTCGCAAATAGTTAGGCTAAATGAAATGAAACGAATGCAACAAAATCTGCTATATCTTAAAATAACTTAAATAGTGCTGTGTACCTATTATCCAGATTAAACAGCTCAGCCAAGCTGAAAATTCTATTAACTTTTTTGCATGTTATGTTTAGCATTGTGGTTCTATTTGCACTGCTCTTTTGCAAAGTAATATATTTTTAGATATGAGATGCACTATTGTAGTCCTGAGTAGGGGCGTAATCGGTTCACTTTAAGTTTTTTTTTTTCAAACCGATTTGCAAATGTGATTTCTAACATATTAAAAATGAACTAAATCGTCTTGAACGGATCTGAACCAGAACGTGGTAGACGGTTTGGTTTTGCCGTTTTCCCAAAATTGTCACAAAAGATTATTTTGTAGAGCCCAATTGGAGGTGGTCCTCCATTTTCATGACTTTTTAGTCCAAATAAACAATAGCAGGTCAATTTGATTATCAATTAATCATGGATTTTTTTATTAAAGTAGACCCTTACACTAATCATTTTATAGAAATTAACTCTAATACTAATTTTTGCTTACCCTAACCCTTGACTTACATTCTATTCAAAATCAGCTTGTGAAGTTACCAAGAAATCTCTTCACAAATTTTAAACGACGGCTAGAAAAAAAAGATGATTACACGGAACTTCATCCCTTCGTCTTACTGTTATTCTATCTCTCTTTTGAAGTAGCAGCATCTCTCTCTGAAAATCTTTGAGTTTTCGTCTCCCACAACAAGGAAAAACAACAAGGTAATATTTTTTTGTCTAGGTTTCTAAGTATTTTTTTCTGGGTTTCTGAGAGGTTTTCTCTGGATTTTTGCATTCTGTTTTTGTGGATGTCCGAATCACAACAAAGTTGATTTTTGTGTGTTTCTAATATTTTTTTGTCTAGATTTTTGAGTGTTTTTTTTCTTATAGGTTTCTGAGTGTTATTTTTTTTAGGTTTCTGAGGTATTGGTCTTGGTGGGTGTCTGTTTTCTGAGTTACACTAGAGTCGTGTACCCCTCGTGTAGTCTACACGAGGACTACATGTGGACTACACGAAGACTACACGAGGACTACACGAGGGTTGAACAAACCTCGTGTAGGCTACATGAAGATTACACGAGGGTCGTGTAAGCCTCATGTAGGCTACATGAGGAATATACCAGGATCGTGTACCCCTCGTGTAGTCTACACGATGACTACTCGAGCATCGTGTACATTTTGTGATCTTATGTTTTTCTTGAATATTCTACAGGTTGTGGCTTCATCAAAGATGCAACTAATATACGTCCATGATATTAACACAATTTCAAAAGCGATGGTCAATGCAAAGTGCAATACCCATTGCATAGAGGTTATCAAGAACAACCTGACAGCTCCTCAACTCTCCCTATTTAGGGAGACATGCTTTGGCCGTCTTCTTGATCTCTCAACCCTGAAGTTTTCAGCAACCATCTGCCACTAGTTGGTGGCTAAGGAGGCCGAATATGTCAACTACACTCCATCTGAGGAGGAAATTTGGTTTCTTGTCTCCAAGAAGGAGTTCTCGTTGATGACCAGACTAAAGTTCAGTGAAGCCCGGGATGAGAAGAAGACCCATGGCCTCAATAGGCTCTTTGATCTGTACTTTCCCAAAACCCAATCAATAACCATGGCTGAGTTGTAGGAGAAGTTTAAAAACTCTGAATATAAGTCCGATTCTGATGGGGTCAAGATGACTATGATTTATTTGCTAGAGCATTTTGTGTTGGGAAGGAGAACAGTACCCTAATTGAGAATAGATGGTTGGTTTTGGTTAACGACCTTGAAGCGTTCAACCAATATCCGTCGGGAGAGCTCTCATTCTCTAAAACAATGAAATCATTATTAGCTGTGAAGAATACAAATGCTGTTTTTGGTGATCTTAAAGATCAAGAAAAAAAACAAAAAAAACATAGAAATCCCATACTGCTATTCATGGGTATTCACTCACTGGATGTCCATTTTCCTTTCAGGTATAATTTATTTAATTCTATGTATTGATGTATTGAATTATTTATGTACTGAATACTGAAATACTCTCTATTGTTTAAATAGACATAAGTGTTTGAAACTATCCCCTTAGTGGGTAGTTTGTATGGTAACTAGGTTTTGATCAAGGTGCCAACAATTCTCAAGTGGTGTCCGACCACGATAGTACCGATTGAGAATATTCAAAAAGAAATTTTTTCGAAGGAGAATGTATGTGCTGAATTATGTTGACAAGTTAATTTATATCACTTTCTCATATACTGATTTATATTTTGCATTTTTAGTTGATAGTTCTTTCCTTGGTCCCAACTGAGGAGGAAGAAGAAAAAAGCTTCTAGAGATCAGTAGTTGGAGAGAAGGTGTGTTCAAAATCATTTTCTACCATTCTTCTTCTTGAACACAGACCTTGTGTAGTCATCATGTAGTCTACACGATGACTACACAAGGTCCGTGTAATCATCGTGAAGTCTACACGATGACTACACGAGGTTCGTGTAATCATCGTGAAGTTTACACGATGACTACACGAGGTTCGTGTAATTATCGTGAAGTCTACACGATGACTACACGAGGTTCGTGTAACGATGATGTAGTTTACACAATGATTATATGAGGTCTGTGTAACCATATTGTAGTCTACACGATGACTACATAATGTTCGTGTAACCATCGTGTATTCTATACGATGACTACACGAGGTCCGTGTAACCATCGTGTAGTATACACGATGACTACACGAGGTCTGTGTAACCATCGTGTAGTCTACACGATGACTACACGAGGTCTGTGTAACCATCGTGTAGTCTACATGATGACTACACAAGGTCTGTATAACCATTATGTTCTCACCTTTTTGTGTTTTGTCTACTTAATATTACATATTTTTTTAGTCGACGCCTCCTCCATCACCCTTTCCAGTAGAAGATGAGGATAATGAGGAGGAAGAGGCCATTGAAAAGGAAGAGGAGAAGAGGAAGATGTCCGAAGAGGCCATTGAAAAAACATAGGAGAAGAAGGTTGTGTCCAAGAAGTTCAGTGGACATGAAGATTGGATGATGAAATGTTTGATTGGAATGGACCAAAAGATCACTTCAATGGATAAGAAAGAAGTGAAAAAAATGAAGAATGAGAGAAGGATGAAAAAAAAGAAGATATGGTAGAGAAGGAAGAAGAAGAGGAGATGGTAAAGAAGGAAGAAGAAGAGGAGATGGTAAAGAAGGAAGAAGAAGAGAAGGAACGAAAGGAAGAAGAAGAAAAAGAAAAAGAAGAAAATGAAGAAGAGAAGGTCGAAGAAAAGGAAGAAGAGAAAGAAGGTAATAAAGGGGAGGAAGGTGAAATGAAGGAAGATGAAGAAAAAACAGAAGGGAAAAAAGAAATGGAAGAGAAAAAAGAAAAAGAAGAAAAAATAGAAGAAGAAGAAGAAGCAAAAGAAGAAAAAACAGAAAAAGAACAAAATGTTGCATCGATAATATCTGCATTGATGGATTCGATTCGATCAATGGAGCAGTCCAACGGTGGAGAAGAATAAGAGCTCGTCTGTTTTGGTGAACTTGGTAAGAGAGAGATAAAAAGATCTCGAGTCCTAGAGTCACCTAATTGAGAAATCGAAAATGTTGAAAATAAAAAGAAGCGAAGAAAAAAAAGGTGATGAGAATATCGTTGTTAAAACGGACTTCAAACCTTTTCAAGCATATAATGATGTATCTTCTGAAGATGAAGCCCATTTTAAAGCATGGTTCTCCTTCCCAAGGGAAAAGTAAGTTCTGTAATTTTCTTGTACATTTCTTCTTCGTATAATATTCATGATGGTTACACTGACATCGTGTATACTACACGATGGTTACATTGATCTCGTGTAGTCATCGTGTAGACTACGCGATGGTTACACGGACCTCATGTAGTCATTGACCTCGTGTAACCATCATATAGACTTCACGAGGTCCGTGTAACAATCGTGTAGTTAATGAACTGCACACCGTTGTCAATGGACCTCGTGTAAACTTCGTGTAGACTACACAAGGCATTCACGGGCCTCGTGTAGTCTTCATGACCATTTTTTATTGACGTTGAGGATTTAAATATTTTCTCGTGACATTATAGGAGAACCTGTCTGGTCGAATGATAGAGTTTGAGCAAGATCCCACAGGATGGGAATTTGAGGTTGATGATCAGCACTGGTACTTGGTCCTCGACTTGCAGAGGAATTTGGAAGGAGCTGGGAACAATCAGATAAGGTTATCTTTCCAATAAATGTGAACCACAATCATTGGATTATGGTTGAGCTTGATTTGATTGGCCAGTGTATTTGTATTTATAACTCCATGAACACGCTATATCAACGCTCCTTGTACATTGAAATAATGAAACCTTTCATGAAAATTGTCCCTCGGCTAACTCAAATGATGAATATTTATGAGAGAAGACAGGAGGTTCAACCCAAAGATGAGAGGAAATATGAGATCATGAAGTGTCCACAACAAGAGAATGAGTAAGTGAAATATATTTTTTTTGCAAGTCCACTTAAAATTTCATACATATTATTTAATTGTGTTTTTTCATTTCATGTGTTTTGTAAAATCGATGGTGGTGTAACCCTTAAGTTTGTCGAAGCCCTCATATATGGGAAAAACTTCCAAGAAATAGCTTAACAACAATTGCCAAAATATCGAAGACAAATTGCAATTGAGTTATTTACACGTGGCAATGTTGTACTGAAATAATATGGATATATTTTATGGATTTTTATTTTATAAAATTATGAATTATGGATCATGAGTTTTTTTGTTACTATATGTATAGTGTAGGCTTCATGTAGCCTACACGATGACTACATGAGAATTATGTAGTCATCGTATAGACTACACGAGAACTTCACGGGAATCGTGTATGATTCATGTAGGCTACACAATGACTTCATGGGCATTGTGTAGACTACACGAGAACTTTATGGGAATCATGTAGGCTACACGATAACTTCATGGGCATCGTGTAGTTATCGTGTAGACTACACGATGATTTCACGGGTATCATGTAGTCTTCATGTAACCTACACGATGACTTCACGAGCATCGTGTAGACTACGATAACTTCACTGGAATCGTGTAGGATTCATGTAGACTACACGATGACTTCATGGGCATCGTGTAGACTACACGAGAACATCACATGAATCATGTAGGATTCATGTCGGCTACATGATGACTTCACGGGCATCGTGTAGATTACACGATGACTTCACGGGAATCGTGTAGATTACACGATGACTTCACAGGAATCGTGTAGTCTTTATGTAGACTACAGGATGACTTCACGAGTATCCTGTAGTCTTCATGAAGCCTACACGATGACTTCACGTGCATTGTGTAGACTACACGAGAACTTTATGGGAATCGTGTAGGATTCATGTAGGCTACAAGATGACTTCACGGGAATCATGTAGGTTTCATGTAAGATTCAGGCAAGATAATTAAAATTTATGGATTTTTATTTTATTAATTTGTGAATTATGGATTATGAGTTTTTTTTGTTACAATGTGTTTATTGTAGGCTTTATGTAGGCTACACAAGAACTTCATGGGAACCGTGTAAGATTCATGTAAGCTACACGATGACTTCACAGGCATTGTGTAGATTACACGAGAACTTCACGGGCATCATGCAAGCTTCATGTATTATTCAAGCAGGCTAATTGAACTTTATGACATTATTAAATAACAAACACAAGTATATTTCTATATTAATATTTAATTTAAGTCTGCAAATGTCATTATTTATATTTAAGTGGCTTGGTCATCTCGTTGAGATATAAGAGTTGGATTTCTGCACGTTTGTCGGTTGTGGCCAATTTTCCCACAACGTTTGCACTTCCTTTCACTACTTCCTTACCTCTGGATGGAATTCTCTCTGTCCTAGGTCTACCAATTTTCCGCCTCGTTATAGGTGGCAATGCCATTTTTTCATGAACCTCATGGCTGATGACCCAATCTACTTGATCCCTAAGGGATGTATTGTTTCCGCATACGCATCAATTAGAGCCCCATTTTTGTAGAACCTCGAACAAATACTCTATGCAGAAATATTGCGCTGCCGACATGCAGCCAACACATGCATGCATGGAATTTGATCAGGATCAAATTCTCTAACATATAAGTCTTAAGATGTAAGTTTACCACTGCTTCCCTACCCTCACCCGCAACACGAAACTCATGGATGTTAGAAGGAAATAATAATAGTGTACGTGAAGCAAGATGCTTCTTATTAAGCTCAGTCTCAACCCAATTTGTCATCTACTAGGTGATTTGACAGGCAGCCGTCCATTGTTCATTGAACCACCGTTGTAACATGTCACAGATATATCTATAAGACATGTAATGGGAAACTTTCTAGCATCCTTAAAAACTACATTCAAACATTTCACGATGTTTATAGTCATTATATTGTATCGCCTTCCATCAAAACGGGACAAGCCCACCTCTCAACTCCCCCCACCGACACGTATTGTGAAATATCTGGAAATGCATCTGTAAAATGAATCATCAGCCGATAAAATTATGATTGACGGTATACCTTTGCTGCTTTAGAAAACAATGTGACCACATCTGGAAGATGCAAGCTCCATATGGAAGAAGCAAAAGAAGAAAAAATAGAAGAAGAAGAAGAAGCAAAAGAAGAAAAAACAGAAAAAGAACAAAACGTTGCATCGATAATATCTGCATTGATGGATTCGATTCGATCAATGGAGCATTCCAACGGTGGAGAAGAAGAAGAGCTCGTCTGCTTTGGTGAACTTGGTAAGAGAGAGATAAAAAGATCTCGAGTCCTAGAGTCACCTAATTGAGAAATCGAAAATGTTGAAAATAAAAAGAAGCGAAGGAAAAAAAGGTGATGAGAATATCGTTGTCAAAACGGACTTCAAACCTTTTCAAGCATATGGTGATGTATCTTCTGAAGATGAAGCTCATTTTAAAGCATGGTTCTCCTTCCCAAGGGAAAAGTAAGTTCTGTAATTTTCTTGTACATTTCTTCTTCGTATAATATTCATGATGGTTACACTGACATCGTGTAGCCATCGTGTATACTACACGATGATTACATTGACCTCGTGTAGTCATCGTGTAGACTACGCGATGGTTACACGGACCTCATGTAGTCATTGACCTCGTGTAACCATCATATAGACTTCACGAGGTCCGTGTGACAATCGTATAGTTAATGAACTGCACACCGTTGTCAATGGACCTCGTGTAAACTTCGTGTAGACTACACAAGGCATTCACGGGCCTCGTGTAGTCTTCATGACCATTTTTTATTGACGTTGAGGATTTAAATATTTTCTCGTGACATTATAGGAGAACCTGTCTGGTCGAATGATAGAGTTTGAGCAAGATCCCACAGGATGGGAATTTGAGGTTGATGATCAGCACTGGTACTTGGTCCTCGACTTGCAGAGGAATTTGGAAGGAGCTGGGAACAATCAGATAAGGTTATCTTTCCAATAAATGTGAACCACAATCATTGGATTATGGTTGAGCTTGATTTGATTGGCCAGTGTATTTGTATTTATAACTCCATGAACACGCTATATCAACGCTCCTTGTACATTGAAATAATGAAACCTTTCATGAAAATTGTCCCTCGTCTAACTCAAATGATGAATATTTATGAGAGAAGACAGGAGGTTCAACCCAAAGATGAGAGGAAATATGAGATCATGAAGTGTCCACAACAAGAGAATGAGTAAGTGAAATATATTTTTTTTGCAAGTCCACTTAAAATTTCATACATATTATTTAATTGTGTTTTTTCATTTCATGTGTTTTGTAAAATCGATGGTGGTGTAACCCTTAAGTTTGTCGAAGCCCTCATATATGGGAAAAACTTCCAAGAAATAGCTTAACAACAATTGCCAAAATATCGAAGACGAATTGCAATTGAGTTATTTACACGTGGCAATGTTGTACTGAAATAATATGGATATATTTTATGGATTTTTATTTTATAAAATTATGAATTATGCCTGTCAGATATAAATACCAAGTCTTCTAGATCACTGATTACATCGTGAAGTTTACGGAAGAACCATTCCCTTGAATCATTATTTTCTGAATTTGTAATTCCAAATGCAATGTGATATACTTGGTTGTTCCCATCCTTTACTATTGCAACAAATAATACCCCTTTGTATTTGGCTTTTAAGTCCGTTACATCAACAGTAATGGCATGTCGTATACAGTTAAAAAATCCACGAACAGAGGGTCCAAGAACCATGAAAGAATATTTAAAATGATCATGCTTATCGGTCTCTATGTGTGTTGTTGTCCCTGAAAAATATTTAATATTGCTGTATTAAAATCGGCAGAGTACATAGTGGACATGATGCATACACGAGGTCCATGTAACCATCGTGTAAACTACATGATAACTACACAAGTTCCGTGTAACCATAGTGTAGTCTACACGATGATTACACGAGTTTCATGTAACCATCGTGTAGTCTACACGATGACTACACGAGGTTTGTGTAACCATCGTGCAGTCATCGACAAAGTGAAGAGACTATGAACCAGGTAAGGTCAACGGTGCAAAATCCAACGTCTACTTTCTCGTTCCTGTACAATGTAAGTATAGATCAAAGTTAGGTACACAATTGGTTTACTTCACGATTGTTACACGGACCTTGTGTAGTCATTGTGTAGTCTACATGATGGTTACGCTGATCTCGTGTAACCATCGTATAAACTACACGATGACTACATGAGGTCCGTGTAACCATGGTGTAGTCTACATGATCTCGTGTAGCAAAATCCAACGTCTACTTTCTCGTTCCTGTACAATGTAAGTATAGATCAAAGTTAGGTACACGATTGGTTTACTACACGATTGTTACACGGACCTCGTGTAGTCTACATGATGGTTACACTGATCTCGTGTAACCATCGTATAGTCTACACGATGACTACATGAGGTCTGTGTAACCATGGTGTAGTCTACATGATGGTTACACTGATCTCGTGTAACCATCGTCTAGTCTACACGATGACTACATGAGCTCCGTGTAACCATGGTGTAGTCTACATGATGATTACACGAGGTCCGTGTAACCATCGTGTAGTCTACACGATGACTACACGAGGTCCGTGTAACCATCGTGTAGACTACACGAGGTCGGTGTAACCATGTGTAGACTACGCGAGGTCCGTGTAACCATCGTGTAGTACTCGTGTAGACATTATGATGGAAAAATAAAAAATAAGTATCTGGATTTTTTGATTCTAACATGTGATAATATGCTGGGAGCATCCTATAGTTTTCTTCAGGAGACACTCGAACTAATTCCAATGCATATTCTCTAGCCCTCCATGCCTTATAGTAACCTATGTTGACACCAAAATGAAGCCGAACATATTCAATTATGTATTTTGGCCTATATACACGTTTGACACCCGTGTATTTGGACCGTATAGAATGACCAATCAATGAATATGTTGCCTGATGGTGTTCATGTCTCAAAACTTTAAATGTGCATGTAGGTGTATTGATGAACTTTGTAACTTTGAAGTATGACCAATTTTTCAATTTAATGGCTCGTAACATCCATTGACATGTTTTCTCAACGTATACAAGTACCAATATTGACTGGCTTGACTTGAAGACCCGAAACTAAAAATTTCTTCGGATGACCATCATATGAGCAACCTTAAGCAACTCAGCTTTATCACTATATAAATCATCCATATTTATTGTGTCTGTTACAGGTTGATTCAAATCAACCCGTTGCTCACTGGACCCAAGACGTTGTTCATTCAAATTTGGTTGTGATGACAATGGACAAGTGATCTCAGGTTCACCACTAGTATTCAAATCTAAAATTGTTATATTGCTGTCTCCACTGATGGCTTCATCATGGTCATCTCCACGGTTTGCATCATCATACGCCCATGATCAATATCATCATCATCATCTCCATCAATATCAACATCCTCATCCTCGAAAACATTATAATCGTCATGACCAAAAACATCATTATCATGATAGTTCATTTCAAAATAATCAAAACTCTCAAAGTGAGGAATGCTTTCATGTAGAGGTTGTCGTGACATTTATATTTCAGGAACCCAACTTTGATAAAACCCTATAGTTTTAGGAACTCGAGGTTTTTGTGACATTGTGGTTTGAGAAACTGAGCTTTGAGACAGAAAAAATTTAGGCTTGGTACTTATAAATAATGGGCTTCTAAGTGATTATGATCCATTCTCCTTAACAAAGAACTGTAAATCTTTATCCTTTAAAATTTTAGCATGAGGGCATGGGACATGGCTTCTATAAAGAAATTTGATGGACATATCATAGCTTGAGGGGTCTATTTAGAGTTCTTCATGCAATATACATAATAGCCTATGGTAAGTGCAATTAGTAAATATCTCTAATAATTTGGTATTCTCTCCACTAAAAGACCATGTTGTGCCATTTTTCACCCAATCTCCATCATGGATTACAAAAATTCAAAATTTAGAGATATATGTATACACATCAATGAAGGAAGTCAGTACAAGAAGAATATATAATGAAATGGAATATTACACGATGATCATGTAGTCATCGTGTAGTGTACATGGGTTTTCATGAGCATCATGTAGTCATCGTGTAGACACTACACGATGATCGTGTAGACACTACACGATGATCGTGTAGACACTACACGATGATCGTGTAGACCTCGTGTACTGTAATAAGCACTACATGATAACTACATGATGCTCATGTAGTTTCATCATGTAGTGTACACGATCATCATTTGGTCATCATGTACACTACACGATGATCGTGTAGTTGGATTAGTGTAATAGATGCTACACAATGCCCGTGAATTGTTAAAGAAGTTCTTGATACACCACACGATGATCGTGTAGTGTAAACGAGGTCTACATGAGGCTCGTGTACTCTGCGTGTAGTTTACACGATGACTACATGAGGCTCGTGTAGACCTCATTTTATACTACACCATCATTTGTAGCGATCCTGTACAATAAATGAATTTCAAACAATGTTTTAGAAAGAAGAAAAAAAATAAATATTCCCAGGAAACTCATGAAAGTGAAAAATCCTTGAAAGAAGGAAGAAGACAAGTAAATATTTTCAGAAAGAACAAAATAAAACTTATACCTATTCCAGACAGAAGAACTAGCAATTCTTTTCTGTTTCAGGAAGAAGGAAGATGATGAAGAAGGAGGAAGATGAAGAGAAGATGAAGAAGGAGGAAGATGAAGAGAAGACGAAGAAGAAAATGAAGAAGAAAACGAAGAAGAAAATGAGGAAGAAGTAGAAAAAATGAAAAATGAAGAAGGCGAACTGGGATGGGATGGGTTGGAAGATTTTGAGTGTTAAATGAGTAGACCATGACATTTGATTGGACAACTTGTAAGAAGGGCAATGGGGGAAAAGAGTGAAAAAGTGAATGAAAAGTTGGCCAGGGTTCAGGGTAAGCAAAAATTAGTGTTAGGGTTCATTTCTGTAAAATGGTTAGTGTAAGGGTCTACTTTAGAAAAAACTCATTAATTATCGCGTCATCAAAATAAATAATCTTAAAGTTATATGTTCGATAAAACATAAAAGTAACGAAAAAAAATATAACAAAAATTCACAAACAAATACAATATTTACAAACATTCATTGATGTTATGTAAGCATGTTAAAATGACATTAAACAGTAGATCCTCCAGTGGACTATTTAGGATAATCCTGTACAAAAATTTCCCATTTAGAAAAAAAAACATTAGAAGTAGATTAGAACCAGATCATGTATAAAGTTCACAAAACAATACAAATTCAAAGAACCATATAATCAAATGTACAATATGAATGATTTCAACCATTATTTCAGATGCATATTGATGATGGTATAGCTTAATTAAATGGGAGATGAAGAAAGAAATTAACACAATCGTTTAATAAAAAACTCTTCATGCGGAAGCCATTTAGTCCTCCAGAAAATGCCACCAGTATATTTGATTGAACTTTTGACTTAAGGTTGCCAACAAATACGGCGGGGGAAGATTCAAAAAGTGAATACATATCTGATATAAGAGAGAGGGAGACTGAGACAGGACATATACCAAACCTTTAATCGAAGCCAAAGGAGATGATGTAGGCTCAAGTTTGACTAGCGGCATAGATAGAGGACTCTGCATGCAAAAGGAGATCTACGACCTTAAGAACTTCACTATGGGGCGCGGTGGGACTGTGTGTGTGTGTGAGAGAGAGAGAGAGAGAGAGAGAGAGAAGACATGGAACCTCCAGGCCACGAAAATGAAGAATTGATGGAGATTTAGAGAAGAAATGTAAGGGGTAGGTCTGTGTCTGTGATTTTGCAATGAGGGAGGGAGGGAGGCTGAGGCTGCGTGAAGTGAAAGGGGGGGGGATTAGGGCAAATGAGGTATATATTTATATATATAAGTGTGGTTCGGTCCCGTTTAGTGTGATTTTATACAAAAACTAAACACCAAACCGAACCGTCCTATTTGTCTACTTCTGGAACCAAACAGAACCGTTAGAAGTGAAAAAACCACCCGAACTGATGCGTCTTGGTCCAGTTCGATCGGTTTTATGATTTGGTCACTTTTCCTTACACGCCTACTTTTGAGTACTGAACTTCATTTAGAGCTTCGGGCAATAAAGAAAAAAATGCAACTTTTCTTATTTTTGAATTTGATGCTAGTTGTTATGGAAACAAGTCCCTTATACTATAGATTTAACATGAGAGAGTATGTTCAAAAGATTTGCATTATCTCAAATCTGGATGGCCCAGACACTAAAATAATCTTGATATGATTTTAAAAAAAAATCGGATCTAGGCTGTCTTTTTTTTTTTAATAAATGGCTTATATAAAATGGGGGCTCAACTATTTATTTTCTATCCATATTAGGGTAGAAAGAATGAATTTACCGACAATATCATATTACTGAAAACTCAATGCTGATTTGTTGCTACGATTTTAAACACATAGATTCTATTAATATTTTAGGTTAAGATTTTCTAAGTTTATTTGGTTGGTGTATTAAATGTGTTTTCATAGTGTTTTTTTTTTAAAATAATAGTCGTAACAACATGTAGGTGTTTCTTGAGCTTCCTTCGCTAGAAACAACATGTGGCCTTATGGTCAGCTGTCGACACGAGCGACGATTGATAAAATATTATATTGAAAAAAAAATTCAGAGTTACCACCAATCATTTTAGGACATGATTTGTCACCCAATTTTAAAATCAAATATTTTAGTTTACGAAAACTAAAAAATGGTTCGAGAGTCATTTGTGTGCAAAGAAGGTATTAGCACCCCACAACACCCATCGTTAAAATGGCTACCAAATTTAATAAAATACTATCAAAATTATATTTTAAAACAAGGTTAAATAAATTCATTTTTGAATGTCCAATTCGGTACATTTTACATCATAAAAATAAATAAAATAAATAACCTTTAATGGGTGGTATAAAGACCATTGAAAAGTATTTTTTAGTTTTTTATTTTTTATTTTTGAAAATCAAAGTATTATTACTTATTCTTGGTATCCAAAAAATAACCACTCATTTCACTAGTTTGAGAAATTTGATATCCCAAAAAACTCAAAATCTATTATAGGATTTTTTTAGTAAAAAAGATGGATAAATATGATAAAATTTCAATTTACGTGTAATTTTGTGACACAAAAATATACATGTTATATAATCATAAGTGAATGAGTAATGAAGCATTAATATGATAATATAAGAGAGCTACATAAATAAAGATCTAAACAAAGGTTATATTAATAACTAAAAAAAGGTAGAAGAAATAAATAGATAAAAAAGTTAGAATCACATGTAATTGTATGATGACAAAGTGAAGAAAATGTAAAGTAAAAGATGAATATGTAAAACATGTAAAATAAGAGAAATGTAAAAAATGTAAAGTGAAATGAATATTAAAATAAATATATAAAAATAAATAAAAGAGAGGAAATTAAAATAAAATGAATATGAAAAAAAAGAAAAACAAAAAAGGAAGGGGGAGGGCAACGCCTACCTTTTAATAAATTTTTTCATATAATATAAATTCAATATTACAAATAAAGTAATATTAAATTTCGTTATATATAAGTAATTTTGAACTATAAAATTTCACACACACAGATATATATAATTGGTATACGTATACCCTTTATTTCTTTTTATCATAGATGATTTCTACATCAAATGTACACTTTCAACCCATTAAAGGGTTGACTCACATTGAGTTAATTTTGCATCTCTCAAAAACTTTATCATCATGCTCATTGATTGAGTTGATGACGAATAAAACTCAAGATTAAGAGTAAAAGATGAAGAAGAAGGAACAAATACTTATATATGAAAAATGAAACAAAGACTATGCACTACATGAGTATGGAGGAGAGATGATGGAGAATAAAGAACAAGATAATGTTGTTAGCTAATGTGCAATAAATTTAAACTACCTTGAAAAAGAATGAGAGAAGATGAATAGGTGAATAGAAATGTAAACTCTCTTTGTTTCTATCTTGAAAAATCTCTCTTATTATAGGTACCGTATTTTGTCCGCCCAATACTTTGAAAATACATAATTTTCTTAAGTCAATATACTAGTCTAAGACTATGTATATGATTTGAAAAATAGCTCATAGACTAAAAATGAGAAAAGAATTGTCCAAGGGCTAAAAAAATAAAAAGAGCAAAAAGACTAAAAATAAAAAGTGAAGCCAGAAGCTTTTATATAAATAGAGGGGATGTCTTTACTTGAAGGGAGGATTGGAGAGTGATAAAGAGAGGTGATTTTAGAGAGAGAAAGAAAGTTCTTGAGAGAGGATAGTATATCTTAGTGTGTGAGAAAATAAGAGAAACTTTTTAAGAGAGAGAGAGAGAGAGAGAGATAGAGAGAGAGATAGAGAGAGAGAGAGTCTATGCTTATATTCATCTTTCATCCTCTTCCATTTTTTTCTTAAGGTAGTTTAAATTTTTTGCACTTTAGCTTACAATATATATTGTTCATTATTCTTAATCATTTCTCTTCTTGATACTCATGTACTTGATAATTTTTTGTTTCTTTTTCCATACATAAGTTGTTTATTACTTGTTTATCATTTCTCCTACTGTTAATCTTAAGTTTATTTTCATGCATTGATGATTTCTTTACAAATTTGATAATGACATATTTTTGTCAACAAGTCAATCAATGAGGATGATGATAAAGCTTTTGAGAGGTGTAAAATTAACTCAATGTGAATCAACCCTTTAATGAGTTGAAAATGTACATTTGATTCAAATATCTCCTATGATAAATTATCATACACAAAAGTGCATAAAATAGGGAGTAAAACTTCTATACAAGATTATGCAAATATTTAAGCTTTAAATTTTTTTATGTTCTTAAAAGTATTTTTTTTATCTTGTTCATTTTTTTGTGATACTTGTTTGAACTAGTTACCATCCACGATCATTACTAGCAATGAAGGAAGAAAGAAAAAATAGTAATTTGTGAATTAAGTATGTTACAAATTAAAGGATATATATATTTATGAAATTTTATAGTTCAAAATTATTTATATATAAAAAAATTTAATCTTATTTTATTTACAATATTACAATTACATTATTTTTTAAAAAAATTATTAATAATTAAAAAACAACAAAACCTCTGTTTTTAGAGGTACCCTCTTTTTTCAACAAAGGGTACAACTTCTGTTAAAAAAACAGAGAGCAACACCCACTGTTAGCCAAGAGGGTGACTTGTCACCCTCTTGGCCCCCTCCCCATTATATGTATATATACATATATTATTTTCATTTTTACTTTCATATTAAATTATGTATTTTTCTTTTCTTTTTCTTTTATTTTCTTCTGTTATTTTTTTTATCTTGTTTACATATTTTTGTCATGTATTCCTTTTATCCTAAACATTTTATACTGTTCACCTCTTACACATTTTAGACATTCCATTTTTTTAATCAAATTTATAATTTTTTTGTACTTTTCTTCCTCTTTATTCTTTTTTTTTTTATAATTTTGTCTATGTTTACTTGTTAATTTATTTATGTATTCATATCATGTTGTTATAATTCACTTGATAATATGTATTCTTGACTCATTCACTCACAATTATATAATATGTATATGTATGAGTTACAATCTTAATAATTAGATTTAAGAATTTTGTTAACTCCATTATTTGGAATTTTTTCACTAAAGAAAATCACTATGACGGACTTTGGGATTTTTGAAATACCAAATTTTTTGAACTACTGAGGTGAAGAGTTATTTTTTGGATACCTAGAATAACTTCAATAATGCTTTGATTTAAAAAATATATATAAAAAAATAGAAAGTAATTTTTAATGATATTTGTACCACCCATTAAATGTCATTTATTTTGTTCATTTTTATGATGTAAAATGTACCAAAGGAGACATTAAAAAATGAATTTCTTTAATCTTCTTTTAAAATATAATTTGGATAGTATTTGATTAATTTGGCAACTATTTTAACAATGGGTGTTGTGGGTGCTAATAACTTCCTCACACACAAATAACTCCCGAACCAACTTTTGAGTTTTCGTAGACCAAATTTTTTATTTTAAAATTGGGTGACCAATCACACCTTAGAATGATTGGTGGTGACTCTGAATTTCTTCTTTTTCAAAAATAATTTTTCAATTGCCGCTCCGCGTTACAGGCACGTTGCTCCACTAGGAATGTAATCGGTCTAACTTTTTTTAGATCGATAGAGAGTCAAGCCAAAATTTTATCATATGCTATCCTTTTTGTGTGGCTCTTTGTTGGTTTATTTGATTTATTATTTTTCTTATTCATGCTGATAGTTGTATGTAGTTTTTTTATGATGTATATTAATTTACATAATTTCTAATTTCATACACAAACACTAGCCCTGTACCCGAGTTTTCCCTTTAGGATTAGCGAGAATGAGTAGTGGAATGCCTTCGTAGAATTACGGTTTCTGTGTAGGCTCATGAAAGTTCTCACTCAGGTCGACCCTTTTATGATACTGTTTGGGGGCCCTTGTTACTCCATTTGGATAACAGTGTGGACAACCTGAGAGCCTATTAAGATATTTGAAAGCTCAACCACACATGCATTTAGTTTTTAGAGACCATCTCTTGACCAATGTTTGACCGAAATAGAGATTCTGCTTTAATATGGTATCATGATTAGCTTTGTCTTACACTACTTAAATGTTTCTTTTCTTCTCCATTGTTTCCCTTCTGACGTCGCCTTTCTTTTCTGCATACATGCATCATGCTGCGTAATAGAGATTGCAAAAAAAAAATTCAATTCATTCATATTTTAGATACCGTGACTTCCACTTCGAGTATGATAGAAAATCAAGTTACAGTAGCCCAATGGTCAAAGGAAACGTAGAAGTGAAAATGTTATTGTCTGAAAAAGGAGGATGTTATTCTTGTACCATCAATCACTAAGATAGCGTTCTCACACACTGACTTGGAGAGGTTGAAGAAGATGTGAGAGAATTTCTAACCGGAGCAGAAAATTTATTTGTAGGTAAATATGATCACATCGCTTATCTTCTGTATATTGCAGTGAATGCTCCCATTCTTGAGGCTTTAATGCATTTTTGGGACCCTTTGTATAGATTTTTCACCTATGGAACAATTGATCTTACTCATACAATTGAAGAATATCAAGCCCTACTGAACGTCCCGCTGTAAAACATGGATAAAGTTTATAATTACGAGAAAAAGCTCACATAGAAGAGAGCTTTATCCAAGCTCCTGTATACTGTCCGTGCATCTGAGATTGAGAAAAGCTTGAAAGTTAAAGGGGGAATGAATGTGTGCTGTTGGATTACCTCCTAGATCTTACCCAAAATGTCTTGAAGGAAGATAAATGTATGACTTTTTATGCTCTGTGTATTTATGACACTGTGTTATTTTCAAAGATTCAAGGTTATGTGGATAATAAAGTGATAAAAATGTTCCTACAATTTGAACATGGTGTTACCCCTATTATCTCAATTCTCATTGAGACTTTTCGTTCCTTAAATCACATCCGAGTATTTGGAAAATGGAAGTTCATTGGCTCTCCATCTCTTTTGTGTATTTGGATTCTTAGCCATCTAAGATGTCCAGATTTTAAATGTCTTCAAGTTAAGTTTTCAAGTTCATGGATGAAGACGAGAATTCCCATTGCTGAATTTGGAATGGCTAAATGGAATCTGCAAATTCCCACAAAAGGGTGTGGCTCTCATACCTATCAAAGTTTAAAGATGAGGATGTTATCTGGAAAGCCATTAGATGCTGTCAACATCGATGATCTATAGATGTGGCGACTTTCAATGGGTCCTGCTCCCAGGACCATGGGGTTTTACTAGTGATGCTCCACTAATGGTGCTCCGTCAATTATACATGAGACAGTTTGTCCCTACCATTAACGCATTGAAGGATATTGAGATCAGTTATGATTCTCAAGATATTGAACAAAAATTGCAGCAGCTAATTGAAGCTTGAAAATTATAAGAAAGGTGCAAAATGAGAAGAAGCGCATGAACTGCACAAATGAGTATGAAGCGTGGCTTGAGAATAGAGGCAAAATAACTATTGGCTTACCAATTGAGGATTTACACTCATACAAGTTACCAGAAGCTCATCAGGAGATTGTTAAAAAGGAGGAGTGAGATGAGTTATATAAGGAGCGTCAAAAGAATTTAGCTTCTTGAAAGAAAATATACGTCTAATAGTCGAGGAAAATTTGTCTGACAAACACAAGATCAAAGTTGGAAAAAAGCTCAGAAATTTGAGAAACAAGATTAAAGATCAAGAGTATCTGAAGCGGAAAAACTTAGAGTTGGGAACTGACACTCGCAAACTGAACAAAAAAATTAGAAAGATAGCAGTGGACAATGAGAATTTGCGAGGGGTAATCTATAAACAAGAGGATCGAATCATGAAGTTAGAAAGGAAAAACAAGCTTGTACAATAGGTGAAGGGGACTGTCGATAAGAAGAATGTGTACATTGTTGAGTTAGAATAACAATATGACTCATTACGACAAATTGTTGATAATTTACAAGTTGATTTAGAGAATAAAAAAGTTAGGAAAATCGACTTGAGCACCAAGTTAGAGCTTATCAGAACATGGTAGAGAAATTGGCAAGAAACAATGATGCTAATGTCGATGCAATGAGATATGATTACCAATTGCTGTAACAAAAGCACGACTTGATTCGACAACAATCTGGGCAGGCTGTGGAATGGCTTAAAGGCGTGGCTGTGAGAGCGAGCAATTTGGCAGAACAAGAATCATTTTTAAAAAAATGTGTTTTGCCCATCCATCCTAATGGGGAGAACTTGTCTAAGTTTTTCGAATAAATCAACAGAGTTTTGGGTCATTTTAGTCGTTTTGTATAAACTCATATTGCGAAGTAGTGTAGTTGTATAAATGTAGTGGATGACTTTACTAATTGAATGAAATTGAGTATTTTTGGACTTTCACTTTGCGCAACATCATTTCTCATGCATAAATTTACTTTCATTATTATTATTATTATTTTTTCTTTTTCATTAGCAAAATCTACATTCTCATTGTTTTATCATTCTTTTTCTTAAGAAAACTTTTTAAAGATAGTCCGACATCCCTATCGAACGAGAGCTAAAGCTAAGGTCATGGACGAGCAAGAAATAAAGCAATCACGGGAGGAAATGAAAGAAGAAATTAGGGAGCTAAAAGAGAAAATGGCCAGAGTCCTTGAACTCCTCACGATAATCTCGGGTGAAATACAGTCGGAGCAGGGGGGCTAATTCAAACCCCTCAGGTAAAATAAGAACAGCTCCCACATTCAAAGCTCCCCTTTTACCATTCGCAAGAACTTGTTTCAGTTGCATATCATAAGGAATTCGAACAACGGCTTCAAATACAGTATCAGGAAGTACAACTTGTGGAACTCGAGATCCATGGGCTTATTAGTTAAATGGTAAGGGAAAAGCCTGTCTTGAAAATCCGCAAGGGGATCAATCATCACAAAATCAACTGCTAAACGATACTCCAGCTTACCCTCCTGGGTTCACTCCAACCTATCAACATCATTAGAATGACCACTGTTAGCATCTTCACAATCAGTAAATATCCAGCACTAACCATTTCTAGATGTCTAGGAAATGATGCAGACAGAGAAAATTAGGTACAACCCATCCACAATGGCACCTGGCCATAACCAAGCTTTCACTCCACAAGACAACTCACTAATGAGCCAATCATCATACCCGATGTCGATGACCCAAAGGTGCATAGGCCTGTTACCAAACCAAGCGAAGATCCATTGTCAAAATATAAACTAGACTTTCTAGAGGAAAGATTACACGCCATTGAAGGGTCAGATGTGTATGGAACCATTAATGCCACCCAATTATGTTTGGTACCAGATGTAACCATCCCACACAAATTCAAACTACATGAGTTTGAAAAATATGATGGTAGTACATGCCCGAGAAGTCATCTTATCATGTACTGCAGAAAGATGGCTGCTTGTGTAAATGATGATAAGCTGTTGATTCATTTCTTTCAAGATATCTTGATGGGGCCTGCATATCACTCGTATATCTATTTGGATAACCAACATATTCAGAGGTGGAAAGATTTAGCTGATGCTCTTCTAAGACAATACAAGTACAATATAGACATAGCTTATGATCGTCTAGATCTACAAAGGATGGAGAAAAAACCTACTGAAGGATTTAAAGAAAGGTGGAGGGAATTAGCTGCTCAGGTACAACCCGCCTTGTTAGAAAAGGAGATGGCTGTAATGTTTATCAAAACCTTAAGATCTCAATTCTATGATAGGATATTTGAAAATGCTTTAAATAACTTCTCTCACATTATAGTGATCGGTTAAAGGATTGAATATGGGGTAAACAATTAGAGAATTTTAGAAGTTGTATCAGATACATCATCCGTAAAAAAAGCGCCGCCATAGAAACGAAAAAAGGGATGTACAGATGATCAATTTTGGGTACCTGTCACAAGCTATGAACCCGGGGCTAGGATATTCAAAGTATAGTGAAGGGCCCAAATCTACGAAATCATATGTGGTAAATACCTCAACGATTCCGTACAAAAATCACTCTCAACAATCAACATTTCAAAGTAACCTAATACCTGGTTTATGACCACCGATTCACCAGCAGAATATTGGTCAGGCTGATCAACCTCAAAGGGAAAATAGAAATAATCAATGTTATGTCTAATATGTTCCAATCCCTATGTCGTATACAAAACTCCTACCGCAATTGATACGAAAAAATCGATTGGTGTCGATTCCTTATGAACCTCTCTAGCCATCATATCTAAGGTGGTAAGATCTGACTGCTCGTTGTGATTATCATGTTGGGGTAGTGAGACATTCGATTGAGAATTGCACAACATTAAAGGGTAGAGTAGAAGATTTGATCAAGGCTGGATGATTGAATTTCAAAAATGCTAATGGGAACCCATATATTAATTCCAACTCTATACCAAATCATGGGAATCCTACCGTAAACGCAATTGAGGAATATTTTCCATATGAAAAGAAGGATGTGGCAGATGTGAGCACGCCAATTGAAATACCTTTTCATCTTCTTTCTAAAGTGGGGTACATCTACGCAACACGCTCAGAGGATGAAGACATTTCTAAGAAGCATATGCATGACTTTGATTGTTTGTTTCGTAAGAATGTGTCTGGGCATACAATTAAGGAATGTGCTGATTTTACTAGAAGTGCAAAGGTTGTTGGATGTAAAGATACTTACAATAAGTCGTAAAGGAGAAAGGGAATACCAAGAAGATGACTCTTTAGTCCTCATGATAACTAAGAATCGTCTGAAGTAAATGTTGAAGTGTCGTCTTATATCCCAAAACCTCTCACAATACATTATGATGAAAAGTCCACTCGCACCACTATGTCTTATGCTTTGATGCCCATCACCATCCAAATAACATGTGCATTTACTTACAAAGATTCAAGAGCAGTATGAAGGTACTGATATGAGGTTATTGCAAGCATTAACTACAAAACATAAGCTCTAAATCTATCAGACCTCAATCTCCCCATAACTAATATTTCAGGAGTATGTGGGATGACGAGGAGTGGCAGATGTTACACGCTAGAAGTTTTGAAAATGGATAAAAGCGACGAATTTGAAAGGCAAAGGAAAGGGAAATCCAAAGAAAGGGACAATGGTCATGAGCTCCAAAAAGAGACGTATAACGGCCAAGTGATAGACCTGAATATAATGAGAGGTACAGAGAAAGAAAGAGTAGTGTTTGAAGAATAAGTATATGAATTTTTGAAGCTCATCAAGCAAAACGAGTATAAGGTGATAGAATAACTTAATCGCTTACCTACTCGCATGTTTTTACTATCACTTTTTGTTAATTTTGAACCATATCGTCAAGCATTATTGAAGGTTTTGAATCAAACATATGTCTGTTATGACATTACGGTAGAGAAGCTGAGTGGAATTATGAGAAATATTACCGCACCAAATTTTATCACTTTCACAGATGATGAAATCCTTGACAATGGTAGTGGACACACCAGAGCTCTACATATATTTATGAAATGTAGAGATTATGTTGGTGTAAAAGTATTGATTGATAACGGCTCGTCTCTAAATGTAATGCCAAGATCCATACTAGCACAGCTCCCTGCTGACGTGACACATATGTAGCCGAGCATGATGATAGTAAGAGCATTCGACGGTACTCAAAGAGAAGTAGTCGGAGACATAGAGATACAAATTCGAATCGGGCCATGCCTATTCAATATTGTTTTCCAAATGATGGACATAAATCCAACATACAATTTTCTTTTAGGTCGACCTTGGATTGACTCTACAATGGCAGTACCATCTTCCTTGTATCAGAAGCTAAAATTTATAATAAATCATAAACTCATTTGTATATATGGGGAAAAAGATTTATTGGTATCCAAGCCGACCACCTTGCCACATGTTGAAGTGGCAGAAGAAGTATTGGAGTGCTCATTTCGATCATTTGAGATTGTAAACACCATATTTGTTGTTAGTGGGAAACTCGCTCCAACGTCAAGCCTATAAAAACATCTCAGATGGCGACAAAGTTGATGATAAAAAGGGGATACAAGCCAGGTAAATGACTCGGGGGTAAGCATTAAGGCATAAATAAGTTAATCAATTGGGACAAGAATGAGCAAACATTTGGGCTTGGATATAGACTGACCAAGGATGACAGAAGGAGAGTGGAAACTCAAAAGGAAGAAATGAGGATTGATAAGCTTGAAAATAGGAAATTCGATATGGAAATGGCAATCATACCCTATATTTCTGAATCCTTCAGAAGTGGAGCAGTACGAACTTGAAGATGATATCACTCAGCTTTCAATATCTGCAATCTTGGGAAAATCATCAAGTATAGAGGACTTGATTTCTCGATAGGATTCAGATAATGAGATTAACAATTGGGATGTCACCGAGCTACCAGTACTTCTTAGGAATTTTCAAGAGTAATGTGTTAATGCCAAAGTTCTAATGATTTTGCTCAATGTCTTAAGAATTTCATTGTTATATGCCTACATTTTCGTCTCTTTCATGTTATCTCTTTGAATGAAAGTCTACAAACTTGTTTCATTTCCTTCCGTTAATGATAAATACAATTCCAATTCTTTTGGTTCTCCTTTTATGTTTACTTTTTTCCATTTCTGAAATACTATTCATACTCATGCATTGTTTATTTTTCTTTTCTCGCCTTCCTTTCATCTGATAATCTGATTGAGATTTAAGAACACTGATTTTGAAAATAAGAGCATAAGCAATAAGTTCGACAATCCCATTCTTAGCGTAGAGTCATATGAAAGTGGCGAGGATAATTTCGAACCATCTCCAGAAATGTTAAGAATGGTAGCAGAGGATAATAAAATAACTCAACCATATCAATAGTTAACGAAGGTGATAAATTTGGGATTGGATGGATAGATGAATGAAGTCAAAACCGGTACTTTTATGACAAAAGAAAGCTGCTGGAAATTAATTGACTTACTCGAGAAGTATATTAATGTATTTGCATGGTCTTACCAAGATATACCGGGTCTAGACACTAATATCGTGGTTCATCATTTTCCGCTTATGCCTGAAAGTAAACCAGTGCGACAAATTTTATGAAAAATGAAACCAGACATGCTGGAAGAAGTTAAAAAGCAAGTAGATGCAGGTTTTCTAGAAGTAGAGAAATACCCTGAATGAGTTGCTAACATAGTCTCAGTACCGAAGAAAAATGGGAAAGTAAAGATGTGCTTCGATTATAGAGACTTAAATCAAGCTAGCCCCAAGGATAATTTTCTATTACCCCATATCGATATCTTAATAGATAACACTGCAAGTCATTCAACCTTTTCTTTCATGGCTCCTGAAGACCGTGAAAAGATTAATTTTATAACTTTGTGGAGTACATTTTGTTATAAGGTTATGTCATTTGATCTAAAGAATGGAGGGGCGACTTATCAACGAGCAATGATAACACTGTTTTATGATATGATGCATAAAGAAATTGAAGTGTACGTTGAGGATATGATCGCCAAATCTCGCCAAGGGGAAGATCACACTGTCACTTTCCAGAAACTATTTGAATGGTTGAGAAAGTTCCAGTTAAAGCTTAACCCGATAAAGTGTACATTCACAACATCTTCAGGGAAACTACTTGGTTTTGTCATGAGCAAGGAAGGAATAAAAGTTGACCCCAACAAGGTTCGAGCCATCATTGTTATGCCACCACCTCAAACTAAAAAAAACGTTAGAGGTTTCTTGGGGAGATTAAATTACATAGTCCGGTTCATCTCATAGCTAACTGCGACATGTGATCCTATCTTTAAAATTCTTCGCAAAAGTGATACATAAGGATAGAATGATGATTACAAAAATCCTTTTGAGAAGATCAAGCAATACTTACAAAATCGACTTATACTTGTTCCTCCAACTCTAGGGCGTCCACTCATTTTGTATCTTACAGTAACAGAAAAGTCCATGGTTTGCGTACTCAGTCAGCACGACACCTCTGGAAGGAAAGAACAAGTAATATACTATTTAAATAAAAAGGTTCACAAACTATAAGACTAATTATTCAATGTTGGAGAAAATGTGCTGTGCATTAGCCTGGGTTGCTCATCGGCTTAGACAGTACATGTTATACCACACCACTTGGTTAATTTCAAAGATGGGCCCAATCAAGTATATCTTTGAAAAGCCACTTTCTGGTCGGACTGCTAAGTGAAAAATGTTACTAACAGATTATGATATTGTTTAGGTCATGAGGAAGTCAATAAAAGAAAGTGTACTTATTGATTATCTGGCAGATCAACCAGTGCAAGATTACGAACCTATGAAACTTGATTTTCCTGATGAAAACGTCTCAGTCCTATTAAAAAATGAAGAAGAACTTTGGATCAATAATTATGGACAATTTTATTTGATGGCGCATCTAATGATGTAAGACATGAAATTGAGGCCATCCTCATATCTACTGAAGGAAAGTTTTTTCCATTCATGACAAAACTATGCTTTGACTGTACAAACAATGAGGCAGAATATAAAGCATGTTCCATGAGAATTCAAGAAGTTTATGATATGAAGATAAATATGCTTTGAGTGTACGGAATTTGTTATGGGTAATACAATAATTAAACGGGGAGTTGGAAGCTAGAGACTACATGCTGGTACCTATAACAAGCATGTAACTAAGTTAAGCCCAACTTTTGAAGTGATCGCATTTGACCATATACCCAGAGAGAACAATCAAATTGCAGATGCAGTGGCAACTCTAGTATCCATGTTTGCAGCAGACTTTGAAGAAGAAGTTCAACCCACAAAAATTGAGAAGCAAGATTTTCCTGCTCACTGTATGAGCATTAAAGAAGAGCTAGACACAAGACCATGGTATTATGACATCAAGCAGAATATAAAGAATGGGGAATATCCATTCAAAGCTTCTGAGAATAATAAATGCACTATTGGAAGAATGTCCATGGGTTTCTTCTTGAACAATGAAATACTCTACAAAAGAAACCATGATATGGTGCTTTTAAGATGTGTTGATACAAGGGAAGAAAATCAAATCATAGAGGGAGTTCATATAAGAATTTGTGGTGTTCATGCTAACGAACAC
This sequence comes from Datisca glomerata, assembly GCA_003255025.1. Lineage (NCBI taxonomy): Eukaryota > Viridiplantae > Streptophyta > Magnoliopsida > Cucurbitales > Datiscaceae > Datisca > Datisca glomerata. The sequence continues at coordinate 643,986 of QANY01004819.1, read as the reverse complement.
ATGATGGCCAAACAAATCTTGAGAGCATGATATTATTGGTTGACTCTAGAATCTGACTGCATTAAGTACGCCAAAAAATGTCATCAATGTCAAATTCATGAGCCTCTAACGAGCATCGTTTCATTTTGGTCTCTATAGTTTATTTTACCAAATGGGTGGATGTGAGTTCTTATTCGAGTGTAACCATAAGTGCGGTTGTTAAGTTCATTAAAATGGAAATAATTTGTCGATATGGTCTACCTGAAAGGATCATCACAGATAATGAGACAAATTTACACAACAAGATGGTGAAAGAATTATGTGAGCAGTTCAAAATTAAGCATCATAATTCATCCCCTTATCATCCGAAGATGAACGGAGTAGTAGAAGCAGCCAATAAGAACATAAAAAAGATAATAGAGAAGATGACAAAGGTTTATAAGGATTGACATGAGATGCGACCTTTTGCACTACATGGATACCGCGCATCAGTCTGAACATTACCTGGGGCAATGTTGTTCTCTTTGGTATATGGCATGGAAGCGGTCCTGCCAATTGAGGTGGAAATTCCCTCCCTCAGAGTCTTAATGGAGGTGAAATTAGAAGAAGCATAGTGTGTACAAACATGATATGAGCAATTGAATTTCATCGAGGAAAAAAGATTGACTGTATTGTAGAGGGCAATTATATCAAAGAAAAATGATGCAAACATATGACAAAAAGTTGTGTCCCTAATGTTTCTGAGAAGGAGACTTGGTGCTGAAAAAATACTTCTATATCAAAAGGATCACTGGGGAAGTGGACCCCAAATTATGAAGGACCTTTCATTGTCAAGAAAGCCTTCTCTAGAGGAGCTCTCATATTAACAAACATGGATGAAGATGATTTACCGCATACAATTAGTTCTAATGCAGTCAAGAAGTACTTCGTTTGACCGTTCTAAAAATGAGAAAAGCGAAGTTGGGCTAAAAAATATTTTTAAAAAGAGCTGTCTCGAATACTGGAGAAATTCTTAATCCATAATTTTTTTCTAAATCCTTGTTTGTGAACATTGTTTATCATCAATAAAGAGTCTTTTTTAGTTGACGAATACATATACTTCATATTCTCGTTATTTCCATTATTTCTTATTCCTCTCATTTCTAAGATCAGTAATTACTCTTAAAATAACTCAGAAGCATAAACTTGGTTAGGTAAAAGCTAATTGAAAAAACAATATCCTCTTATTCTCTCTCAGGACCTCTCTTTCTCTCCCCAAAATGACCTCTCCTCAAGTGAAGACCTCATCTATATTTATAGGTAAATTTAGAACTTCACTTTTTACTTTGAGTCCTTTTGCTCTTTTTTTATTTTTTTAATCCTTGGACCATTTTTCTTATATTTAGTCTTTGGACTATTTTTTTCAAATCATACATATAGTATTAGACGATTATATGGCTAAAACAATTATGTATATTTAAAGTATTAGACCAAACAAAATACTATATCTATATCCGCCTAGGTCGAGAATCCTACATCTTCACCTATAATAACCACTAGGAGCAGTTCAGGTTGGACGAAGCTGCTCAATGACAGACTGGTCTAGTGTTGAATAAATATTTTGGCACACTCGTTAAACCTTAACCATCTCTGCCTCGGGCAACGAAGAGGTCATGTAGGAAGTTCAGGACCTTGGAGGAATATGTATATATATACAAGTGATCATTCAACATCCAAGGTCTTCACCTACCGGGTGGCTTGTATTAGAGGGGATTGCATGCATTGTGTCACGGTGAGGCCATCAAATTTTCACCTGAATTTAATGCGTCATCCTTCTCCTCAACAAATTTTCAACCACCATTACCTACTTTGGTAGAACAAAGTGGGGGATGAGGTTTGCCCATTGGGATGGAAAGGGCCCTCGAACCCTTTAAATACCCTCCTCCACCTTGGCAAATGTAAGTTCACTATAACCTAGGAGAAACTCTGCCAAATTATTTCCATACTTCTGAGTTAGGCAACATAAGCTCTTCGATGAGGAAACCTCTTCAAGTAACTCCTTGTCTTGTTGTTGTGTGTGCAGGATAATACATCAGCGAAGAACACATGTGTTGCTCAGATTTCAGCAGCAAAATTTCCCCATTTTTGTTATGTTATAGTTATTTTGGAATTAGAAAAGCACGCAAGTGGTCCTTTGGTCCATAATGTTTCAAGATTAACAATAATGGATCATTTACTTTCAGATCTATTTCTTTAGCCCCTCCATTTACTTTTTTTTTGTTTTGCTAATGTGGACACGTAAGTTTGGCTAAGCAAATCAAATTATGATTTTTTAATCTTGTGTCTAATTTAACTAAAAATATCTTTCAACACTTTGCATAAATATTAATGATTTGGATAGATAAATTATGAAATCATGGATAGGAATATATGGTTCATATTGAGTTAATTTTGCACCCCTCAAAGGCTTTATCATCATCCTCATTGATTGAGTTGATGACAAAAATATCTCACTATTAAATTTGTAGGAAAACCATCAATGCACAAAATAAAACTCAAGATTAAGAGTAAATGATGAAGAAGAAGGAACAAACACTTATATATTGAAAATGGAACAAAGACTATGCACTACATGAGTACGAAGGAGAGATGATGAAGAATAAAGAACAAGATAATTTTGTCAGCTAATGTGCAAGAAATATAAACTACCTTAAAAACAATGAGAGAAGACGAATAGGTAAATAGAAATGTAAACTCTCTTTCTTTCTATTTTAGAAAATCTCTCATATTTCTCACACACACTCTCTTTAATAAGATATCCTCTCATTCTCTCTCAAGACTGTCAGGGGTTATGCCCTCAAAGCACGTGTAATGACTTTTGATATGAAATTTAATGAGCATTACATTTTCTTATAATTGTTCTTTTAAATTATATTGAATAATTTATATAAAAATTTAAAAATTTTATATTCATTAATGAGACTATGATCTTGTATCAGTACGAGAGTATTAAAATCATAGATAATGAATAAAATTGTCAGTAACATATCAAAGTATGAAATCTTTAATAAATGATTGCTAGTACGGTTCATTAAGTATTATGAATGCGTGTGATCTAGATCCAGATTATTGATGTGGATACACATCTTAGTGAAGTTACTTTATATAATGAGTTATATATGACTGTACCGATGTGAATTAATATCTTTATCAACGTACCGTTTATAATAAAGATTTAATACACATCAATTCATGATCATATATAGATAAGTCTGAATCCTGAGTAGTCATGAACTCTTATACATGTCTACTGGATCTTCTGATTCACTCGTTGGGGTTTGTTTGTAAAATATGCTAGTGACTTTTGTTTTGGAGATTCAGTGATATGGATGTCTGTGAAAATGATCTTACAAGATTTGGAATCCAAGCTTTCTTAATCGATCATATATTGGTTCCTTTAAGTGTTAATTCTGAAACTGAATGGTTATTAAGCTCAAATTTATAATAAGATTATAAATTTACCTTTCACTAGTGGATTAATGATACTTAAGGATCAAGAGGTAATTAGAAGGGTAAAACGATAATTTTGACAAGTTTTAATTTACAAACCAATATTTGGAAGACAGAATTACATGAATTAATTATATCAGTGGACGAGATGAGAATATTCTGTAAGTACCTTCTATATTCACTAAGAGTTCAATTTCATATTTATAGTGGAGTAATAATGGAATTAATAAATAATATTATTTAATTAATAATCTGGTTAATTGGAGCTTATGATTTTATAGGTTCATGATCTCTAAGTCACCTCTATACTGCATAGTCTAGAATGTGAATATTTCAAGCCATGAGAAAATGACTAACTTGCAAAATTTTTTTATTCTAGAGTAAGTACATAATTATGAGAAAATTAAGTATGTTAATTAATTAAGAATTAATTATTTTAATTATATATATATAATTATTAATTATTTTAATTATCCATAAGTGAGATAAATTATCTAATTTATGAAATTAGATAATTAAATTATTATTAGATAATAATTTAGATCAATTAAATCTATTATTTATGAAATAACAGATAATTTAGTTGATAGGGATAATCATATATGTTAATTTTGAATTAAAAATATCTAGATATTTAATTTAATTAAAATAAATATTTAATACACAGTAATTATCACGTGTCAATCACTATATTTAATTTGATTAAAACAAATATTTAATACACAGTAATTACCACGTGTCAATCACTAGTTGAACATTAGAGATTGACATGGACAACTATAGTGCCACGTGACACTAGTAAAATGGATGTGCAACACTATAGTGCCACATAGCACTACAGTGGTGCCGTGAGGCACAGTGTTGCCCCATGACACACTACAGTTCCATGTCACACTACAGTTGTGCACAATAACAGTGGGTCCCACTACCATTGGCAATTTTATAATTGAATATTATTTCAGTTATCTCAAAAAATCTGATAGGCCATTATCAAGAAAAATATATATAGATATTATTCTGATGGCTTAAGATAATGAATGAGTTCGATCAGTTCAAGAGTTGAGAAAAATCACAGAATCAGTTCAACAATAAAAAGTTGAGAGAAGAACACAATTCTGAGTGATTTTTCTATGATTAAGTGTTAATCAAATTTTTAAAAGAATCATCGTCACATTCTTTTAGAGAATCATCTCACAAAAGTCAATTTTAGTAAAATCTCTAGATCTCATGTATTGAATACATCTAGAGGTAGAAAATGTCTTCATTATATTTTACGTGCCCAATCCTAGTGCATTGATGATTGACTTGAATTTTTTATGTGGATCTTGGAGTCTGCTGATCGTTGGAACGATTTCGTAGGAATAGAGAGTCGATTGGTTTTGCGGGGACGCTTGATTTAGATTACAAGAGGTATATGATTCATAACCTTGTATGTTGTTAATTTAATATATAAATATATAATTGATTCTGACTGGTTGAAAATAGTTTTCAATAAAAAGTTTTTTATTATCGTAGCGTTGCACGATTTTATTTTATTAAAAGATTCTATTTTGATTAAAAAATCAATTTTTAAAATGATCACATGCCACACGCTTCCATCGCGCACGCGCTGCGGTGACCAACAAAGACCTCTCTTTCTCTCTCCTAAAATGACCTCTCCTCAAGTGAAGACTTCCTCTCTATTTATAGGCAAATTTAGAGCTTCACTTTTTACTTTTAGTCATTTTGCTCTTTTTTTATTTTTTAGTCCTTGGACCATTTTTCTTATTTTTAGTTTTTGGGCTATTTTTTCAAATCATACATATAGTCTTAGACTATTATATGGCAAAAAAAACTGTGTATATTGAAAGTATTAGACTAGACAAAATATGATCTTTATAGCTGCCCCAATTTGTTCACACTTCTAAACTTAGAAGGTCTACAAATGTGTAGATAAGTATTTTGATTATTTAAAAAAAAGCTGTATGGATAAGGAGAACAGAAACCTCGATTGATTCAGGCTATATGAAATGGACCTAAATAGACACAAGTTTCAAGCTCGACTCAATACAAGCTTCGATTTAACCAATATATTTGAAAGGAAATGGACCTGGATGGACATAGGCTTCGACCTCAACTTAATTCAGGTTCGATTTAACCATATTAATTGCAATGGACCAGGCGCTAACACCAGGCTTCGACTTCGACTCAGTTCGGGTTCGATTTAACTAGATCTATTTAAAAGAAAATAGATCTGGATAGACACAAGCTTCGACCTCGACTCAATTTGGAGTTCTATTTAACCAATATATTTGAAAGAAAACAGACATGGATAGATACACGCTTCAACATCGACTCAATTCAGGTTTGATTTAACCAAAGATATTGAAAGAAAATAGACCTGGATGGACACACACTTTGACCTCGACTCAATTTAGATTCGATTTAACGGAGATATTTGAAAGAAAACGGACATGAATAGACATAAGCTTTGACCTCGACTCAATTCAGAGTTCGATTTAACTAGAGATATTTAAAATAAAACGGACCTGGATAGACACAGAATTCGATATCGACCCAATTCAGATTCGATTTAACCGAAGAAAATGAAGTGATTTTTGATCCAATTTATACAAGTTTCATATGGTAGCCAAAGCTAGACTAGTGCAAGCTCTAAATGTTGAGAAGTCTTGTGTGGATTTTGAAAAAAGAATATCCTAAATGATTCATGCACTTGAATTGTATCAAAACAGAGCAATGTGATGCATGTCTATGTATTGTAATTCTTGAATATAAATGCAAAATAATGATTTTGAATGCATGCATGCTATGCATGGTTGTGAAAATTTGTAAGAAAATTATTTGATGATTTTTTTTAAAGTTGACTAACGGAGACATATCCGCCATCCTTCAAAACAATCACTTGGCTTAGGATCATGGACTCACAATTAAGTATCGAGCATACTTTTAAGAAATGATGCATCCTTATTCATTGGTTTATGCCCTAGTATTTAGCTCCGCGTCAATGAAGAAGATAAAAGAATAATTTTTTCATATTTTGCTTCTTTTCTTTCAATCATGTTTTAGCTTTCGTCGTGCGCATACTGACTTTCTTTGTGATGACTTTTCAGATTTCATCTCGCATTCAGACTGCCATTCTCCGTTCCTTTTCTTTTCTTCTCTCTCATTTTTTTAATCAATTAGCTTTCACTTAACCAAGTTTATGCTTCTGAATTATTTCAAGAGTCATTAATGATATTTTTATTTACCTTGGGATTAAGCGGAATAAGGAATAATGCAAATAACGGGAAGACAAAGTATATATGTTTGTCAACTAAAAAAAGAGCTTTTTATTGATGATGAACGATGTTAACAAACAAGGATTTGAAAAAATTAGGAAATAAGAATTTCTTCAGTATTCGAGGTAGTTCTTTCAAAACTTTTTTTTGCCCAAATTTACCTTTCCCATACTTACAGCGGTCAAACGAAGTACTTCTTGACTGTATTAGAATTAACCGTATGCGATAAATCGTCTCCATCCATGGTTGTTAGCATGAGAGCTCATCTAGAGAAGCCTTTCTTGACAATGAAATGTCCTTCGTAATTTGGCGTCCACTTCCCACGGTGATCCTTTTGATATGAGAATATCTTTTTTAACACCAAGTCTCATTCTCGGAAACATCGGGGACGCAACTTTTTGTCATTTGCGTGCATCATTTTTCTTTGATATAATTGCCCTCTACATAATGCACTCAATCTTTTTTTCCTCGATGAAATTTAATTGCTCATATCGTGTTTGTACCCACTATGCTTATTCTAATTTCACCTCCATTAAGACTCTGAGGGAGTGAATTTTTACCTCGATTGGAAGGACCACTTTTAAGCCATATACCAAATAGAACGACATTGTTCCAGTTGATGTTTAGACTGATGTGAAGTATCCATGTAGCGCGAAAGGGAGCATCTCATGATAATCATGGTAAACCTCCATCATCTACTCTATGATATTTTTTATGTTCTTATTGGCTGCTTTCACTGCTCTATTCATCTTCATATGATAAGGAGATGAATTATGATGCTTAATTTTGAACTGCTCACATAATTCTTTCATCATCTTGTTATTTAAATTTGTCCAATTATCTGTGATGGTTCTTTCAGATAAACCATATCAACAAATTATTTCATTTTTAATGAACTTAACAACCGCACTTCTGGTTACACTTGAATAAGAACTCCCTCCACCCATTTGGTAAAATAATCTATAGAGACCAAAATGAAACGATGCCCGTTAGAAGCTTTTGGTGTGATGAGACCATTGACGTCCAAGCCCCACATAGAGAACGACCAAGGCAGGACCATGACATGTAAAGGGCATGTGGGTACGTGAATTTTTTTCGCATAAATTTTACATTTATGATATTTCTTAGCGTACTTGATGCAGTCAGATTCTAAATTTAACCATAACATCCTGCTTTCAAGAATTGTTTGGCCATCATATGTCCGTTAGTATAAACACCACAAATTTCTTGGTGAACTTCTTCTATGATTTAATTCGCTTCCCATGCATCAACACATCTTAAAAATACCATATCATAGTTTCTTTTGTAGAGTACTTCACCATTCAAGAAGAAACCAATGGACAATCTTCTAATAGTGTCTTTATCATTCTCGGAAGCTTTTTGGATGTTCCATATTCTTTATATAATGATTGACATCATAATACCATGGTCTTGTGTCTGGCTCTTCTTCAATGCTCTTAGAGTGAGCAGAAAAATCTCACTTCTCAATTTTTATGAATTGAACTTCTTCCTTAAAGTCTGCGGTAAACATGGACGCTAGAGTTGCCAGTGCATCTGCGATTTGATTCTTCTCTCTGGGTATATGGTCAAATGAGATCACTTCAAAAGTTCAACTTAACTTAGTTACATGTTTGTTATAAGGTACCATCTTGGAGTCTCTAGCTTCCCATTCCCAGTTTAGTTATCATATCATCGATAATGAATCTCTATACACTCAGGAGATATGAGGATGACCCCGATTCCATGTCCTACATCATTAGATTCGTCATCAAATAACATTGTCCACAATTCTGGATCCATAGATTCTCCTTCATTTTTTAATATGGCTGATACGTTCTCATTAGAAAAATCAAACTTCATAGGCTCATAATCTTGCACTGGTTTATCTGCCAGATAATCAGCAACTTTCTTTTATTAATTTTCTCGTGATATAGACGATATCATATTTCATGAGTAACATTTATCATTTAGCAATTTGCCCAGAAAGTCATGGCTTTTCATAGATATACTTGATTGGGTCCATCTTTGAAATTAACCAAGTGATGTGGTATAACATGTACTATCTAAGCCGGTGAGGAATCCATGCTAATGCACATCATGTTTTCTACAACATCGAATAATTAGCCTCATAATTTGTGAACCTTTTGCTAAATAATATATTTCTTGTTCTTTCCTTCTAGAGGCGTCATGTTGGCCAAGTACATAACCTATTGATTTTTCTTTTACTTTAAGATACAGAATGAGTGGGTGCCCTAGAGTTGGAGGAACAAGTATAGGAAAATTTTCCAGGTATTGCTTGATCTTCTTAAAAGAATTTTGGCAATCATAATTCCATCCTTCTATATCACTTTTATGAAGAAGTTTAAAGATATGTTCACAAGTCACAGTTAGCTGTGAGATGAACCGGACTATGTAATTTAATCTTCCAAAGAATCCTCTAACTTCCTTTTGAGTTTCAACTTTTATCCCTTTCTTAATCACGATAAAGCCAAGTAGTTTCTCTATAGATGCTGCGAATGTACAATTTATCAGGTTAAGCGTTAATTGAAACTTTCTCAACCGTTCAAATAGTTTTCACAGAGTGATAGTGTGATCTTCCCCTTGATGAGATTTGGGATCATATCATCAACGAACACTTAGATTTATTTATGCATCATATCATAAAATATTGTTACCATTACCCGTTGATAAGTCACCCCTCCATTCTTTAGACCAAATGGCATAACCTTATAACAAAATATACCCCATAAAGTTATAAAAGTGGTATTTTCACGGTCTTCAGGAGCTATTTTGATTTGGTTATACCCTAAAAAACCATCCATGAAAGTGAATGTTGAATATCTTGTAATATTATCTACTAAGACATCAATATAGGGTAATGGAAAATTATCCTTGGGGCTTGCCCGATTTAAGTCTCTATAATCGACGCACATCCTTACTTTCCCATTTTTCTTCGACACTGTGACTATGTTAGCAACCCATTCAGGATATTTTGCTACTTCTAGAAAACCCGCATCTATTTACTTTTTAACTTCTTTGATCTGTACCAGCATGTCTGGTTTCATTTTCCGTAACTTTTGTCGCACTGGTTTACTTTCTAGTGGAAAATGATGTAGCATGATATCAGTGTTTAGACCTGGTATATCTTGGTAAGACCATGTAAAGACGTCCATATACTCCTTAAGTAAGTCAATCAATTATCGATGATTTTGACTTATCATAGAAGTGCCAATTTGGACTTCTTTTATCTCTCCATCCGATCCCAAATTTATCACTTCCGTTAACTCTTGATAATGTTGAGTTATTTTATCATCATCTTCTATCATTCTTAACATTTCTGAAGATGGTTTGAAATTATCTTCGTCACGTTCATCTGACACTACACTAATAACGAGATTGTCAAAGTTATTGCTTATGCTCTTTTTTTCAAAATCACTGTTCTTAAACCTGAATCTGATTATTGGATGAAAAGTAGGCGAGAACAGAAACTAAATAATGCATGAGTATGAACAACATTTTAGAAATGAAAAAAAGTAGACATAAAGAGCAAGAACAAAAAGAAGGACTGAAATTGTATTTATCACTAACAGAAGGAAATGAAACAAGCTTTTAGACTTTCATTCAAAGGGATGACATGAAACAGACGAAAATGTAGGCCCATAACAACAAAATTCCTAAGACATTGGACAGAATCATTAGAAATTTGGCTTTTACACATTACTCTTGAAAATCCCAAAGAAGCACTGGCAGCTCGATGACATCCCAATTGTTAAGCTCATGATCTGAATCGTATCGAGAAACCAAATGTTCAGTACCTTGACTTGATTATATTTCCAATATTACAGATATTGAAAGTTGGGCGGTATCATCTTCAAGGTTGTACTGCTTTACTGTAACCGATTCTTAGAATGAAATTCCTTAACTTTTGAAAGATTCAGAAATATGAGGTATGATTGTCATTTTCATATCGAATTCCCTATTTTTTAGCCTAGCAATCCTCTTTTCTTTCTCTTGAACTTCCACTCTCCCTCTATCAGCCTTGGTAGGTCTATATCCAAGCCCAAACCTTTGCTTATTCTTGTCCCAATTAATTAAATTATGTATGCCTTAATGCTCACTCCTGAGTCATTTGCCTAGCTTGTATCCCTCTTTTATCATCAACTTTGCCACTGTCTGAGATGCCTTTGATAGGCTTGGCATTGGAGCGAGTTTCCCACTAGCAACAAATGTGGTGTTCGCAATCTCAAATGATCAAAGTGAGCACTCTAATGGTTCTTCTGCCGCCTCAACATATGACATGGTGGCCAGCTTGGATGCCAATAAATCTTCTTCTCCATATATATATAAATGAGTGTATGATCCATTATAAATTTCAACTTCTAATGTAAGGAAGACGGTACTGCTCCAACTGAGTAAATCCATGGTTGACAAAAAAACAGTGTATGTTGGAGTTATGTCCATCACTTGGAAAACAATATTGAATAGCATGGCCAGATTGGATTTGTATCTCCGATTACTTCTCTTCGAGTACCATCAAATGCTCTTACTATCATCATGCTCGGCCGCATATGTGTCGCATCCACAAAGAGCTTTGCTAGTGTGGATCTTAGCATTACATTTAGAGACGAGCTGTTATCAATCAATACTTTTGCAACAACACAATCCTTATATTTCATGGATATATGTAAAGCTCTAGTGTGTCCAGTAACATCAGCATGGGTTTCATCATTTGTGAAAGTGATAAAATTTGGTACGTAATGTTTCCCACAATTTCACTCAACTTCTCCATCGTAATGTCATGAAAAACATATGCTTGATCCAAAACATTCAATAACGCTTGGTGATGCGATTCAGAATTAAGAAAAAGTGACAGTAATGATATGCAGGCAAGTAAGCGATTTAGTTGTTCTATCACCTTAGACATGCTTTGCTTGATGAGCTTAAAAAATTCACATATTTCTTCTTTAAACATTGTTATTTCTTTCTCTATACCTCTCATTATATTTGGGTCAATCACTTGGCCGCTATACATCTCTTTTTGGAGCAGATCACCATTGTCACTTCCTTTGGCTTTCCCTTTCCTTTGCCTTTCAAACTCGTCTCTTTTATCCATTTTCAAAACATCTTGTGTGTAGCATGTGCCCCTCTTCGTCATCCCACCTACTCCCGAAATATTAGTTATGGGGAGATCGAGATTTGACGGATTTAGCTCTTGAATTTTGTCATTAATACTTGCAATAACCTCATATCCACTCCTCCATGGTACTTTTCTTGAATCTTTGTAAGAAAATGCACCCGGTATTTGGATGGTGATGAGCGTCGGAGCATAAAAAATAGTGGTGCGAGTTGACTTTTCCTCAGAGTGTATTGTGAAAGGTTTTGGGATATAGGACGACACTTCAACATTTACTTCAGATGATTCTTTAATTATCATGAGGACCAAAGATTCCTCTTCCTGATATTCCCTTCCTCATATATTTCTTATTATAAGTATCTTTGCTTCCAATAACCTTTTCACTTCCATTTTAAAATCATCACATTCCTCAATTGTTTGCCCAGTCACATTCTTATGAAACAAGCAATCACAGTCATGCATATGCTTCTTAGAAATTCTTTCATCCTCTGAGCGTGTTAGGTAGATGTACCCCGCTTTAAAAAGAAGATGGAAAAATATTTCCATTGACGTGCTCACAGCTGTCACATTCTTATTTTCATATGAAAAATATTCCTTAATTGCGTTTACGGCAGGATTCCCATGATTCAGTAGAGGGTTGAAATTGATATTTGGGTTCTCATTAGCCTTTTTGTAATTCAACCATCCATCCTTGATCAAGGCATGTACTCTACCTTTTAATGCCGCACAATTCTTAGTCGAATGTCCCACTACCCTAACATGATAATCACAGGGAACAGTCGGATCATACCACCTTGGGTATGGTGGCTAGAGAGGTTCATAAGGAATTGACACCAATTGATTATTTTGTATCAATTGTGGTAAGAGTTCCTTATATGACATGATGATTGGATCATATTCGACAAAACGTTCATTATTTCTATTTCTCGTCAGAGGTTGATAAGCTTGACCAACATTTTACTGGTGGGTCGGTGGTCTGAAATCAAGTCTTGAGTTGTTTTGAAATGTTGATTGTTTAAAGTGATAATTATACAAAATTTGTGAGGTATTTGCCATATATGGTGTCACAGATATGACCCTTCACTATACTTTGGAAATCCTAGCCTCGAGTTCGCAACTTGTGATGAGTACCCAAAATTGATCGTCTGTACATCCCCTTTCTTTTCGCTTCAACGGTGGCCTTTTTTTACAGATGATGTATCTGATACGACTTCTGAAATTCTTCCATTCTTTATCCCATATTCAATCCTTTCACCAATCACTATAATGTCAGAGAAGTTTTTTGAAGTGTTTCCAATCATTCTATCATATAATGGAGATCTCAAGGTGTTAATGAACATTACAGCCAACTCCTTTTCTGACCCAGGGGGTTGTACTTGAGCAACTAATTCGCTTCACCTTTGCGCATATTATTTAAAGCATTTAGTAGGCTTTTTCTCCATCATTTGTAGATCCAGACGATCAAGAACCATGTCTATGTTGTACTTGTATTATCTTAAGAAAGCATAAGCTAAATCTTTCCACCTTCGAATATGTTTGTTATCCAATTGGATATACCAGCGAGATGCTGCCCCCATCAAGCTATCTTGAAATAAATGAATCAACAGCTTATCTTTATTTGCATAAACAATCATCTTTCTGCAGTACATAATAAGATGACTTCTCGGGCATGTACTACTATCATATTTTTCAAACTCAGGTAGTTCAAATTTATGTGGGATGGTTACATCGGGGACCAAACATAATTAGGTGGCATCAATGGTACCATATACATCTCACCCTTTAATGGCGTGTAATATCTCTTCTAGAAAGTCCAGCTTATCTTTCGACCACGGGTCTTCGCTTGGTTTGGTAATAGACCTATGCGCCTTTGGGTCATTAACAACAGGTATAATGATTGGCTCATTAGCGAGTTCGCCTTGTGGAGTGATAGCTTGGTTGTGGCCAGGTGCCATTGTGGATGGGTTGTACCCAATTTCCCGGTCTGCATCATTTTTGGGACATTTGGAAATGGATAGTGCTTGATATTTATTGGAAGTGAAGCATGCTAAAACAGGTCAGTCTGATGACGTTGATAGGTTGGAGTGAGCCCATGAGGTAAGGTGGAGTATCGTTTGACAATTGATTTTGTGATGACTGAGCCCCTTACATATTTTTAAGACAGGTTTTTCCTTATTGACGGCGAGAAGTTCCAGGACTCTGGCCATTTGCTCTTTCAGCTCCCTAATTTCTTCTTTCATTTCCACTCATGATTGTTCTCTTTATTACTCGTCCATGACCCTAACATGAGCTCTCGTTCGATAGGGATGTCGGAGTTGACAGACTATCTTTGAAAAGTTTTCATAAAATAAATAAAAATAAAATAATGAGATGGTAGATTTTGCTAATGCAAAAGAAGAAATAATACTAACAATAATAATGAAAGTAAATTTTTGCATGAGAAATGATATTGCGCAAAGAGAAAGTCCTGAAGTACCCAATTTCATTCAATTAGTAGATCCATCCACTACATTTAAGTATGTAGAAGTCAATATATTACTTCGCAATATGAGTTGATAGAAAACGACCCAAATCCCGGTTGATTTCTTCCAAAAACTTAGACAAGTTCTCTGCATTAGGATGGATGGGCAAAACACTGCTCTTAAAAAATGATGCTTCTTCCGCCAAATTGCTTGCTCTCACAGCTATGCCTTCCAGCCACTCCACAGCCTGTTCAGATCGTCGTCAAATCAAGTCGTACTTTTGATGCAACAATTGATAATCATATCTCAGTCCATCGATATTAGCATCGTTGTTTCTTACCAATTTCTTTACCACATTCTGATCAGCTCTAACTTGGTGCTCGAGGCTTGCGATGACTTCCAATAATTCCTCACAATCATTTGTAGACTCAGTCTTCTTAACTTTCTTATTCTCTAAATCAACTTGTAAATTATCAGCGTTTCTTCATAATTAGTCATATTGTTCTTCTAACTCAACGATGTACACATTTTTCTTATCGACAGTCCCTTTCACCTCTTCTAAGACCTCTTGTACAAGCTTATTTTTCCTTTTTAGCTTCATGATTCGATCCTCCTGTTCGTAGATTACCCCTCGTGAATTCTCATTGTCTTCTACCATCTTTCTAATTTTATTGTTCAGTTGGTGAGTGTCAGTTCTCAACTCTAAGTTTTTCTGCTTCAATATTCTCGATCCTCAACTTATTTCTCAAATCTCTGAGTTATTTTTCAGCTTTGATCTTGTGTTTATCTGACAAATTTTCCTCAACTATTAGTCGTATGTTTCTTCCAAAAGGGTTAGATTCTTTTGATGCTCCTCATATAACTCATCCCGCTATTCCTTTTTAACAATCTCATGATGAACTTCTGGTAATTTGGATGAATGTAAATCCTCAACTGGTAAGGCAATAATTACTTTGCTTCTACTCTCAAGCCACGCTTCATACTCCTTTGTGCAATTCATGTGATTATTCTCATTTTGCATCATTCTCGTTATTTTCCAAGCTCCAATCAACTACTGCAGTTTTTGTTCAATATCTTGAGAATCGTAACTAATTTCAATATCCTTCAATGCGTGCTTGACAGGGATAAACTATCTCATATATAATTAATGGAGCATCATTAACGAAGCATAACTAGTACAACCCCATGGTCCTAGGAGTGAGACCCATTGAAAGTCACCACATCTATAGATCATCGATGTCGATGACATCAATGGGCTTTCCAGATAACATCCCCATATTTCAAATTTGATAGGTATGAGAGTCACACCCCTTTTGTGAGAAACTGCAGATTCCATTTGGCCATTCCAAATTCTGCAATGAGGATTCTCGTTTTCATACATGAACTTGAAAACTTAAATTGAGGACATTTGAAATCTTGGGGACATCATAGATGACTAAGAATCCAAATACGTAAAAGAGATGGAGACACGATGAACTTCCTTTTTCCAAATACTCGGAAGTGATTTAAAGAACAAAAAGTCTCAGCGAGAATTGAGATAACAGGGTTAAAACCATGTTCAACTTGAAGGAAACTTTCTATCACTTTATCATCCACGTAACCTTGAATCTTTTAAAACAACACGGTACCATAAATACACAGACCATAAATAGCCATACTCTTATCTTCCTTCAAGATATTTTGGGTGAAATCTAGGAGGTAATCTAGTGGCACACACTCATTCCCCCTTTAACTTTAAGCCTTTTATCAATCTCAGACTCATGGACAGTACCTAAGAGCTTGCATAAAGCTCTATTTAATGTGAGCTTTTTGTCGTAATTATAAACTTTATCCATGTTTTGCAGCAGGACATTCAGTAGGGCTTGATATTCTTCAATTGTAGGAGTAAGATCAATGGTTTCAAAGGTGAAACATATGTACATAGGGTCCTAGAAATACATTAAAGCCTCAAGAATAGAAGCGTTGACTACAATATACAGAAGATAGGCGATGTGACTATATTTACCGATAAACAAATTTTTTCTACTCTGGTGAAAAATTCTCCCATATCTTCTTCAACCTCTCCAGGTCAGTGTCTGAGAACTATATCTTAGTGATTGATGGTAGAAGAACGAAATCCTCATTTTTTAGACAATCTCATTTCATTTCTGCGTTTCCTCTGACCATTAGGCTACTGTAAATTGATCTTCTATCACACTCAGAGTGGAAGTCATGGTCTCTAAAATATGAATGAATTGAATACTTCTTTACAATCCCTATTATACAGCATGATGCATGTATGGAAAAAGAAAGACGAAGTCGAAAGTGAAATAATGGGGAAGAAAAGAAATGTTTAAGTAGTGCAAGATAAAGTTAATCATGATACCATATTTAAGCAAAATCTCTATTTCTATCAAACATTGGTCCTGAGACGGGCTCTAAAAATCAAATGCATGTGTGGTTGGGCTCTCAAATATCTTAATAGGCTCTCGGGTTGTGCACATTGTTATCCAAATAGAGTAACAAAGGATCATAAATGGTATCCCGAAAGGGTCGGCTTGAGTGAGAACTTTTATGAGCCTGAACGAGAACTGCAGTTTCACGAAGCCATTCCACTACTCATTTTCGCTAATCCTAAAGGGAAAGCCCGAGTATAGGGCTAGTGTGCGTGTGTGAAATTAGAAATTATGTAAAGAAATACACTTCATAATACATGTAATATATACAACTACAAGTATGAATAAAAAAAATAAATCAAATAAAAAAATAAAGAAACATACAAAAGGATAGCATATGATAGAATTTTGGCTTGACTCTCTATCGATATAAAAATGACTAAATCAATTGCTTCCCTAGCGGAGTCGCCAAGCTGTCGCAACGTGTATGCGATGTGGAGTGACGATCGATAAAATATTATTTTGAAAAAAAAATTTAGAGTTGCCACCAATCAATTTAGGGTGTGATTGGTCACTCAATTTTAAAATCAAATATTTTGGTCTACAAAAACTCAAAGTTGGTTCGAGAGTTATTTGCGTGCGAGAAAGGTATTATCACCTCACGACACCTATCGCTAAAATGCTTATCAAATTTAATCAAATGCTATCCAAATTATATTTTAAAACAAGGTTAAATAAATCATTTTTGAATGTCCCATTTGGTATATTTTACATCATAAAAATAAATAAAATAAATGACCTTTAATTAGTGGTACAAAGACCATTGAAAAGTATTTTTAGTTTTTTAATCTTTTTTAAAAATTAAAGCATTATTGAAGTTATTCTTAGTATCTCAAAAAATAACCCTCACCTCAGTAGTTTGAGAAATGTGGTATCCTAAAAAATTCAAAATTCGTCATAGGACTTTTTAGTAAAAAAGATGGATAAAGATGATAAATTTTCAATTTATGTATAATTTCGTGACACGAACATATTCATTTTATATAATCATAAGTGAATGAGTAATGAAGCATAAACATGATAATATAAGAGACCTACATAAATAAAGATCTAAACAAATGTTATATGAATAAATAAAAAATGTAAAAGAAATAAATAGATAAAAAAGTTAAAATCACATGTAGTTGTATGATGACAAAATGGAGAAAATATAAAATAGAAGATGAATATGCAAAACATGTAAAAGAAGAGAAATGTAAACTATGTAAAGGGAAATGAATATTAAAATAAATTTACAAAAATAAATAAAAGAGAGGAAATTAAAATAAAATGAATACAAAAAAACAAAAACAAAAGAAAAAACTGGAAGGGGGCAGAGGTCACCCTCTGTTAAACAGAGGGTACACCCTCTCAAAAACTTTTAATAAATTTTTTAATATAATATAATTATAATATTATAAATAATTAATATTTAATTTATTTATATATAAATAATTTTGAACTATAAACTTTCACACATATATATATATATATAATTGGTATAAGTATGCCCTTTATTTTTTGTTAAGTAGTCTACTAATTACCATTTCTTTTTTCTTCAATACTTACTATTAAAATAACAAAAAGTTACGGATGATACTTAATTGAACCGAGCGTCATGTAAAAAACGATCAATATAATTTTAAAATAGAATATTTTTTGGGATATAAATATACCCTTTTTATTTTGGACTAATTAGTTCACTAATTACTATTATTTCATTTCTTCTTTCATTGGTGATCAAATAGTAAAAGAATGATCATAAATGATAAGTAGTTCGTGTCACTAAAATGATGAATAAAATTTTTTAGATAAAAATAAAATATTTGTTTGGGATATAAATATACCCTTTAAATTTTGGACGACGTAGTTTACTAGTTACCCTTATTTCATTTCTTACTTCATTGCTAATCAAATAATAAATGAATGATCGTGGATGGTAACTAGTTCAAACAAGTGCACTAAATAGCAACAAGATCTAAAAAATGAAAAGATTTGTGAGAACATTAAAAAATTTCAAAACTCAAATATTTGCATAATCCTTATATAGATGTTTAACTCTCTATTTTATGTATTTTAATGTATGAGAAATTATCATAGGGGATGTTTACATTAAATGTAAAATTTCAACCTATTAAAGAGTTGATTCATATTGAGTTAATTTTACACCCCTCAAAGGTTTTATCATCGGCCTCATTGATTGAGATGATGAAAAAGATATCTCACTATCAAATTTGTAGAAAAATCATCAACGAACAAAATAAAACTCAAGATTAAGAGTAAAATATGAAGAAGAAGGAACAAATACTTATATATGAAAAATGAAACAAAGACTATACACTACATGAGTATGAAAGAGAGATGATGAAAAATAAAGAAACAGATAATGTTATTAGCTAATGTACAAGAAATTTAAACTAACTTAAAAAAAGAATTAGAGAAGATGAATATGTGAACAGAAATGTAAACTCTCTTTATTTCTCTCTTGAAAAATCTATTCTATTTCTGACACACGCTCTCCCTTCTCTCTCAAGACCTCTCTTTCTCTCCCTCAAAATGACCTCTCCTCAAGTGAGTACATCATCTCTATTTATAGGTAAATTTATGACTTCACTTTTTACTTCTAGTCATTTTGCTCTTTTTTTTTATTTTTTTAATCCTTAGATATTTTTCTTATTTTTAGTCTTTGGACTATTTATTCAAATCATAATATAGTCTTAGACGATTATATTGCTATATATATATTTAAAGTATTAGATCAGACAAAATACGGTATCTACATTCACCTAGGTCGAGAATCCTACATCTTCACCTATATAACCACTAGTTCAGGTAGGATAAAGCTGCTCAACGACAGACTTGTCTAGAGTTGAATAAATATTTTGGCACACTCGTTAAGCCTTAACCATCTCTGCCTCGGGCAACGTAGAGGTCATGTAGGATGTTCGAGACCTTGGAGGATTATGTATATAGATACGAGTGATCATTCAACATATAATGCCTTCACCTATTGGGTGGCTTGTGTTAGAGGGGCTTGCGTGCATCGTGTCAGGGTGGGGCACATCAAAATTTCACCTGAATTTAATGCGTCATCCTTCTCCTCAACAACTTTTCAACCATCATTACCTACTTTGATAGAACAAAGCGGGGGATGAGGTTTGCCCATTGGAATAGAAAGGGGCACTCAAACCCTTTAAATACCCTCCTCCACCTTGGAAAATGTAAGCTCACTTTAACATAGGAAAAACTCTGTCAAATTCTTTTTATAATTCTAATTTAGGCATCATAAACTCTTCGATGAGAAAACCTCTTCAAGTAACTCCTCATCTTTTTGTTGTGTGTGCAGGATAATACATCAGCGAAGAACACATATGTTACTCAGATTTTGGCAGTAACATTTCCCCATTGTCGTTATGTTATAGTTATTTTGGAATTAGAAAAGCATGCAAATGGTCCTTTAGTCCATAGTGTTTCAAGATTAACAAAAATGGATCCTGTACTTTCAGAAATGTTTCTTCAGCCCCTCCATTTACTTTTTGTTTGTTTTGCTAATGTGGACACGTAAGTTTGGTTAAGCAAAACAAATTATGATTTTTTAATCTTGTGTCTAATTTAACTAAGAATATCTTTCAACACTTTGCATATATATTAATGATTAGGATAGATAAATTAGGAAATCATGGATAGGAATATATGATTCACTTGTCAGCATGGTGAATATGTGACGTTCAAAGTAAACAGAATGGATAAATAATTAACGGTGAATATGTGACGTTCAATATAAGCAGAATGAATAAACAATTAACGGTGAATATGTGACGTTCAATGTAAGCAGAATGGATAAAAAGTTAACGAGATGCACTATCTCCCTTCAACCTTTTGAGCGAAATGCAGCAAAAAGAAGGAAAATCCATGGACCGACCCCATCATCTCCACCCTGTAGGAACTACGAGATCACCCCAAGGACGCCTTCGGTATCTAGGGGTCGCGGACTGATCATAGAACCCTGTTCAATAAATGGAACGCATTAACTGTCCGCTCTCCTGTTGGGTAGTAAGGATCGGAGAAGATCATATATAAACATTTGTGAAAGTAAAACGTTTGAAACTTTTTCAAAACAAAAATACAAGGTTGGGATGATCCTATCATTGGATCTCATATGAGACGCTCCTAAGTTGTGATTACCGGTACCTGTCGATAATTGTAGATCTCTTCGGTTGTACAGGAAAAAGACATCAATCTACATGTAGGAAAGGATCAGAGATTTTCTCAACTGACACCGTCGAAAGAAAAATGTTTTTTTAAAAATAATTTGAAAAGTCAAATTAGATAGATGGACTATGTTTTTAAAATCAGGAATTTATGTGTTTTTTACAGTGAAATTTCTTCTCTGTTCATTTTCATTAAATCTGCTTGCAAATAGTTTTTGTCTTTTTAAGTTTTATTTGTTAAGTATCATAAAAATTACTTGTTCCTAACAAGTAATTTTTACATGATTTATTTTTGTTTATTTAAATTCTAAAATACCAAGTAACTACTTGCTCAGCAATTAATTTTTGTCTTAATTAACTTTTGTTAGTCTAGACTCATAAAACAACTTATTTATAGTAAATAGTTTATAAAAACTACTTGATTTGAGTAAATAGATTTTATCTTATTTATTTTTATTTATCCAATTTTTTTAAGATCTGAAACTTGTTTAACACAAAAACGTAAAAAAGTATTTTTACAAGTCAAAAAAGTCTTATTCTCTAAAATCATTCGTTGGTCCATTTTTCTGAAATGTATTTTTACAAGATCTTTTTATCATAAAAACCCAAAGAAAAACGAAGCTAAAGCTTCAACATTAGACATATAAGGATAGCAAACGAAAAAAAGCAATGGCAGCATTGCAACGTCAGGACAGCCGGGAAACGCTTCCGCTCTAGGCTTTACAAAATTGCGGCGTCAAAGGAGTCTGCATTGGTAACCAATGTGAATGAGCTACGCAAATGAGTGGCATCAAAATTTCTTGCAACCGCACCATGGACTTGGCTAGACCCATCTCCACTCCTTTCGTCCCCGCTCTTCAATCTGTCGCCCGTAGCCTCTTCTTCCTCTGATTTATCTTTTTCTTATTCCTCAGGAAATTTTTTTAAATGTGGATCAATGATAGATTCCTCTTATTTCTTTCGTTATGTGATTGGTGTAAAGTAAATAGGGGAAAGCATATATTTTGGGCTATGTTGATGATGTGAATGCAACAGTAGACGTGTCCGGTGATGATAAGTTGGTAATCTACACACCATAAACAAAAGGAATCCAAATAGAGAAAATGACTGATGATCTCTGTTGTTTAAGCTAGAAGTGTCAAGATATTTGTGCAGAGGTTCTTTAAGTCTTTTTGAGTTTACATTTTCCTCGAACATGAGGGGACGTGACGCATTTTTGAGTTTACATTTTCCTCGAACATTTTCCTCTGTTGTTTATATGTTCTTTAAGTTTTTTTGAGTTTATATCTGAGGCCCTACTTGGTGAGGCGTGTTAGAGAAGTTTGATGATGTGACGTCTTGATCTTATGAGCGGATAGGGAGGCGACATTTAATGACTCTATCCTCCGAGTAGATGTAAAAGCCGCGAAATGCAATGCTGATGTGTTCCGAGTTGACATAAACATGACAACATTCAATGCTGATGTGTTTCGAGTTGACATAAACATGACTGAGTAAAGGGGGGTGAAGTGACAAAATGGAGGATGGCCTGACATGACGACGGTCAATTTTGACAGGCTGGATAGCAGGTCCAATCTGATGGAGGCATGTAGAAGCTTACTTTCGGCGAGTAATGATTATGATGTGCAAGGTAGCGTCTTCTGAACTCTTTGGCTAGGTATGGTCCACCTGTACTTCTTTCCAACTCTGGTACGCGCCCACCAAACAGTTAGATCAACAAAAAGAGGTCGGGCTCTTCATCTTATTCTATGGAGGAGTTATATCGAGCCGATCAGTGGAGATCCCTGGGTATTGAGATGAACCATGGTTTGGCCATCTATCCCGAACATGTTCCAACTAACAAGGAGTGATATTAGAGACTAGTAGGAAAATTGATCTATCTGACTCAAACTAGGTCCGATTGATTATATATGCAATGTTGAGCCAATTCATTCACAATCCGAGTGATCGACACATCAATGCATCATTGTAAGGATTCTCTAACTGATTATATATGAGTTTCAGCTGTAAAGATATTGCATGTGAGAGCCCACACTGTAAGTTGACATTCAATTTTGCTTATTGCTGCTGTCTGTGTTGTCTTATTAGGTATTTTCAATTTAATGAGTTATGTGGTTTTATTTCTATCATTAATTGTTAAAAGATGGTGGATTTTCGCCCGTTGAAACATTGATTACACCGTTGAATACATTGACTTACTTCTACTTCTACTTGGCTGATAAATGAGAAGGTAAAATAGTAAAGGATAATATGATTCCAACCTTAAATGCTTCACGGACTTGGCTAAGTGTGGAATAGGCATTATTAAATTTCGATCCTTTTTCAACTGCTTTACCGTTTGAGAGAGACAGAGTAAGTAATCATTCGTAAAATCTTGCACTAAAATAGTATACGTAACAGTAGTAATACAAGAACATAAAATTACACTTATTTCTTGCACTAAAACTTCATGCAACGTTAAGCTCAGTGGCGTCCACCTCCACCTCCTCCACCGAATCCACCACCACTTCCTCCAAATCCACCACCCCCTCCTGCTCCACCACCAAATCCACCTCCAAGACCACCACCGGAGCCTCCTCCGATTCCACCTCCTTTACCGAAACCTCCACCAAAGCCACCACCGAGTCCACCACCACTACCAATTCCACCTCCGATACCGCCACCTTTCCCAAAGCCGCCGCCACCACCGGCACCACCACCAAGTCCGCCGCCACCACCTTTACCAAATCCACCGCCAGCACCACCACCTGCACCACCACCTACTCCACCTCCAACTCCGCCACCTTTTCCAAAGCCACCACCAGCACCGCCACCAACACCTCCACCTTTTCCGAAGCCGCCACCGACACCACCGCCAACTCCACCACCCGCACCACCACCGACTCCACCACCCTCACCACCACCGACTCCACCACCCGCACCACCACCGACTCCACCGCCCGCACCACCGCCAACTCCACCACCGACTCCACCTCCAACTCCACCACCCTTTCCAAAGCCACCACCAGCACCGCCACCAACACCACCACCTTTTCCAAAGCCACCACCGATACCACCACCAAGTCCCCCACCCTTTCCAGAACCACCACCAACACCCCCTCCAACACCACCACCTTTTCCAAAGCCACCACCAGCACCACCACCTTTTCCAAAGCCACCACCGGCACCACCACCTTTTCCAAAGCCACCACCGGCACCACCACCAAGTCCCCCACCCTTTCCAGAGCCACCACCAAGTCCCCCACCCTTTCCAAAGCCACCTCCTGATCCACCTCCAACTCCACCACCTTTACCAAATCCTCCACCTGCACCACCACCAACTCCTCCACCTTTTCCGAAACCACCACCAGTTCCTCCTCCAATTCCGCCGCCCTTTCCGTTTCCACCCCCAAAACCACCACCTTTACCAAATCCACCACCGGCACCACCCCCTACTCCGCCACCAACTCCACCACCCTTTCCAAACCCACCTCCAGCGCCGCCTCCTACTCCACCACCTTTGCCAAACCCGCCTCCAGCACCACCTCCTACTCCACCACCTACTCCACCCCCCTTTCCGAACCCACCTCCAGCACCACCGCCACCACCAATTCCGTGCCCTCCACCTCCCGCGCCACCACCTGCACCAGATCCACCTCCAAACCCACCTCCAATGCCACCACCGGCACCACCTCCGCCACCAAAACCACCTCCCTTACCACCACTCAAAAACTTCTCCTCCTCATCATTCCTCTCATTCACCACGTTTCTTGCAAACACACTCACTACAAGAACTTGAACGCAAAACAGAGATAACAAAACAACTCTTTTACTACCACGTACTACCATCTTATTGGTAATGTTGTATTTTGCTTCAAACTCTGACGGTGACAAATCTAACTAGCCAAACAAGCATTTATATACTGTAGCATATAATACCTAATTTTCTTGGGCATTAAATGGGACTCAACCACTAACAGTTCGCCACTTTTTAATGCCTTTTCTTTCACAATCATCACCCCGCATTCGGTGCATATGTCTAATCTTTGTTTTAGGGCCATACCCTATCTCTTTAGTTCTCATGAAATTTAAATCTCTTAGAATTACCAGCTTGGAAAATTTCTAGTACTTCCTACATGTTTTTTATCTTCATCACATTTTACAAAATCTACTTATTTTCTTCTGTTATATAATATTAGTATTTCATTGTGGTATGAAATTTGTGTAAGTCACTCATTTTCCTTAAACTCGAGATAATGAGTTACGTTTACTAGTATAAGTCACTCATTTTCTTAAGATATTTAGTTGTCAAATAAATTATATTATATCGAGTTTAATGAGATACTTAGAGATAAAAATTAAAAAATATTTTGAAAATTATGATTTTTGACTGACGATGTTAAAATTAGGCAAAAGCTGCACATGTAAAGGAGAATAAAAAAATTTCTCCATAACTAGGTGGTTTAACCTTTTGCTATATGAGCTTGATCACATAATGGTGAGGTCTTTACCATGAATCGATAGCTTAATTGTTTGAATACGATTTTTTTATTCACGGTGTTCGTCCTTCAAGTCATTAACCTCATCACCGTACCACATGCATTATTATGAACTTAGACATATGTTTTCTGCTAGCTAGTGACCTTTTGATAGCATTTAGAAAGAGGACAATGTGTCAGTTTTTTACTATGGACCAAGTATTTAATTCTATTTTTTATGCTTTCACATTAAGAAAATTTTCGAGGGTTTTGGATAGGTGGCCTACCCATTTACTAGTTAGCACTGTATTAACTATTCGGACCTACATGACAATTTTATTTATTATGAAAAAAGTGTTGACTCAATTCATATGAATCCAACTGCAAAATCCAGCTAGCTAGCTAGTTACTATATAGAAACTCACAAGGTAATATGTACTCAACTAGTATAAATATGACATCTATCTTAATTCTTTCTGTAATTAACTTGTAATTATTTTCAATAGTATAGTAATTCACTAACAAAAAGTTTGTAAACAAATCAATACATGCACGTGTAAGTTTATGATAACTTTAGCTAAATATACTACTTATAATCATATTCCTTTTGGATGAATTAGAATGAAAAATATTTAGCATCATATTATTTATTTTTAGTTTATGTGAGTAAAACTAATATAATATTGTGATGTCATCATTTTAATTTGTTGATCTATTGTTATTTCAACCAAGTCGTAAAAACGTCATATTTTCAGCAAAAAAATTATGAGCATATAGTATAAAATGTGTTTTAAAAATGAAAAAAGTAATGTTGTTAAAATTAATTATATATTTCATATTTTATTTTAAACTTGATCTTTCTTTTATGTTTGTATTATAAATTTAATTTATTGGTTGTAATATATTAACTATACTAGCATATAAAATAAAACATAATCAAGATTTCTAAAAGTGTATTATCATCGAATTATATTTTAAAATCTATTATCTAAATTAATAGAAATAACTCACTTTACCTCATTATTTAGACACGTTAAGAAATCTGTAATAAATTTTCTCTATAACTTAATAAATAATTTATTACAGTTCCTCCAAAGTTATTAACAATAAAATTAACTTCAAAATTATTTATTAAACACTTGTTTATTTTTGAATTCGTTAAAAAGTTAAATGAATCTAACAAATCAGTGCCTATTTTTATTCATTTGTTATCATTTAAAAAACAATCAATTATTAATGCTACATGTAAATTAGAACATTATTCTGGGAATGTATGCATATATATAGACGAATTTCCTACTTATTTTTCTCATCAGCTCAAGTTTAAATAAGCTTTATGAAAAATCCTCAGCCAGTTTTACGTAGAGTCCTCAAGAACTAGCGTAATAGTGGCATCTGTATGATTCTTTCTATAACTTCTAATTATTGTAACTAGTGTGTAGCAATTTTGTCATTAGATAGCTGATGTATCTGAAGCATTAAAGGTATGTTATGATTGAATCTAGTTAACGTATAGGTTGAGTAGATAGTGTTATGCTAAATGCAACAAATTAGATAGTGTTATAATAAATGGACCATCTAATATAAAGTTGAAGTAGATAGTGTTATGATAAATGCAACAAATTATTTCAGGCTTTTAATTAGGTCGACCATTTAGTCTTAAAATCTTAATTTAATGGTTTGAAGTATATTTCTAACACTTCACCTCACTTATAAGCTTGATGAATTTTCTTTTGATTACTAAGTCTAACACGTATTTAATTTTGAAGCAAAAGCCTGAATTCAGGGTCTCATGCTCTGCATGATAAATTACCAATAATCTCACATAATAAATTACTAGTAATTTCAAAGTTCAGACAGTTGGGTGTTCAAATAATTAATCATTTGAATAGTTTATTATTTATTAACTTGAGCTTTTCTGTATGTGAAATATCATTATAAAGTAATTAGCTAACAGATTCTATCTTGACATAAAAAAGAAGAAAATAAAAACTTTGAAATAAGAAATAATAATTCAAAAAGAATTTATGGGTATGAATAAGTAGATATGAAAGAATCTTTAATCTTGATCTTGAAGAGTAATTGATTGAGTTATGGCACATGGATCCAACCTCAGCCAAACTAAGAACACGAAAACATGAGAAAAGATTAAAAATGGTAGGAAATTTATACGGAAATTTAATTACATTGAGAAATTAAGAAGATTTAGTCCTTTCAACCTTTCCATGTGCATGGTAGATGAAAACTTTATTGCATGTTTGGAAAAACGATTTCTTTTTCTTTGCACTCAGATTCATGTCTACCAAACAATGTGCTAAACATTAGTAGATCAAATATCAGTTTGTTTTTTTAAACAATTGTTGATTTATACACAAGACAGGTAGTCTTGTTTTTTTTTTTTTTCCAAATTATCAATTCTAAATAAATGAGAATTATGTGAACTTGAACCCAGAACCTTTTCAGTATGAGTGTAAGAGTTTGATCAACCCATCTTGTCATTAACTTGTTCTTTCTTAATAAGTTGTTTTCACAAAATAAAGTTAATTTTATTGATTGTTGAAACAAAAGGTTTGGGAAAAAAATATCAACAATATAAAAGATAATTTTCGAAGAATTATACTATGACATGGTAAAATTATTGTCCTTTAATAACCGGTTTTGTGCTCTCATTAGAAACTTCTCAATGTAACAAGGTTTGTACACTGGTTCAGTCTCCTATATCTCATCATCCTAAAACTTCGCTGAATCACACGATCATCCTAATAATAGACTGGACCCATGTATAAATATCTATATATATATATATATATATATATATTATAATATCTGTAATATATCTGTATCAATAATCTATAATCTATAATATTTTTTATTATTATCTACACTATATAAAGCCAACGCTCAGTGAAAAACTTTGTTTTTTTTATCATTTTTTGTCCAACTATTTTTCAGTTTACCCTAATTTCACACTCATTATGATGTTTTCACTTCTACACACTTGCAAGTAAAAAACATTTGTGGCATGCACTTTCTCTTTTAGAAAAGAGATGGATTGGTAAGGGATATAATATTTGTATTGAAAAGTGCCATAGAGTAATACAATATAGTGATATGGTAACATGATGCATTCAATTTTTAGTGGATGTATAATGACAATCTTTAGTGTTTGTGCATGTTATGTAGGATAATATAATAACAATGAAGGGATGAATTGGATGATCATGTTAATTCATGGTAAACAGTTCGATTCAATAAGACGATGGTAGGAAAAAATACATTTGAAAACAAGAATCGACTATAGACTAAAAAGGTAAAGATATAAGGGAAGACGGAATGATCAGGGTGATTTTTACATGATTCGACATTCCTTGTCCACGTCCATGCTCTAAAGCACCACCTTGAAGTTTTCACTCAAACATAACCTCTGTCACAGTTGAAGATCAAACCTTGTACTCCAATCACGCTTTGTTCACAACACCAAACACCAATCACGCTTTGTTCAAATTCAATGTCTTTCTCTAGAATAATTAAAGTAACAACTCTAACACTAGAATGGATATAAAATTTTTTCTCACAATCACAACTATTACTCAATCACTAAGATGGAGAATTTTATGGCTCAAAGACTAAGAACGTTCTTAGAAATCTATGTATAAATTGTACTCAAAGTTGCATGTACTTGGAACTCTAAAAGACCCTCTATTTATAGGGAAAAAAGGGCTATTGGAGTATTCTAGTGGGGCGGTTGACCGGTAGAATTTAATATTCATCATTTTCAGTTTCACTAAGACTTTCAGTTTCAAGCGTTGAAATGAAAGTAATATTACCTATAGAGTTTCTTAATCAAGAACAAGTTTAGATACCATTTTAATGTTCCCCAAGATGAGATCCTTTGATCTTTGATGTTTCACCATTCTTTTGGAAGGTTTTGGAAGGGGTTGATCATTTTGCTTCTTTTTTTTTTAACAATTGGCTCCTTGTTCAACAAACATGGTAGTTTTTCTATATCATCAGTGTTTCTAGAGATTTCTTTAGTGGTAGCACATTCAGATTCTTCAAGTACTATATGTAAGGATTCTTCAAGTACTGCTAAAGTTTTTTTTATCATAGACGTCTTGTTGTACTAGAAATTGAATAACTATGTGTGAATATGATTTTATATTGGGGTCACGATCTCAATCGCTTCCTGAATTTTTTTCAAGTTTAGTAGAATGAAGAAAAAAGAAAAGCAAACATCTGTATCCCATTCCCACTCCATTAAACATGGCAGTTCATCTATTTAATGGTAGTTCTTCTATGTAATGGAGTGGGAATGGGATACGTGTAACGCACTTTCCAAAATCTATCATCTTCCCCAATCGAAAATCCATCTTCTTCTATTACAGGTGACCATTACAGGTTCATGGTTCAATGATAGATTTGTCGTGGCCTCTTGCAGCTGTTATGTTGCGATAATGACCGCGACGCCATGAATGTGACTAGTTCTAGTAGAGTGGGCTGTAACAGTACCTGAGGCCTCCAATACCTTTACGTAACAGCCATTAAGTCGCCTTAGGTGTTTATGACTTCAGCCAAAAAAAAAATACTTAAATAAGTCATTTCATTGAGCAGCTAAAAAATACTTAGATTATTCATTTTCATTGAGCACGTATCGTCCCATGAATGTGACTAGTTCTAGTAGAGTGGGCTGTAACAGTACCTGAGGCCTCCAATACCTTTACGTAACAGCCATTAAGTCGCCTTAGGTGTTTATGACTTCAGCCAAAAAAAAAAATACTTAAATAAGTCATTTCATTGAGCAGCTAAAAAATACTTGCTGGTAAGATATTGTGCTCTCTCTCTTAACAACTTCATTTTATTGTGGAGTTCGAGATATGGGTGTTCAAAATTGTCCCAGACCGAATCGAAAATGCCCGGTTCGGTCGATTCTTTATATGTGTTCGGTTTGGTTCAGTTCAGAAAAATGAGAGAATTGAATTTTCGGTTCGGTTCGGAATTTTGGTGGTTTTCGAACCGAACCGAAACATCAAATTTATATTATTCTCTATTTATTATATATAATTTCATATAAAATCAAACCAAACCTAACTGAAATAAAACTTTAATTTTATATTTTTTTCAATAATATCATTTTAAATTTATTTTTAATTAATAATACCGAACCGAAGAATCGAACCAAAACTCACGATTAAGTTCGGTTCGTTTCTTTTGACATGAACGGTTCAGTTCTGTTCTGTTTTATTGCCGAACCAAAATTTTGATTCGGTTCGATTTTTCGTCAAAAACTGACTGAACCGAACCATTAACACTCTTAGTTCGAGATGTAAAAAAATAATGATCAAAATCATTTTCATAAGAAAACCTTTCAAATCTTTCATTTTTAAATTCACCACTGTGATCATTTCTAATTTTGAACGAGAAAACCTTTTTGTATTGAACTCTCTTTGCAAATTTTGAAAAGCTTTGTATCACATGACTTTTATGTTTTAAAAACATTACCCAAATATATCTTGTAGAGTCATTTATAATGAAAAAAGCATACTGGTTTCAACTCAACCTTACAAAC
Organism: Datisca glomerata; assembly: GCA_003255025.1. Lineage (NCBI taxonomy): Eukaryota > Viridiplantae > Streptophyta > Magnoliopsida > Cucurbitales > Datiscaceae > Datisca > Datisca glomerata. The sequence continues at coordinate 612,996 of QANY01004819.1, read as the reverse complement.
CTTGAGAATTCAAATAAATCTATACGAATTAATCACAAAGATCTTGTGCTGTAAATTGAATGTTTTGATTTAAAAGAATTTTTTTGCTTGTTTTCCCATTTGACAACTTTCACACACTTTATCTTTTTAAAATGAAAACTTTTATAAACCTCTAATAGGATCAATTTTTTAAAGATTTGAGAGAAGATTCATGCTAGCTAGTCTTCTATTCCATAACTAACTATCATCTTGTAAAGAAATAAGACACATATCATCAAAATTTTGAATTTCATTTAAAATGATAGTGTACACACATTTCCATCCCTTTGCCAATCTAAATTTTCTATTGTGAAGCAAACTTGTTCATACAAAATAACTCTAAGCTTTTTATTACAAAGTTGACTGATAAAAAGAAGATTATGTTTTAACCCATCGACACAAGAATAGAATAAGCTACAATTTATCTAATCTATGCTTATAATTTTATCTTTCCTGTTGTGACTAAAAGTAACCCATCCACTAAGTGAGGAGAAGAAGTTGCCATTACCGATCATGTGCCTTGAACATACATTATTAAGATACCATTTTCCCTCCTTAGAGCGCTTGACCTATAAAATAAGAACTCATTTTTAGTACCCAAATCATCTTCGGTCCTTTTGAGTTAACATTAGTTTTTGAAATCCATCTTCCATATCAAGGAGATTCATTTCTAGAATAGCATGTATAGGCAGACATATGACCTTTTCTATTTGTTTGCTGCTTTAATAACTAAATTATTGTAATATTTTTTATTTTGTGAGGGCTTGTAGCCCATACCACTTTTATCAAAAACACATCTTGAGTTCCAAGAACTTTATCTAAGTTAACTATCCCATAAGTGAAATTTGAAAGCATTTTGTTCAACTCCATAATTATCTGTTTCCCATAATCAAAATCCTTTTTCAAAGCATTCAATGTTGATTTTGATTTTCAAATCTCATGTTTTTTATCAAAATCAGAACCTAGTATCCATAAAAATTAAGGAGGTTTAAACCTACCAAATATAAGAATATTCTCAAAATCACATAAGCTAAAAAAAGAGTTCAAAGAACGAGAATTAACTAGCAATGCTACCCTGACCTAAACTCTTCTGCACAATAGTATCAGTAGCAGCATTAAACTCCCTACCCACCCAAACTAAAACAAATCTTAAATTTGAACAAAAAGAAACTTTTAGACTTCACTAACAAGATCAATCAATCTCCAATCAAGGTTGCTATTAGTTCTAATCCAATTAGTAGCCTATTTAGAAACAAAAAGAACAAGCCTACTTGACTTACCTGAATTTGAAGCCCAACGAATAGCCTCTCTAACAGCAACTTATTCTCCATGGCCCGCAGAAAAAGCACCGACCCGATGACCTGAAGAATGAATCAAATCCCTTACCTAATTTCGAACCACGAACCCTAAGCCAAACATGAGAGTTTTCTCAGAGAAGGAAGCATCACACAAAACCCAAATTTCTCCCTGCCCGTTCGAGAACCATGAATAAATCAGTGAAGACTCCATCGAATAAACACCAGTATTAGAAGATCTACTCCTAGGAGTCATAAAATTCCAGAATGATTGCCAAAATCTAAGAAGAATTGCCACACAAATCCGGGAGAAGAAAGGGAATCGCGACTCAGATCTGGATAAATGAAGGTAATATTCTTCAAATCCTGAAACTCTTTGAAGTTTTTGAAGGCAGAATTTCATACACGAACAGGATCATAGGAAACTTTTTGAAAATCAAATTTGTTTCTCATTTTCCAAAGTTCCCAGCAAAGAAATAATAATTGATGAACATCTTGTTGGAATCCACGGCGACGCGTGGCGGAAGGTATGGTGGTGTTTTAAAAAAAATTATAAAATGATAAACGATCACATCGTCGCAGATCTCAAAGACTGAAATTTTTTAAGTGAAAATCATTTTACAGATCGGATCCACTATATATTTATATATTAAATCAAAGACATACATGTAGATAAAATATACCTATTCTAGTCCAATCAAGCGTCATTGCAATACAACAATCTTGCTATCCCACAAATGATAGACTCCAAAATCCACATCACGATCTTCCAAGCCAATCCTCAAACACACTAGGACGTGTGCGGGAACGTAGAATATATCAAGAATATTTTTTTGTCTCTAGATGTACTCAACACATGAGATCTAGAGATTTTTGAGCATGATTAATTTGTGAGACAAGACTCTGATCGAAAAATAATTAAAAGTTCGTCACATAGCTTTTTGATTAAATTTTAATCTTGGAGATTTTCATCCCTAATTGCAACTGTGTTGTTGGCACACTGAAACCAATAGAATAATATCAATATATTTTTTAGATAATGACATATCATATTTTTAATATTTACATAAAATAATAATTTAATTATAAATGTACAATTGAAGTGAGTCCCACTACAATTGTACAATACTGCAGTGCCACACAACACTACAGTATGCCGTGAAGAGTCACAGTCCCTCACGACACTGTAGTTTCACGGCACCACTGTAGTGTCATGATGAACTATAGTGTGTCACGTCCCACTGTAGTGCCATGTGACACTACAATAGTCTATGTTAATCCCTGATTCAAAATCAATGATTGACATATGACAGTCCAACATGCAACTTAAAATTTTTTATAAATTTATTATTTATTTTAATCAAATAAATATCTAGATATTAGTTAATCTAAAAATTAACTTATCTGATAATCTCTATCAACTAGCTTATCTGCTAGTTCAAATAATAGATTTAGTTGATTCAAAATTTAAATTATAATTTTATAATAATTAAACATTGTGTAATTTCATAAAATATATATTTTGTCATACTTATCGATCAACACAAAATTAATCAATATTATTATTTAATCATAATTTCTGAAAATTACTTTAAATAATTCAATTAAATAATTTTTAATTAATTAATCATACATAATTATCTCATAATTATATATTTGTCATAGAAATATAATTTTTTTTGCAAGCTAGTCCTTTTCTGATGTCCTGAAATATTCACATCCTATACTGTGAGTACAGAGGTGACTTGGAGACCATAAACTCATAATCCTAGGCTCCAATAAACTAGATTATTAATTAAACTTTTTAATTAAATAATCTTATTTATTAAGTATATTATTACTCCACTATAAATATGAAATTGTACTCTTAGATATTACAGAATATATTTACAGAGTATTCTCATGTACTCCATTGATATAATTATTTCATATAGTTATATCCTCCAATTATTGATTCGTAAACCAGAACCGATCAAATAACTATTTTACCCTTCTAATTAGTTCTTGATCCTTAAAGTACCATTAATTCACTAGTGAATGATCTATTTATAATCGTATTATAAATTTGAGCTAAAAAATCATTTAGTTATAGAATTAACACTTAAGGAAATCAATATAAGATCTTTAGAAAAACTTGGATTCTAAATATTGTAATATCAAGTTTCCAGCCGTCCATGTTACTAAATCTCCAAAACAAAAGTCACTAGCCTATTTTATTAATAAACCTTAACTAGTGAATCAAAAGATCTAGTAGACATGCATATGACTTCAAGACTACTCAGGATTCAGACTGATCTATATATGATCATTAGTTTTGATGTGTATTAAATCTTTATAATAAATGGTAAATTAATAAAGATATTTGTACTTTCACTAAGATGTCTATCCACATCAATGATCCGGATCTAGATTACATACATTCATAATGCTTAGTGAACCGTACTACAGACCATTCATTAAAGATTTTGTAATTTAATATATTATGGATTATTTTATTCACTATCTATTATCTTAATCTTCTCGTACTTATACAAGATCATAGTCTCATTAATGAATATAAATTTTTTCGATATTTATATATAAATTATTCAACAATAATTCAAAAAATTAATTATAAGAAAAATGTAATTTCATATTGAAAATGTCTAAACACATGCTTTGAGGATATTATGCCAAAAAATCTCCCACTTTCCCTAATATAAATGTCGCATATCTCTCAATCCTGTATTTCACACATGTCCCTCAAACGACTTCGCTGGAAGTGTCTTGGTAAATGGGTCTGCCAAGTTATGATCCAACGTTATCCCCATAACAGTCGGATCACCTCGGTGTATAAACCAGATGTCGACTTTGACCATCCTTATCTGATTAAGAATCAGTATATCCATGAAGATTTAGGTCTCCACTGAATAAAGAAGCATATGATTTCTTGTTCTCCGGAGATACTTGAGAATGTGCTTTACTGCAATCCAATGTTTTAAACCAGTATTTGATTTACAACAATTGATAATTCCTAATGCATAATAGATGTCTAGTCTCATACATAATATTACATACATGAGACTACCAACAGCTGAAGCATAAGGAACCTTTCTCATATACTCTTCCTTTTAAGGTGTCTTAAGACAATGCTCCTTGGGAAGGGTAATTCAATGCTTGGTCGGTAGTTGACATTTCTTAGAATTTTTCATAGAGAATTCTCCAGCACCTTATCATTATAAGATACGTGACAAAGTGCCAAGAGTTTGTTCTTTCTATCCCTTAGGATTTGGATGCCTAGAACATAACTTGCCTCTCTCAAATCTTTCATTTAAAATTTTTCAGCTAACCACTTCTTTACTTTTGATAAAGTTTCTACATCATTCTCAATGAGTAGAATATCGTCCACATAAATAACTAAGAAAATCACTATCTTATTTTGATGTATTTACGAATACAAGCTTCGTCAGCATTTTACTTGAAGTCATACGAAATAATAATTTCATCAAAGGTAAGATTTCAAGATCTAGATGCTTGCTTCAATCCATAAATAAATTTAAGGAACTTGCATACTTTCTGATCTTGCCCTCATTTCACGAACCCTTCTTCTTGCATCATATATACTTTCTTCAAGAGAGTCATTCAGAAAAGTTATCTTGACGTCCATTTATCATATTTCATAGTCTAAACTAGTGACTATGGATAAAATGATGCGAATGGATTTTAGCATGGCAACGGGAGGGAATGTCTCTTCATAATCGACTCATTCCCTTTGTGTATAGCCTTTGGCTAACAGCCGTGCCTTTAAAGTCTATGTTTTCTCATATGCACATTTTTTCTTCTTGAAGATCCATTTACATCCAATGGACTTGATATCTTTAGGTGGATCTACAAGTTCTCAGCCAGAATTGGAATACATCGATTTCATTTCTTGGTTCATGGCATCTTGCCATTTCTCCTTTTTAAGATCTTTCATCACCTCTTTAAAGGTTAATGGATCATCTTTATCAGTGTCAGATACTAGGACATGTGCCTCTAGTTCATAGCGAACATGTTGTCTTACAAGCCTCCCACTACGAAGTTGCACTGGGGGTTTCCTGAACAGGAACAACGAATTATGTGGTTTTTCATTCATTAGTTAATGATGAAAGTGGTCTGATATCATCAGATGCTAATTCTTCGAGAACTACTTTGCTCTGAGGTTTGTAATTTTCCATATAGTCGTGTTCAAGAAAATGGCTTTGTCGATACAAACACCTTTTGATCCTTGCGACTATAAAAGTACCCACCTCTCGTTTCTGGAGCATAGCTAACAAATATACACACTTCAGACTTTGAGTCTAACTTTTCAGTCTTAAGTCTAAGAATATGAGCTAGACACCCCCATATACAGAAATGACACAAACTAGGTCTGAAGCTATTCCATAACTCTAAAGGTTTCTTGCTTATAGACTTAGAATGAGTTACATTCAAAATGTAGGTTGTCATTTGAAGTGCATATCCCCAGAATGTGGGTAGTGATGAGTATCTTAATATCGACCTAACCATATCTAATAAGGTTTAGCTTCTCCTTTCTGAAACGCCATTTTGCTGTGCCATTTTAGGTACTATGAGTTGGGATAGAATGCTTTACTCCAGCGTGTAATCCTTGAATTCTAAATCTAAGTATTCACCACCTCGATGTGATCGAAGTGTTTTCAATGATTTACCTAATTACTTTTCAGCTGCAGCTTTGAAGTCCTTAAACTTTCTAAAACTTTTAGACTTTCTATTCATTAGGTAAGTATAACCATATCTAGAGTAATCGTCAATAAAAGTGAAAAAATACACCTCTAGCTTGTACATTGATCGATCCATACATTATTATGTACTAGCTTAAGTGGTTCATTGCCTCTTTGGCCCTTTACTGTGAAAGGTCTATTGGTCATTTGTTCATCTAGGCAAGACTCACAAAGATGAAGAGTCCCAACTTTTTGTTTTCTCAAAGCACCATACTTTGTTAACATGTTTAATCTATCTAGATTAATATGTCATAACCTAAGATGCCATAGATACGTGTCATCATCATTGAGAAACTCTTTGTCGTTGGTTACTTTTAAGATTAACTACTGTAAACAATTCAGAATTATTTAACGTATGTTCAGTCAGTTTAATTATACAGTTCGTTCAAAACTTTAGCATGACCAATATTAAATCCATTCTTTGAAATAATAAACTGATTATTAATAAAAGAAACTTCAAAAGATTGTTCATGCAGTAACGAAAGAGAAATCAAATTTCTCAAAAATCTAGGAATAAAATAAACATTGTTCAAAACAAGAAAATTATTTTCAAAGTTAAGATGGACTGTCCCCAATGCTTTCACTGACACGAGCGCACCACTATCAACTCTCATTATCACCTCGCCATCAGCAAGCTTTCTTGCCAAATCAAGTATATGCAAAGAAGAACATACATGATTAGTGGGTCTTAAATCCAAATATCCAGGATAACAAATCATATTTGACTAAACAAGCTTCAAGTACAAGTAAGTCACATTTACCTTTCTTTTTCAGCCCGGAGAGATACTTGTTATAGTTTCTCTTCTAGTGACCGTCAACTACATAGTGTAAACATTTTCCCTTAAGTTTGATGTCGCCTTTGTTCTTCTTGGCCTTGGGTAACTTTTTGGCTTTCTTTCGTCTTTGGTTCTTTCTCTTATCCTTACCATTATTCTTCTTCTTTTTGTCGTTCTTAACAACATTAGATGAAGATTTTTACTCAACAACATATACCTCGTCCTCTTTGGTCATACTCTTGTTCAGTGACTCAAAAGTTTACAGTTCATTCAACAATTGGGTCATTTTGAATTTTTACTTGTTCATAACATAGTTGTTGGTGAACGTAGAAAACACAGGTGTGAACGATTCAAGTATAATGCTGACTTGAGTTCGCTCATCAATGGTAGCCCTATGTACTTATGCCTCATGTATTATATTGATCATGTTCAAAACATGTTACGCACAGAAGTACATTTCTTCATCTTGGTTATCATGTAGCTCCTAGTAGCCTCATGATGACGTTGATTAGACTGTTGCCCAAACATCACATGTAAAGATTCCATAATCTCATAGGCAATTTTCATGCTTTCATGCTTGGTTCTCAGAACATCATTCATACAAATATCAAGCATAAAATTTACCCCTAACAATCTTAGGGGAATTGGCAGCGGGCTCTTCAGGATAGTCCTCAGTAAGAATAAATATGTGGTTCTCACAAATTAACATCAAGTTTAAATTTGACTTCCATCTTATAAAATTATCATCATTTAATTTTTCAAGTGCAAGTAAAGCAGTAATAAGATTTCCCATGATAATATAACTGAGGAATAAAACATACATAATTCAATATAATTGAAATAAATATCAAGAATTCAGAATGTAAGCGTGATATTTGTATGCAACATATTAAACACATAAATTTAACATTTACTAATCCACGATAAGACAACCTAATAATTAATGTGCCGCCTTATGGTCGATCAAATTAATTTTAAACTGTCGATGAGACATTCTTATCCTTAATAATTAAAACTTAAAATATATCATATTTTCTCTTTTCATAATAAGGCATCGCTTATTTGATCAAATCACAATTATCCACTCAGAGCTTAAATGAGATTTTGTGATTGTAACCCATTATTATGGATTCCATGACTTGATTTAGAATATGTCGCCTTAGGGTCGATCAAAACTAAACTACATCACTTAGTTCTATTTTCTTAAGAAGTTCAACCTTGGTATTGATACAGCTCGAAACCTTCCTTAGGGGGATGAAAACAAAGCCATCTCGAGGCCCTCACTATACCTCACGATATTGTACTAATAATGGAGACCATAAGTTACATTGACATGTCAACATTCACTCACTCACTATTTTAGCATAATGTATTTCTATTTAATTAATCAATTAATTACTAGTTAAAATAACCCTATGAATGTAAAATTAGCGGGTAATCCAATATAATTGATCTAATTTCATTTAACCTTCCAAAGAGCCTAAGTCAAAATTAAGTGAATTTAGAATAACTAATTAATTACATTCACCAAACTTTAATAAAACTCTTTTAATAAAGTTGGTTATTCTAAATGTTATTATAGCCTTTATAGTGGCGTGATTATCAAGTTTTAACTAATTAAAACTTAGCAGTTTATATGCAATTGATTTCTCAAAACAATTCATATAAACATATTAGGATAGTCCTAATCAATCATGTTTCTACTAATTAGATATGTGATTAAATAAAAATGTGTGAGATTTCATATATAGCATGTGATCGATTAATGCATGATCATGTTATCAATCAAGTCAGTAAAGATTTATTTAACAATAAAATAAACAAATGATGAACCGAGTGATTATTGGATATTTCTAAATTACAACATTTGAAAATAATTACAAAGTGGACTTCAAGAATACATATTTTTCAAATAGCTCTTTCTCAACCAGAGGCCCATCTTCGTAATCTTCAAGTTTTGATCAAAACACTTTTAATTAAGATAAACTATTTTTCTTAATCGCATCTTGTCTCATGTACTTCCCTTTGCCTTTCCGCTTACGCCTTGCTTGGACTTGATCCCACCAAATTAAGGCATGACCCGTGCTCAGGAATTTAACCTTCGCATACCTCCAACGAGAGCGAAGTCATGTGAACTCAGAAGCAGCATCAGCATTTGTTCATTAAATAATCCCATTAACTATCCTTTTAAAATTAATTGAATTTGATAGTCAAAACCAATTTGATTAGTCATCAAACTCGGATCAAAGACAATCAATTAATTAATTTTAATTTTAAAAAATTAAAATCGAGAATTATACTTTTAAAAATCAAGTTTCAAATTTAAAATTTAAAATTCAAAAATCAAACTTCAAAATTTCAAAATTTTATAGAGTAACATGTTATCAGGGTCTCTATGAAACTTCTCTTACACTAACAACAAGCCTCCGACGATAGGACTCTCCCATCGCCGCCCCCATCTACCACCGTCACCACGCATCAACCACCGCCGGTAGTCCAAACCCCGGAATCATTCACGATGTCACTGCCGGCAGCGGCGTTGCGGACGCTGATATTTCCTGTGGCGCCAGTGCTAAAAAGTCAATTTCTGGTACCGGCACCAAAATTCCTTTTTTTCTCTTCTTCATTCATCTCATGCATTCTTCATCTTCTCACGATCAGAATTTTATAACAAAATATACAAAATTAAATTAAATTCATCTGCCTAAAACGGCTTACACAAGATCTCAGGAAAAAATAAAGAACAAAGCCTAAACCTAAAAGTCAACATACAATTAACGATTCATCATTAACCATACATTCAAAAAACAAACCATCCGCTCATTCATACATATCAAAATATACATATTATGAATAATGAAAGGACACAGTATTTAATATACAAATATATAAAGGCCACTCTGAGACTAATTGTTAGAGTCTGCGGCGACGCGTGGTGGAAGGCGTGGTGGTGTTTTAAAAAAAATTATAAAATGATAATTGATCGCATCATCGCAGATCCTAAAGATGAAAATTTTTTAAATGAAAAACACTTTTTCAGATCGGATCTATTACATATTTATATATTAAATCAAAGACATATATGGATATGAAAATATATTTTGTAATCTAATCAAGCGTCTTTGCAATACAACGATCTTACTATCCGATAAATGATAGACTTCGAGATCCACATCACGATATTCCAAGCCAATCCTCAAACACACTAGGACGTGTGTAGGCACATAGAACATATCAAGAACATTTTTTTGTCTCTAGATGTACTCAACACATGAGATTTAGAGATTTTTTAGGAGGATTAATTTGTGAGGCAAAACTCTGATCGAAAAATAATTAAAAGTTCTTCACAGAGCTTTTTGATTAACTTTTAATCTCGGAGAGTTTCACCCATAATTGCAACTGTGTTATTAGCACACTGAATCCAATAAAATAATATCAATATATTTCTTAGATAATGACATGTCAAATTTTTTAAGGATTTACATAAAATAATAAATGAATTACAAATATGCAATTGAAGTGGGACCCATTACAATTGTACAACACTACAGTGCCACACGCCACGTCTCACTGTAGTGTCACATGGCACTATAGTCCATGTCAATCTCTGATTCAAAATCAGTGATTGATGTGTGGTAGTTCAACATGCCACATGACAATTTCTGTAAATTTCTTAATTATTTTAGTTAGATAAATATCTAGATATAAGTTAATCCAAAAAATAATTTATTTGATCATGCCTATCAAGTAACTTATCTGTTTGTTCAAACAATAAATTTAGTTGATTCAAAATTTAAATTATTATCTCATAATAATCAAAGATAATCTAATTCCATAAATTAGATATTTTATCTCACTTATCGATTAACACAAAATTAATCGATATTTTTATTTAATGATAATTTTCAAAAATTACATTAAATAATTAATTAATTAATTAATATAATTATCTCATAATTATATACTTGCCTCAAAAATATAATTTCTTTTACAAGTCAGTCTTTTTCTCATGTCCTGAAATATTCACACCCTAGACTGTGTAGTATAGAAGTGACTTGAGGATCATAGACTTATAATCTTAAGCTCTAATAAATCAGATTATTAATTAAACTTTTTAATTAAATAATCTTATTTATTAATTCTATTATTATTCCACTATAAATATAAAATTGCACTCTTAGATATTACAAAATGTATTTACAGAGTATTCTCGTATAGTCCATTGATATAATTAGAGCTGGTCAAAATAATATTTTTACCATTCTAATACCTCTTGATCCTTATGTACCATTTTTTTACTAGTGAACTGTCAATTTACAATCATATTATAAATTTGAGCTCAATAACCATTCAGTTTCATAATTAACACTTAAGTGGACCAATATACGATCCCTTACGAAAGCTTGGATTCTAAATTTTGTTAGATCATGTTTCTAGCCATCTATGTCACTGAATCTCCAAAATAAAAGTCACAAGCTTGTTTTACAAACAAACCTTAACGAGTGAGTCAAAAGATCCAGTAAACATGCCCAGGAGTTCATGACTACTCATGATTCATATTGATGATCATCAATTTTGATGTGCATTAAATCTTTATAATAAACTGTAATTTAATAAACATATTAATCCGCATTGGTTATGTCCCATATAATCTAATTATATAAAGCACATTCACGAAGATGTCTATCCATATCAATGATTCAGATCTAGATCACACGCATTCATGATGCTTAGTGAACCGTACTAGAAATCATTCACTAAAAATTTCATACTTTAATATGTTACAGACTATTTTATTCATTATCTTTGATCTTAATCCTCTTGTACTTATACAAGATCATAATCTGATTAATGAATATGAAATTTTTAGATATTTATATATAAATTATTTAACAATAATTCAAAAGAACAATTATAAGAAAAATGTAATTTCATTAATTTTATATTAAAAATATCTAAACACATGCTTTGAGGGCACTATGACCAACACATATTCATCCATTGAGTTTGGTAAATTCTTGATATCTGAGAAAATATTTTGGAACCAGGAATAAAAGGAAGAGACTGAATCCACCGAAGAGAGCCGAAACTAGAGCTGAACTAGCAACAACGAGTCCAAACACATCCAAACAAAGCATGGTAAACATCTTCCTCGTTTTGTAAACAAATAGGATAAACAACATGCTAAGAAATGTAACTGATGTAAAGATTTTGAATAGTAGGGATATAATTATGAAGTAACCTCCAAACAAACTACTTAATTTTTGAAGGAATAGATAGATGCCACAAAGTTTTCTGAAACTTGGGATTAATAGAAACCATAGATGGAGAAACAACTTTAAGTTGCATAGTAGATTGATTCTGTAGAATGTAATAACAAGATCTAACAGAGAAAACACCATTATTGCTAGGCCAAACAATTGGATTGACACCCAAATCATAAGAAATAGTGATAGCCAGTATCGATTTAGCAATCCAGTGTTGAAAAAAATTCTCAACAATGTTACTATTCTAAAGACCAGCATTGGTTAACATTAAATCAGAGACTAAATTAATACTAGGGCTAAAAAAAATAGAGAGATCCTCATAACCAAGAACCCACTTATTGATTAAATATTAATAGAACTATTAACACCAACTTCCCAAGAGAGATTCTTCCTTACCATTTCTTTGCCAAGCCATAAACTCTTCCAGCACAAGAGCTAGACTTACCTTCAACAACATCTAAAAATTCACAATTAGGAAAGTACAAACTCTTAAGAAGCTTAAAACAAACTCTATTAGGATTATTTAATAGAATCCATGCTTGTTTGATAAGAAGAGATAAATTGAAATCTCGTGATTGAAAATGTCATTTTCATCTTGTAGAATAGCATACTTTTTTTATTTCTTTGTTCTTTCCACATAATTCCTTAAACTCACTATAAAGTTCTTTAAATGCATCTTCTAAATCATAGACAATTTTATCGATAACATCTAAAGAGTTAACACATACCTCATCTTCATGGGCCAAGAAGCACATATTTTCAATTTATATACTTTCTTAATCTTCTTCACTATCTCTCTCATCCCAAGTTACTTGTAAAGCTTTCTTCCTATATGTCTTTGAAGAGTTTTTAAGAGTTGAATTGTCGGCCCTTATGTGACCGAACTTTTTACACTCAAAGCAAGTGAAGACACCAAGATTTAATTTCTTTTCTTCCCTTTGAAGATTCTGACTTTTTCTTTGGAGAATTATTTTGAATTCTCTTACAAGAAGGGTTATGTCTTCACCTCCATCTTCTTCTTGCTCATCCTTGTTTCTTCATACCCAGCTGATTTAAGAGAATTGTTCTTTCTTTTGGGTTCTTATTCCTCATTCTCCTTGATTCTCATATCATGCATGAGAAGAGACTTAATAAGTTCCTCAAGAGGTAAGAGAGATTTCAAATCATTAGTGATGTTAGTAAAATGCGTAAATATTTCACTAGTAGATTTAGTACTATTCATTTTAAAAAGCGCATAGCTACGAATAAGCATGCTAATTTTAGATTCTTTGACTTGATTGGTACCCTCATAAGTAACCTCAAGAATATGTCATATATCATTAGCACTGGTACACACAAAGATTCTATTGAATTCATTCTTATATAAAGAACAATAGAGTATGTTTATAGCTTTAATATTCAAGGAGAGCTTCTTCTTATAATTTTCACTCGATTTAATACTTGGTTTAGGAATATACTTACCATTAGTAGCTTTAATGAGAACATATGGACCATTCACTACAACATCCAATAGCTCACAATCTAGAGTTTGAATGCAAATTATCATGTTAGCCTTCTAATAGTTATAGTCATTACCGTTAAAGAATGAAGGTTTAGTGATTGATTGTCCTTTAACAAAGCCATCATTCAACGATGCTATATTTTATAGAATTCACACGTAAAAATCATGCAAATTGGCTCTGATACCAAAAGGACCGTGTAATAACCCAAGAGGATTAAATTGTGATCGTGTTAATTCGTGGCAAACAATTCGACGCAATAAGATGATCGCAGGAAATAAATAAATTTATTAACAAGTAATAGACTATGGACTGAATAGATAAAAAGATATGGGAGTACAGAATGAACATATTGATTTTTCGTGGTTCGATACTCATTGCATACATCCACACTCCAGGCACATCCTTGTCGTTTTTACTAAAACACGAACTTCTTCACGATTGAAAACCAAACCCTGTACACCGGTTGAGTTTCACAGCACCAATCTCGTTTTGTTACAAATTTTATGTTTTGTGAAGAATAATTAAAGTAACAACTCTCACACTAGAGTGGATAAAAATTTTGCTCTCAATCACAACTATAAGAATTTGATCATTAAGATGAATAATTTTATGGCTCAAAGACAAAGACTAAGGATGTTTCTCATAATTTTGTCTATAAATCGTACACAACATTATATGTAATTGAAACTCCAAAAGACCATCTATTTATAGGCATAGAGCCGTTGGAACATTTCAGTGTGGAGTATGTAAATGATTTTTTCTGTGTAGGAACCCATTATAAATGAATAATAAAGATAATAATTTAGAGTAAGTGAGAATAAAGACACAATATTTACTTGGAAAACCCTTAAAGGGAAGAAAACCTACAGGAAGAACTATGATATTCTCTTGTATTTCATATAGATATATGTCTCATATGTTGTTACATATGCCTCTTGCAAAGGGTTTTTCCTCTATGTTCGAAGAATTTTGACAGTGTAATGAGAGAGAAAAGAGAAAAGGCAATACACTTAATAAAGATTTGGTTGGATTGTATTCCCCTCTTTGTTTACATTTAACTTATATTTATAGACTTTTATAAAATATTATAAAATCAATATGACCACCATCCCTCTGCTTTTGGGAACCATGGCCACCCTTCCCCTACCGTTGGAGGAATGGCCACCCTTTTGGAAATACTAGGATTTTGCCAAGCGGGGCCCATGTCTTGCTTGTTTCTTTTAAATGTTACATTGATTGTATTTTCTTATAACTATCGAATTGATCATAATCATCTGATCCGTTCCACGATTCTTATCATCTTCTCTTTGATGAAGTCTTCGGTCTAGATCCTGTCACGTGTCCTGTGAGATTTTGTCTATTCATTGGCATTCATCACACTCAAGAATTTTATTTGTTGACGTGTAATGATTTGTCTTTTCTTATTCTGACGTTACGCATGCCTGTTTCTGTTCTCACGTGCTTCTTAAAAACATGCGACGTGATTTTCTTAAACAACTTTTTGATTGTTCGTTGTTAATGGTGGTTTCTCCTTTTCTTTATGCTGTTAAGTTCTTCTGTTCCTGTTCACAAATGTTTTGCGGCTGTGGAGCAACTTTTCTGTTAGCTTGCTATCGATGATAATTACTTCTCAGTCATTTGCTGTTATGTCTTTCAGAGTGTTTCCTGTTTCGTCATTTTTATTTCCTTCTCTCGTACATCAAGATCTGTGATAAGAATGTTGTATAAGCACAATAATATAATAATTTATTGAAATGAGTAAGTAATGAGTGCATCATTTCATTATTTCATCGCACGGGTTCAAGTTTGATGCCATAGGTTCATTGGTCGAATTTTTCCCGTTGTCCTTGCCACAGAATTGTTGGTAGTGTTTTTCCCGTTTCTTTACTACGAGCTCATTGATAGTGTTTCTCCCTTTTCCTTGTTTTTCTTTGTCCTTCTCTCATTTTTTAACTTTCCTCTATATTTCTACTTCGATCAATGAGAATCACTGTACACAATTTCTTCTTCTTGTTGTTCTTCAAAGACTTTAGCAAAATTGAGGATTAAAATCTGGTATTTTGCCGACTTCAAGCTTTCAACAAAACTCGCTCTTGAACACTTAGGAAACACTTATTTCTCAGTTCTCCTTAGAATACTCATTTCCATAGTAGAATCCATTTTCAAACATTTGAGTTTCAATTTATTTTGTCCCGGAATCGTTCTCATGACCTCGATCTTTGTTGGAGAATAAATACATTTGTAAAATTTGTTCCAGGAGAAAATCTTTAATTTCCTTTTAGAGAGAAGGATTTATAACCTACCCGTATTCTAAGGAATTCGGTTCAAATAAAGAATCATGGCCCCATTTTGACCTTTAGTTTCAGGATTGTCCACTGAGTTATTTTTAAGAAATATTTCATCTTTGCTTTCTTTAGTTATTTCCGTTATGAATTACTTGAGCCGTAAGACAATGATATTTCTATTTCGTAGTTTTTTATTTCCTTCTAAGAATGATGTCTGTAGACACTCCCAAGGATATAAGCTTTTAAACATGATTTACTTCTGAGAACGAAGTCTGTAGACACTCTCAAGGACGTAGGCTCCTTCCGTGGATCCATGGTCCCGTTTTCATTTCCTTCTGAGAATGGAGTCCGTAGACACTCCCACGGTTTACGCCCTTAGTTCATTCTGAGAGTAGGACTTACAAATTGTCCCTCCCAAGGATTTACCCTTAGTTTTTTCTAAGAGTAGGACTTATGAATTGCTGCTCCCATTTTCGTACTCATAGCCGTTTCCATTTCCGTACTTGTTTTCCTTTTCCATACCCATTTCCATACTCATAGCCGTTCTTGTTGTCACGATTTTTCTATTCCCATTGTCGAGACATTCCGCTCCCATTTTCAAGATAATTCTATTTTTGCCGTCAAGACAATTCCGTTCCCATCATCAAGACATTTTTTTCCCGTCGTCTGGACTTTTCTTTCCCGATGTCAAGAAATTTACTTCTCATTGTCAAGACAATTCTTTCCCATTCTCAAGACTTTCTTTTTATCAATACAATTCTTTCCCATTGTCAAGACAATTCTTTTCCGTTCTCAAGAGTTTTCCAGTAGTCAAGACATTTCCTTTCCGTTGTCAAGACTATTCTTTTTTGTTCTCAAGACTTTCCCCATTCTCAAGACAATTATTTCCCGTTGTCAAGACAATTCTTTCCCGTTGTCAAGACTTTTCCTGTTGTCAAGACATTTCTTTCCCGTTGTCAAGACTTTTGCTTATCATAAATCAAATAAATTCTTTCAATTTTTTAGAAGCTGATAATGATGTAAAAGAAATAAGCCAATCGAATATACAAGGAACGAGTTTACTATTTTTCATTCCATTTTTCAGTTTTGTACTTGTTGTCATTTTCATCTCTACTTCTAACCCGTTGCAGTTTCCGTTTCCGCTTTAGTTGTTTGGGGGGGCATTTGATTTGGTTTTTGACATTTTGGAAGGGATTTCTCGAGTTTTTCTCTCACTCTCAATGGAAGTACCAAAATGTAAATGACTTTTTCTGTGTGGGGAACCCTTTACGTACGAATAATAAATATAATAACTAGAGAGAATTGGAGAATAAAGACACCATAATTTATGTGAAAAACTCTTAAAGGGAAGAAAAACTACGGGAAGAACTATGATATTCTCTTGTATTTTATGTAGGTATGTGTCTCCTATGTTGTTACATATGTCTCTTGCAAAAGGTCCTCTATGTTCGAGGAATTTTGATAGTGTAATGAGATAGAAGAGAGAAAAGGTAATACACTTAATAAAAATTTACTTGGATTGTATCCCCCTATTTGTTTATATTGAACTTATATTTATAGGCTTTTATGAAATATAAGAAAATTAACATGGCCACCTTCCCCCTACTTTTGGGAGGCATGGCCACCATTTCTCTACTGTTGGAGGCATGGCCACCTTTCCTATACTGTTGAAGTAATGACCAACCTTTTGGGATTAATATTATGTTTGTAGGATTTTCCTAAGCGGGGCCTATGTCTTGCGTATTTCTTTTAACTGCCGCGTTGACTGTATTTCCTTATACCTGTCGAATTGATAATAATCGCCTGATCCCTTCTAGGGTTATGTCCTATTCTCTTTGATGGAGTCTTTGATCTAGATCCTTCCACATGTCGTGTGAGATTTTGACTATTCAGAGTAGACGGCCGCTACCAATGACCGGTCATCCAATCAACCGTTTTATTTTGAAGATTTTGTAGAAATTGCTTTTCTAAGGCTGTTTGACTTCAAAGCTCGTCCGCTGATACAGTTGCGGACGTCCACTACCAACTGAGATGGGCAAAAACATTTTCGTTAAAGCATTTTATCATAGTAAAAAATATTTTGCCAAAAATAATGTAATGTGAAGGTCTTCAAAATTTGTTTTAACTAATCTATGAGTCTTAATAAACTTAATAACTGAGCTCCTTTATGAAATATGTCTTCACAAAATCTTCATAATATCTTCACTCCTCTTCTTAATCTTCAATGTAGGTATTGCTGCACATGACAAAAACTCTTGCAAACAACATTAGTAATCGCCTGTTTTTTGTTATTAATAAAATTAGATCATTAATTCAAAGAGTCAACATTTTACTAATAAGTAAAAGAGTAAAAGTTTATTATTTTATTTCTTGCTCTGCGTTTGAAAACTGAACAAAAAGATCAATTATTCTTATTTGTCAAAACAAACCGAACCATTAAGACGGAAGGAACGAACCACATCAATTTAGTTTTGTCCGGCTGGTACGAATTGTTAAACACATTGAGGTACTTTCACACACAATTGTGATTACCTAGTACCATACCAGCCCGGTACGGCAGACTCCCTTCCCCGCACTCACACACATATTATCACTATATAACTCATAGACTCCCTTCCCCCGCACTCACACACATATTATCACTATATAACTCATAGACTCCCTTCCCCGCGCTCACACATATTATCACTATATAATTCATATAATGACACTTAACAAATGATAATAAAAATAAATTTGTTTCATTAATACGTAAGAAAATAAAAATAATCATATTTTTCATAACTTATTAATTTCTATTATGGAAATGATCAAATCTTTTTGTTGATTTATGTTCAAAACTACTTTTATAAAATTACATAGCAAGTGCAATGCATGTGAGATACATATAGTATATTAAAAAAATTCTTGTGAAGAAACATTTGGTATCTACAAAATATCCTTTTATCAGTAGTTTTATGTCTTTCATATTTAAGAACTAATTGAAAAATTTCAATCAAAATAAAATAACTAATTGGTTATTTCTAAAATAAAAGCATATAATTAAATTTTTGTGATAATAAAATTATAAGTATTTCATAAATATAAGTCTAGATAAAATATCACATGCATCATATTATTATACAACGTAACCATTTTTTATTTAATTGACAAAAGAATGACTAATGATTATTAAAAAATAATTTAATATCTTTTTTGTATTTATGAGATCAAGTTATTTCTTCTATATTTCATTTTATTTAATAAATGATTTCAGTAAAATGTCACGTTTATTTTCATAAAATAACTCTATTATAATTTATTTTTCACTTTTCAATTAAATTTGTTACTATTTGTCAAAAGTGAATTATTTACTACTAACACAATTGCATTGGTATCTAAAAAAATTAGTTTGATTTGATTCCATCCTCCATCAATTTTCTCTCCAAACGTTTATCTTACTCAATTTCCTATATTTCATCCAAAATCACTTGTATTTTACCCTTTCTGTTCTTATTGCTCTAGGCATGTAAACCATGGAGGAGAGGGAGACTCTTTAAATATAATTATTGATTATGATAATTACTAGAACTGAATTGAATTGTGTCTATAATTATATATTCGGTCATGCCTTTTCAATTTTATAATTTGATTATTGGTCATGTATTTCTTAACTTCATTAAACTTTAGTTTTCACATATCACATAGTTTATTGTTTTCTCTTTCTCTATTTTCATATTAAAATTTCAAGATATTATCTTAAGTTATTGTATTTATATTTTGAAGTTTTCATGTGATATTATACAATTGACTTTAATGTGGAAATATATGAAAAGAGTAGCGAAGAATCTAATGCAAACCAGTAAAGATGAAGATAATGAATCAGAAAGAATAAAGCTATGATAAGAAGAGAAGAGAGAAAGAAAGAGAGGAGGGAAGCAAGAAGATAATTAAATGACCTTTCATTACTGCGTTACTAACTAATCAAGTAGTTACAAGACTATTTTTTTAGACTGATATAAAGGAGATACGATAACTATCATTACAGGTATTACTATTTGTTGAGACAATTAGCTCACTAATTGATTTATTGATTTTCTCTCATCATTAATACACTTAACATCCCCTCTCAAAATTATGTCTGAGGATAAAGGCATGAGTTTGATCTTCAAAGCAGTGATTCTAGGGGTAGATAATGGTTTGGTAAAGAGATCAACAAGTTGAAATTCAGTCCCAATGTGATGAACTTTAAGCTCCGTTTTAACCATATTTTCTCTCATAAAGTGATAATCTATTTCCACATGCTTGTTCTAGCATGGAAGACTGGATTTGAAGCGAGGGCAATAGCTGAGGTGTTATCACACCATAAGGAAAGAGGTTCTTTCAGAAAAAGCATGCAGATCATATAAAAGTTGCTTCAGGCAGGTAAGTTCAACAGCAGTATTTGCCAGAGCCTTGTATTCTGCTTCTGTAGAGGACCTGGAAACTATTATTTTTTTTCACTCCAAGAAATTGGATTGTAGCCTAAAAAACTACAAAACCAGAAGTAGACCTATTGGCTATTGGGTCACCAGCCCAATCTGCATTTGTAAAGGCACTTAAATGTAAAAGTCTTGGTCTAAACCAGATTCCATGATTTAAAGTACCATTAATGTATCTAAGGATTCTCTTGACAGCTGAGAAGTGTATTGTAGTAGGGGAATGCATGAATTGGCATACCTTATTGACAAAAAAGGCAATATCGGGTCTAGTAAAGGTTAAGTATTACAAAGCTCCTATAATACTTCTGTAAGTTCTTATATCAGAGATAGGGGAACCTGAGCTTGATGTGAGGTAAGATTTGGTTGAACAAGGAGAATTGCAAGGTTTTGCATCTGTCATACCAGCTTTCTTGAGAAGATCTCTAACATACTTGAGCTGATTGACAAAGATACCTTTGTCAGTTTGGTGAATTTATAACCCCCCAAAATATTGAAGCTGGCCAAGATTAGTCATCTCAAACTCCTTTTACAGTGAAGAAATGAGAAGATATGTGAAGTGAGAATTTGCGCCACTGATGATTATATCATCAACATAAAGAAGGAGGTATGTAAGAGATGTCCCATTTGATTTAATAAAGATAGAGGTGTCTGCATGAGAAGCTATGAATCCCAGAGTCAAAAGATAGGTAGTAAACCTATCAAACTAGGCATTTGGAGCCTATTTTAATTCATAGAGAGATTTATTTAGCTTGCAAACATAATTAGGTCTAAAGTTGTCTTTAAAACCAGGTGGCTGTGACATATACACTTCTTCTTTCAGAAATCCATGTAAGAAAGAATTCTTCACGTCCAGTTGTCTAAGGGACCACTTAAACTAAACTGTAAGAGAGAGAATGATTCTAACAGTTGACTTTTTTACTACAAGACTGAATGTTTCTTCATAGTCCAAGCCTTGCTTTGTGCTTGGCTATGAAACATCTTAATTGTACTTGAGTCTATAGACCCATTTGCAGCTAATCAAGTTCTTTTCAGGAGGTAATGGTACTAGTGTCCATGTATTTTAGGCATGGAATGCCTGAAACTCATCTTTCATAGCCTCAATCCATTGTGTGTGTTTAGATGCAATAATAAAAGTTTAGGTTCAGTTATTGTAGGACTAAATTTATCAGATGCAACATAGGCTTTCTTTTTAACAATACCTGTTTTAGACCTAGTTCTCATAAAATGAGTATTTGTAACAACAGTTATGTTAATAACAGAAGCAGAATTAACATGTAATCAGGAATGAAGATGTCAATGGCTAAGGAATTTGAAATATCAGATGGAGATTGAACACTAGAATTACTATAAAAAAGAGTTGTACTAAAAGAGTTATGATTATCTCAAGACATAGAATGATCACTCAGAATTATGCTCTGAAGAAGTATTATCAAGATCAGTGTGAATTAAATCTGTGTATTTTGAGCAACATCAGTATTTTCATTTTTAGTTTCATGTAAAACATGATAAGAAAGAAATGTATCAAAAGAAAAGATATTCTGAGAAGGACTATGAGCAACACCAGTAGACTTCTTAGTTAATTGAGAATAGGGAAAAATAGGGTTATCAAATATCACATGTCTTGAGGTATACATCCTTTTAGTAATAGGTTCAAAACACAAATACCATTTAAACTCTAATGCATAGCCAATAAAGATGCATTTATTAGATTTAGGTTGTAATTTATGGTTGTTATAAGGTTTAAGCAAAGGATAACATGCACATCCAAAAGATTTGGGATGTGTATAATCTGGAATTTTGTTATGAAGTTTCTCAAAATTTTACATGTTGTTTAAAGAGGCTAAGGGCATTCTGTTAATCAGAAAAGTAACTATGAGTCCAGAAATAAAGAGGTAAAGAAGACTATGTAGCATAACTAAATCAGTTTCAATTATATGTCTATGCTTACTCTCAATAATTCCATTTTGTTGAGTGGTATATGGGCAGGATTTTTATGAATTATGCCACTGTTTTGAAGAAAATTCTTAAACTGATTACTGGTATACTCTCCTCCACCATCATTTCTTAATATCTTGATTTCAGTTGAGAATTGATTTTTAACAAAGACTTTAAACTTCATGAAAACAGAGAATACTTCAGACTTGGAGGTTAGAGGAAACATTCAAACATATCTAGAGAAATCATCAATGAATGACACATAGTATTTATATCCTGAAAGAGATATAATGGGTGAAGGACCCCATACATCCGAGTGAACAATTTCTAAAGGAGAACTAGTAAAGGAAGTATACAAAGTAAAGGAAAGTATTGACATCTTGTTAAGCATACAACTTTCATAGACACATGTATTTGGACAAGCAAGCTTCAAAACATTGTTGGATGTGTGCCCAAGCCTATTGTGCCAGATTGAATTTTAAGTCTTTGTTCCAATGTAAGCTACTGGTGTGAATTTAGATTTTGGAGCTGTTATAGAGGATGGAATCGGATAAAGACCATTTTCACTAGTCCTTTGTACATGATTGTGCCCTTGATTTTGGGTGCATTTAGATCCAGGTCCTTTGAGCATAAAAAATAAAGATACAACTATTATACAAACAACACTGATACACAGAGAAAAGATTAGTTGCAATATTGGGTGCACAATGGATTTTAGGCATGTCAAAAGAATGAGTGCCAGTACATAACAAGCTAGAACCAGAATGAGTGATAGGAATAGACTAACCATTACCAACTGCAACATTTTCTTCACTGATATATTCTTTAGAGTATAACATATTGTTCATATAAGGAGTAAGATGTATATTGTAGCCAGAGCCTGTCAGCCACACTTGTTGATTAGGTTGCCCAGGTTAGCTAGTAGGATTATTGACCATTGTTGCCATAGCAACAAGTTGAGTTGTAGAGTTTCTTCCCTGGTATGAATGAATCATTCTGTTGTAACAGTCAACATCACTGTGTCCATACTTCATACAGATTTGACACTAAATTCTAGTGTCTGTTGTAGGCTAAAATTGAGTAGGTAGGTTACCAAGAATTGATGGAATAGATCCATAAGTTTGATTAAATGAAGATTGGTTTGAAAAAGATCCATTTCTACCTCTTCTTTGGCCGAACCCTCTTCATGGATTGAATCTACCTCCCCTCAAGAATCTCCCTCTTCCTCTATTAAATTGACCACCTATGTGAAACTATTGACTGTTTTGTGCTGCATAAAATGATGTTGTTTGAAAAAGATTATCTTGCTACCTATTTTTAACAGTAAGAGTCTTTTCTTCAGACTTTCGAAGAACATGATGTTCTTCAAGATTCATGGGTTCAGCTCTTGCTCTAACAGTGATGTTAAGTGTATTGTATTCTGCTGGTAAGCCATTGATGGTGTAGATAAGTATATCTTCATCCCCCATGTCAACTGAAACAACAAGTTTGTCCTAAGCTCCTTTATTTTGAGAATGTAGGCATCAATATCTTCGTTTCCTCTGTTAAAGCTGCAAAATATTCGATCTAGAAATTGAACAGAATCTTCTTTCCAGTGCTGACCAAAATTCATTTGAGGTATTGCATCCTACTACATAGGATAATGCCAGTTGTGATAGAGTACCATTTACCAAGGTAACAAGAGCATGATCTTGACTAATCCATTGATCATATTTTAGGTTTCTTGATATTTCTTGTTTATCATTTGTAACATAGGACCCGAGACAAGTAGAACTGCCATGAACAAAGCCAAAAACTGATTGAGATTAGATTGCATATATTTGATAGAAGAAAAATGGGAGAATCGTTGGTGGCTGTCATGAGATTAGACATTTGTCTTTATAAGGTTCTGATACCATGTGGAAATATATGAAAAGAGCAGTGACGAATGTAGTGCAAACCAGTAAAGATCAAGATAATGAATCAGAAAGAATAAAGCCATGATAAGAAGAGAAGAGAGAAAGAAAGAGAAAAGGGAAGCAAGAAGAGAATTCTATGAACTTTCATTACTACATTACTAACTAATCAAGTAGATATGAGATTATTTTTTTAGACTGATATAAAGGACATATGCTAACTGTTATTACATGTATTATTATATGTTGAGACAGTTAGCTCACTAACTGATTTACTGATTTTCACTCATCATTAATACACTTAACATTTAAGAATCCCGTTCATTATATGAGTCTTCACCTAGTATTATTATTATTATTATAATATAAAATAGGCTCAATGGGAGAAACTTTTAGTTGATTAACATACCATTTTTTTTCTTTCATTCCAATTTTAGACATATGAAAGTAATCGAATAATAATTTAAGTTTTTTATGTTCATTTTTGAAAAAAATGTTTTTACATTGTAAAGGAAAAAATCCACCGTCTTTGAGAATAGGTCGTGAACTTCATATATCATAATATGAAAATCAAGAGAATAATTTAGAGAGAGAGAGAATAATGACATCATGATTTACGTGGAAAACCCTTAAAGGGAAGAAAAACCACAGTGAGATTTTGATAATATTTCATTACGGAGAAAGGGTTTACAATGCTAATGGGTATTGAGAGTTGTTCTCTCCCGTTGAAGTTACATCTTGCCTTTATTTATAGGCTTTCAATCGGGTACATAGAATCTGATATAGCTTATCTAATTCTATTTGAAAATAGAATCAACAAAATATTCCATGAGCTCTAACTTATCAACAATAAAAATCAAGTGAATCTTGATCGTGTGATCAATCTAATGGTCTTATTAGCTTCTCTTTGGATTGCTATGTCAGCAATCCATGTATTTTCGTCTGATTGATCTATTCTTTATAACTGCCTAGTTGATCTTACGATTCTCGTTCTATCTTCTCTTCGATGGAGTATTCGATCTAGATCTTGCCACGTGTCATGTGAAATTATTCCTGTTCATTTGCCCCAATTACAGTTGATGAAGTCTTTCTTCATTCAGGTGTAATGATTTGATTCCTTGATCTTTTACATTAGATTCATTGGACCTGCGATAATAATAATCAGTAAAAGTTAACAGTAATTATAGAGAGTTACTTTACCGAATGACGTGCGTTTAAAAGTTGCGTGTGCTTTCTTTTATTTCATTCTCATATTCTCATAATGGTCTGTTCCAACGTTTTTAATTCTCATTCTCACTAAGAATATGACTTGGCTCTCTAATTTCCATTTTCGTTAAAAGCCTGATCTGGCGCTTCGATCTTTGCTCCCGATAAAAATATGATATGGTGCATGGGTTCCATCTTCACTAAGAGGTCTGATCTAGCGTTCGATTTCCATATCTCCCCAAGAGGTCTGATCTGGCGCATGATTTCCATCTTCCCCAAGAGATCTGATTTGGTGTCCGATTCTGTTCTCGCTAGGGGGTCTGGTCTGGAGCTCGATTTCGTTCTCGCTAGGGGGTCTGGTCTGGAGCTCGAATTCTATTTTTGGTACAAGATCTGATCTGGAGTTTGGTTTTTGCTTTCGCTATAAGATCTGATCTAGAGCTTGGTTTCCATCTTCGCTAAAAAGTTTGATCTGACGCACAGTTTCGTTCTCACTAGGGGGTCTGCTTCGACGCTTCAGATTCTTTTATGACGTTTTGACTCTCCCCAGTCATTTCTTTCATCGCTTCCCATCCTTGTGCTCAGGTTTAATAACTGTTAAAACAAATTTTCCAAGCAGCTATTTAACAAGTCTTTGTTAACCTTCTCATTAAGGATGCAACTGCCAACCCTTCTATTGAAGATGTTGCCACTGATGCAACCATATTCTCTTGTATCTTTTTGTAATATTTCCTTTATTCCAGACATAGCAAATTTTCTTTTCCTTTATTTGTAGTTCTTTTTCCTTTGTCACTTTTTTCCATTCACATGGACTGGTTTGTTTAAAGATGACTTCTAGTCTTCTTTTGAGAATAGCTACTGATTGTGGAGTTCCTCCAGTTTCCTTTTGCTACTAGCTCATTAATAGAGTTTTCTCGTTTTCTTTAATACGGGTTCATTGATAGAGTTTATCCTGTTTCTTCATTTTTCTTTTCCTTCTCTCATATATTAAGATATGTGATAAGAATATTGAACAATAAGAAAATTAAGTAAGAAATGAGTCTATCATTTCATAATTTCATTGTAGGAGTTTGAGTTTGATGTCCCACTTCCATTGATTGAATTTCTCCCATTTCCTTGTTTTTCTTTTTCCTTCTCTTGTTTTGTATTTTTCTTTTGTACTTCAGCTTCAATCAATATAAATACTCTGTCTGTACAATTTTTCTTTTATTGAACTCTCTTTTTGTTGTATTGATTTTTCAAGGGCTTAGGTTCAAATAAAGAACCATGGCCTCGTCTTCGTTATGAGAGAATGAATTATGAACTGTCATTTTCTTTTGAGAGAAGGACTTAGGTTTAAATAAAAAACCATGGTCTCGTTTTCGTTTTAAGGACTTATGAACTACCATTTTCTTTTGAGAGGGGGACTTAGGTAATAAAAAACCATGACCTCATTTTTATTTTCTGCATTCTAGGAGAATGTCTCACAAGGTGTCTGCTCCCAATGACATAGGTTCAAATAAAGAACCATAGCTCCATCTTCATTCTGAGAGTATGACTTATGAACTGTCATTTTCTTTTGAGAGAAGGAATTAGGTTCAAATAAAGAACCATGACCTCATTTTTACTTTGAGATGGACTTACAAACTGCCAATTTTCTTTTTAGAGGAGGACTTGAGTTCAAATAAAGAACCATTGCCTCATTTTTATTTCATTCTGAGAACAGCGTCCGTAGAAACTCCCAAAAGGACTTAAGCTCCTTCCGCGGAACCGTGATCCCGTTTTGATTTACCACCAGTTCATTGATAGCATTTTTCCTGTTTCCTTTCTTTTCTCGCTTCTTGTTCCTTTCTTCCTGGCCTTCCTGTTTTAAAACGTTGAAGCTGCAGCCTTCCTTGACTTTTCTTTACTGGCTTTTTCTTTGCTGAGCTTTTATTTTCTCGGGTTTTGTTTACTTAGCTCAGCCTTTCTTTTCTTAGCTTTGAAGTTATTTCCTCAACTACTTTTCTTTTTTGCTTTTAAGTTCTTTCCTCAACTTTTTTTTTCCTAAAGTTATTTCCTCAACTTCTTCTCTAAAGTTCTTTCCTCAACTCTTTTCATTTCTGAAGTTCTTTCCTCAACTCTTTTCTTTTCTACTCTGAAGTTCTAAATATTTTTCCGTTCTTAGGACATTTCATTTTTCACGTTCTGAAGACATTTCCTTTTCCCATCTCTAGACTTTCCCGTGCTGAAGATGTAACCTTTTTCATTCTGAAGACATTTCATTTTCTGTTCTTCAGATATTTCTTTTTCCTTGTTCAGAAGACATTTCATTTTTCTTGTTCTGAAGATATTTCCTTTTCCCATCTCCAGATTTTCCAATTCTAGAGATGTTTCCTTTTCCCATCTTCAGACTTTCCCATTCTGAAGATGTCTCCTTTTCCGTTCTGAAGATATTTCCTTTTCCCATCTCCAGATTTTCCCGTTCTGGAGATGTTTCATTTTCCGTTCTGAAGACATTTCTTTTTCCGTTCTTCAGACATTTCTTTTTCTGTGTTCTGAAGACATTTCCTTTTCCGTGTTCTGAAGACATTTCCTTTTTCCATCTCCAAATTTTCCCGTTCTGAAGATGTTTCCTTTTCCCATCTCCAGACTTTCCCATTTTGAAGATGTTTCATTTTTCGTTCTGAAGACATTTCTTTTTCCCATTCTAAAGAAGTTTTCTTCTCTGTTCAGAATACATTTCCTTTTCCCATCTCCAGACTTTCCCGTTCTAAGAATGGCATACGTAGACGCTCCCAAGACTTAGGCTTTTTGAGAGGGACTTACGAACTGCTCATTTTCTTTTGAGAGGAGGACTTAGGTTCAAATAAATAACCATGGCCCCATTTTTACTTCTTTCTGAGAACAGCATCAGTAGACATTCCAAAGCACTTAGTCTTTTTCTGTGGAACCGTGGCCCCGTTTTGATTTCCTTAGAACGGCATACGTAGACGTACCCAATAATCTCCTTCAGTGGAACTATGACCCCATTTCGATTTCCTTCTGAGGGTAGGACTTATGAACTGCCCCTCCCAAGGATTTATGCCCTTAGTTCCTTCTGAGAGTAGGACTTATGAATTGCCCCTCTCAAGGACTTACGCCATTAGTTCCTTCTAAGAGTATGACTTAGAACTACCCTTCTCAAGAACTTACGCCCTTAGTTTCTTCTGAGAGTAGGACTTATGAACTGCCCCTCCCAAGAACTTTCGCCCTTAGTTCCTTTTGAGATTAGGACTCATGAATTACCCCTCCTAATGACTTACGCCCTTAGTTCCTTCTGAGAGTAGGACTTATGAATTGCCCCTCCCAAGGACTTATGCCCTTAGTTCCTTCTGAGAGTAGGACTTATAAACTGCCCACCCAAACGACTTACGCCCTTAGTTCATTTAGAGAATAGGACTTATGAAATGCCTGCTCTCAATGACTCACGCCCTAATTTCCATTGTTGTTGAAGAAGAGAAAAGTTGTCACCAAGTATTTGTCTTGTAAGTAGTTTTTGCGATGATTTAAGATTCATCGTGTAGTTGGCTTCCATAAAATACAGTTTAATTTATGAAATTGACCGTTTTGCATATTCTACTTTCTTGAATAGCCTTCACAAAAATTATCATAACTTTTGCTCGAGAGCTCCAAATCGAGTTCTGCAAAATTCTTCAATAAGTAGATATCCTGCTCGAGAGCTCCAAATGGAGCCTAACTTGATTTCCGCAAGATTCTCATGTAATTTTTCTTTCAGCTTTCTTCATTTTACTTTCTATTTCCACGTTGTCGCTTCTGTTGTTAAGACATTCTTGATCTCGTTGTTTGTACATCTTTTATTTTCCTGGTAAAGTCCATTTGAAGGGTTATCAAGTCGTAACCTTCCGTTCTAAAAATTTGAATGACTTTCTTTTTTACTGTTCTGAAGTGTCAGCTTTCTTGTCTCAAGCGGCAACTATCCTGTTCTGAAGTGTCAGCTTTCTTGTCTAAAGTGAACGTGATCTTCTTTGCTCTTCTTTTCCTTTCTGCCGAATTTTTATTCTGAAATTGACTTCCTTTATTTTTTTTTGTGAAGAGCTTAAGTTTCTCTGATCTGAACTTCAACTTTTCCATTTTGTAGCTCTGACTTCGACTTTTCTGAAACTCTGACTTTAACTTTTCTATTTGAAAGCCTTTTTATTTTATAAGATTTCTGATATGAGCCTTCTGAGCTTTCTGAGCTTTTCTGATCTGCGTTTTCTGAGCTCTTCTGATCTGAGCTTTTTGAGCCCTTCTTTCTAAGCTCTTCTCATCTTTTCTGATTTGAGCTTTTCTGATATGAGCTTTTCTGATAAGAGATTTTTGAGCTTCTTCTGAACTTTTCTAAGCTTTTTAAGCTTTTTTTATCTGAGTTTTCTGAGCTTTTCTGATATGTGCTTTCTAAGCTCAACTTTTAATATTCGCTTTGATTTTTTTTTTTGCTTGAAGCTTCCTCCGTAGTGACATTTTCATGGTGGAGATGTTGTCCCTCGTAGTTGGTGATGACGGGAGCGACCATTACCACAATTTTCAAGATTCAATTACACGAATAGATTTAATAATAATTTTTTTATAAATAATAATTGTACAAAAGAAATATTTTAAACGAACATGAATGAGTTTACCGCTCTTTGCTTCCATTTTTGGTTTGTAGTCATTTTTGTTTCTACTTCTCTTTTGAGTTTCTGTATTGCTAGTTTTTCCATTCCTGCTTCCGGTTCGGCTTCCGTTTCCACGTTTTCTTCTGTTTCTACTTCCGCTTCAGTTGTTGAGGGGGCGTTTGATTTAGTTTTGAGCGTTTTGGGAAATGATATCTTAAGTTTTTCTCTCGCTCTCAACAAGAGGACCAAATGTAAAGGAAAAAATGATACCATGATTTACGTGAAAAACCTTTAAAGGGAAGAAAAATTACGGTGAGATTTTGATAGTATTTCATTATGGAGAAATGATTTACAAGGCTAATGGGTGTTTAAAGTTGTTCTCTCCCATTTGAGTTACATCTTGCCTTTATTTATAGGCTTTCAATCAGTAACATAGAATCTGATATAGCCTATCTAATTCTATCTGAAAATAGAATAAACAGAATATTCCATGAGGTTTAGCTTATCAACAATAACAACCAAGTGAATTGACCGTGTGATCAATCCAATGGTCTTATTAGCTTCTCTTTGGATTGCTATGTCAGCAATCCATGTACTTTTGTCTGATTTATCTATTCTTTATAACCGCCTAGTTGATCTTACTATTCTCGTTCTATCTTCTTTTCGATAGAGTATTCGATCTAGATCTTGTTACTTGTCATGTGAAATTATTCATGTTCATACATATTTTTCATAATTTTTTAAATTCATAATATAATGGATGTCTTGACATTTTGTTTAAATTTAATTAATATGTTTTAATTAAATTTGATGGCAAAGTACAAAACAATCATTAGTAGGTGTTTTAATATCATGTTAAATTTACTTATTACCGTGAAATATTATTCTTTTCGTAGCACATTTAAAATTTTTATTATCGTAAAAAATAAAGTTAATGACAAATTTACATTAAATATTGAAAATAATAAACATATATACTTAACAAATAAATGTATGAAATGAATTTGATGGATTAACAAGTATATCAATGCACTTGCTGCTTGATTAGTTTAAAAAAAAGAGTAGATAGAACTAATAGTAGAAAACATACTAATTTAAATCACAACTTATTCCACACCAATAAGTATATTTTGTCCTGATCAACAAATTATAATTGATTTTTTTTTGGAATTTGCACATTGTTTCATGGCCTACAACAGCATTCTATAAAATCTTGCCAGGAAAGGATCTTCCATTTAGTCTAACTTCACCAGTAATCCCAGAATTACAAAGGGCTTGAACTTTATTGTTCATTATTAATAAGATTGCCGAAGGGGATATTCATCAGTTTCAAATAAATGTTTTGTGGGCTTTACGTGAATATTATATGTCATAATACGTGTGGAAAAATGATTTAAGAAGTTCTTCCACAATTTTAAAAAGGATGAGCTCGAATCATTGTAACTCTTATTTATCTTAAGTATAATATAATTTTGGCAAAAAAATCCAAGGCATTTCTCTGACAAATATGCAACCTAAAACGATTAAACTGTACATATGGGGTATGTAAATGAAGTCGTTAATGAGAACTGATTCTATGTTATATTTGGTAAGTGTCGAACACTCATGTACAATCACTTTCATATATCTAAAGGTGCACTTACTAATATATCAACTCGATCAAATGGTTATTTTAGCAGCCAATAAAACATATTCAACTTCATAGAAAACATATCAACTCGATCCAATTGAATGCAATAATATCATCATATTATAAAAAATCTTCTGAATTTTCTTTTACAAAGTACTGTAGTGATTTTGAGGGCTCGATGTTTAAATTAGAAGCTAATGCTTTCGCTCTTCCCTGCGTCTCTTTTCTTTCACTCTGTCTGCCTCAACCTATAAAATTAGGAGAGACTCTAACTATATGGTCCAACTTGGTGATTACTAAAACTACTCGTGGTCGTGGAGGAAGAATTTCTGAACTCAACTCCTTATGAATTGTAAAAATAAAAGTTTAAAGAAAGAAATTAATAGTATTTTTTTTTCAAAAGAGTTTTTATAATTAACGCGCCTTAGCGTGCAATACATATGTGGGGTCGTTTGGTTTGAGTGAATGAGAATAATAATTGAATTGACGGAAAATGAATATACAAGAATTAAATTGATGGAAAAATATGATTAACATGTTTGGTTGTATAGATTATCTATAGAATAATTGATGAAAAATTAGGATTGCTATGTTTGATATAGATAAAATTAGGATTGCTATGTTTGGACTATAATATAACAGATTTAATTTTAATTAACTGCAAGTTTAATTATAGAATTGTATTAAATAATAAAATTTCGAATGAAATTTTATATAAAAATAATAATACATTAAAGTGGAGGGGTCTAAAAATAACTTTATTAGATTGTCCACTTTTTGGATTGTCTCACTTTTTGGATTGTCTCATTTCGGATTACCAAGATAAATATGGATTACCTTATTTTTTGGGAGGTAATTCAATCACACCCATATGAGGGGAGGTAATTCAATCACGCCCATATGAGGTAAAATAGGATGTAACTGTATTCATGGGAAACTTGGTTTACTGGGCAATTAACTGAAAAACAAATTTGTCAATTTAATTACCTTAAGGTTTTCCACCTTGGGAATTGGGATAGCGCTACTAAAACGGACCCTGAATGTATAAGGCATACTGAATGCACTTTAGAATGAGATGACGATGTGAGTTGAACTGATGTGATTGGTCAAGCTCACGATGGACAACTTTGAACGAGACATGTAGCTATAGACTGGTGTGTACAAGCGAATTCACGTAGAAGAGTGGCATATATGATCTAATTGGCTGAAGCCGAGGCCCAGGAAAAAGAAGCAGAATTGTAAGGGTCGATAAAAGGGTACAATTACAAGCTGAATATTTAGGGTACGAAATATTCCTTTGGTAAGTGTAAATCTCAGCCCAATACGAGAAGCCGAAATTTACAAAAGGAATAACCCACAGGAAGTGGACCGCACATTAAGAACGACAGCGACATCCAAGGTAAGTCAGAATAAATTTCAGTAAGCGCTATATAACTGACTCTAAACCTAACTTAAAGGAGGGGGAGGGGGGAGGGTTGCTTATTGGTTACACTCTCATAGCACAAGGAAGAACGTTTGACTTGACCGTGAGAGTTCCTTTCTTATTCATCACCCTTGATGTTGTTTATGGGTAGTTAACCCCGTTTTGTAGCTTTGTCTTTCTTTGCAAGTATATTTTAGAATTGTGTCTATAAAATAATGTATAATAACTATTTATGAATATTTAATTATTTCTCTAACATTTAGGTATTAATGAATTTTATGAATCAATAAAAGTTTTTCTTTAATTAAAATGTGTTTATAATTTACTTAAATCCTAAGGATCAACTGGATAATCGAGTCTGATTACGACTGTATGTTGAACTAAACGATAACAGTCTTGGAGCATGAGAGTCGAGACTCTAACGATTGATCTAGACATGTTATGGAACATGTTGAATAGACCAGTCACTATAAGAATTAAGTGTTTTAATAGCACTGAACGATTGCACTTCTTATTAAAATGCAATGATAGTCGACTAATTTTATGTGGGCAAAGGCGGGGAACAAAAATCCAAACCCACGCCTAATTAAAACTAAAAAACTTAAGTCAATATTTGTCTCACACAATACAACGCCTCTCTTCAACTCCCTCACCTCTCTCTGTGCGACGAAGCTTACACAGAGTAACCTCTACGACGAAGGCTCCTCGCGAGGTGAACCTCTCTATCAGATCTTTCTTGCATGCCTCTCTTACAACTCTCACTTTTAAATTTCTATCATGGATTCTCTCGCACAACTCTTTCTACTCTGAGCTCTCTCTCGTAGTCCCTCTCTTAGATCTATGAATCCATCGATTTCTCAGTTGGGAAAGCTCTCTCGAAGGTCTCTCTTACTCTGTGATTTTCGATTACCAACGTGAACTCCATCATGTCGAAGATTAGATTTACTTCGTTTGGCGTAATCCTTAATCCTCCGGTTATGCTTTAAATTTCCTTCTCTTTGTTTAGATTACATTGATCCTCTTTATATTTTTGAAATTTTTTTGCAAACAATAGTGGCCAGATGGTCGATTCTTCATCTATCTCAGCTTTTTATTTGCTCTCTTTAATCATCTGAGCTAGACTTCATTTTTTTATGTTTAGATAGAGAGACAGTTTTGGAAAGAATCATGAAAAATACTCGATCTCAAATCTGTGAATCATATATCTATTTTGTGCAGTTCAATGAAGTTATATTGTTAAATTGTTGTGATATTGGAAACTTGAAAGCATATATGTTTATCCTTCCAGCAACTATTTCATGCCTACTGGATTAGATATTGTCCTCACATAACTTAATTAGCCGATATTAAAATGTTTATTATGAAGCAGATGTAGTCTAATTCAACAGTATGTTATGAGAATTATAATGGACAAAACTAATGTTTTGAGATAAAGAATAAAAATGGTGAAGTCATTTGAATTATGATTAGTGATTTTTGTGCCATTGGCAATGGGCATTTCTGTTGACTAGCTGTTTATAAGACTGCTTTTGTAATTAGTTTGGTCTTTTATCTCTTTTGCTTACTTTTGATTATGTTATCAATTAGGCTTTTCATTTTTCAGGGTTTTGCTTAATGTTGTGGAATCTACATATTTGTGTTAGATTTATTGCTGGTAATTGTCGGTTAAAGGTTGCTTTGGTATTCATAGGTTATTATTTATCATGGTTTGGCTCTATTTTTCTAAACTTATATGCATATTTAGTTGGACCCTAGTACGAATTTTTCTTTCTTCTATTTTGGGTTGTCATTACGTAAGTTAGTTGTTTATGGTATTAGAATCAAGTTGTTAGTTTTATTGTTGGTTAATTATTTATTTGGTTTAGTTTTATTTAATTATTCACTTCAGCCAACTAGGGAATTGTGAAAGTTTGTATAGTTGTTATGACATATAATATTTCTTGTGAACTCTAGTATTTGGAAAAGAACTTTGTAATTTTATTCTCACCAGTTTAAAGCTATGATAAGACTGCTATCTTCTTTCTTTGGCATGTCTGTAATAAATATTATCTTTCCTATATCCTTCTTATTTTCCTTTTGATTGTGCATAACTCCCTCTTATATTGGCTAATTTTGGTGTCTTGCATCGTAATGAGGCCAGTGGTGCATTGACTCGACTAACTCGTGTGAGGCGGTTTCAACAGGTAAGTAAGTATTAGATGTCGTGGTTTATTACTCACTTTGTCTTCTACCAGAAATAATGATGTTATTTGTTGCTTGATGTCTTCTATGTTGTAGAATTGCAAGTTAGTATCTTATATTCTTCCATTAAGATTATATTCCTAACGCTCATCATCTCTTGACAAAATATGGTCAAAATTTCATTATAGGATGATGCTAATATTTTTTGCACCAAGTCCCAGTTAGGTCATATTTTGTTGATGTGCAGGTTTGCTTTGGAGTACAGCAATTTGCAGCTGTACGGACTCATAGTTTACATTACTTTGTTATAAATTTATAGTGTATGTAATTTGTTTTGTAGATAAAAGATGAAGTGAGGGGCATCCTTGAATTCATCAAATATATCTATAACATCTTTGGTTTCACTTTTGACCTGAAGTTATCAACGATATGCTATTACTTCATCATTTTTGGTTAAGTACTAAACCTATTGTCTAGATATTTAGAATTCAACTCCTATCTAATATTCATGGTATCACAAGAATCATCCGTATGTTTCTTATTGTTTATGAATCAAGACGTGTGCACTCTGTAAACCTGGATTCTAGTTTCTTCATTACTAATAACGATCATAGCATAAAAGCAATGTACTTGACGCTGTTTAACTTTCACTAGCCTTACTAATAACAATCTTATCATAGCTTTAGTGACATTTGGTCGTATGTGATAATGTATTTTTTTCCTTTTCTTTTCCTTTTGATAAGTTGAAAGAAAAATACAAAAGGATAATTATCTCTACATTTCAGTAGTTAACTTATCAGAATAGATAAAGATTGTGTGTGTCTCAACAGATAAAAAGACTGGTTACTTTATTTAAGATAAGTGTAAAATATAATCATAAATACATATCTTAGTGGTTGATGTTTTAATTGATAGAGTTACAAAACAGTATCAGGAATGAGCATGGGATTTTGTCAAGATAGCAGAAAGAAATGCAAATTATGTAGAGAAAATTTTATGTCCTTACAAAGAATGTCGAAATATGTGTCATCAATGTAGTGACATGGTCTTTGAGCATTTAGTAATAAAAGGAATGGATCTAATCTATACAACTTGGTCTCACCATAGAGAACAAATACTTAGATAAGACAAAATGGATGAAATAAGCAAATCATACACACACAACATGTATGAATCAACTTATGAATTTGAAGACGAACATTATAGGGATTTTGAAAGGAGATATGAGGATTTCATGGGTAAGTTACGAGAAGCTGAAACTGTTTTGTATCCAGGTTGTACCAAATACACAAAGTTATTAGCCATTGTAGTTTTGTATAGAGTTAAAACTAAGAGTGGTTGGTCTGACACATAAATAAACATTAAATGAAAAATCATTTTATTTAATAATTAATAATGAAATCTTTACATCACATCCTTATAAACATTATTCCAAACAACAGCGACACGTTACTCTAATGTGGTCACGTACATGGGGGTGTCTCTAGGTGAGAACGAATGATGGTTCGGCCTAAGGTCACGCTCAACCATATAGCTCCAGTCTGGACTCAGTCATGTAGCTCTACTTTGATCCTATCACTCTACCTCAACTAGGTGAGTCTACATATTGACTCGATCACATGGGTCTACTTTAGCCATGAGGGTCTACCTCATCCATATAGGTCTCCATAATAGTCATGTGGATCTCTACCTCATCAATGTCACTATGCGTGGACCCACGGTGCCACATAATGTTTTTATGGTCACCTGGATGGATCTATGATATTGGCCCGATGGGCTTCCTCTGAACTTAGTCCTAGCTAGGCCTTGCCATTTTTGCCCTATACAATAATCAACTAATAACAAAAGGGATAAAAGATCTTCTCCCCATTCTAGGACACCAAATATTACCCATGGTTAAAACTTGAATGCTATATAAATGGGAAAAAAACAACTTTGTCTAAAAACATTGGAGCCCCCTGTATTTTAGGTCGCCGGAAAATCGAGTCCAAAACTTTGATAAAGAATAAAAGCCATTGGAGCCTCTTGAAATTTGGGTCACCGATCACTTTAGTAAAAAAGGCTTAGAAATAGGCAATCCCTTAAGTTCCAAAACATATATACCCTATGGTCCCAAATCAAACAACATGTTACTTTCAGTAAATGAAAAATGCACGAGCGTAACATACAACTTATTTTGAGACTCATTGAAACCCCTAAACTTTAGATCGTTAAATATTTTAAGCTCAAAACTTTAAAATAAATAATTCTTTAACATTCAAAACATATATCTTATGGTCCTAAATTAAGTTTATTTTACTTTCATTAAACAGAAAGCACACAAGCATGACACATGACCTACTTTGAGGTCACTTGAGTCCCTTAAACTTTGATTTGTTAGATATTTTAGTTCCAAAAGTTTAAAAACATGCACTGGACACGTTAGTTCAACAAACACTTTAGTCGTCCCTTCACAGTGTGATTCTTATTGATCTTATGTCTTTTGATTGGCTGTAGTGGTTATCGTCAATTTATGTTCGTGACCATCACAGATGGGTTGTAGGAGAGGTGGGAGAGAGATGAGAGACGAATGGATTTTTCACATTTGAAATTTTGATTTTTTAACTTTAAAGTGCACCTCGCATGACAAAAAAGCCTTTGGATATTTGACACATGTTTTCAATTTGAACAAAATATCAAGAAAAGTGAACTTCATTATCTTTTTTTTTACTGGTTATGATACGGTAGAGTGAGTTTCTGAAATATTTATAATATATTTAAGATGCATCACTATTAAACACATTTGAGTTATCTCTCTAAATATTTAGGGCTCGTTTGATGTCCAGTATTGGACAGTAATATTTTAATATTGTCTAGTGTTTGGATAAAAAATCAAACCGTATTAATTAATACGATGGACTAGATAGTCCCACTAATACCGGATAACATAGTCCCCTCCTTAGAGGGGGACTATACGGGACTAAACAAAATGCATTCTGCTTTCTCTGTCACTGTTCTTTCTATGTGAAAGACTCCTCACCCGCTCGAGACAGCTGCTCACTGAAGAGTGCTCCAGAGAGACCACCGGAAATCGACCCGCTTCATTGTCGCGAGTGACTTCTTCTTCATCTTCTTCTCCCCCTACTTCTATTTATTCTGGATTGATTCTTCTTCTTCTTTTTTCCTGACTGTTTCTTCTTCTTTTTTCTGGGTAGCTTCATGGTCTTCTTCTATTTCTCAATATGAAATTTTGAATCTTTTTTCTAGGCAGCTTGGTCGTCTTATTCTTCTTCTATTTTTCAATCTGAGACTTTGAAGTTTTTTGTTGTAATTTTAGATCTCATTTTATGTTAAAATTTGACAGAATCGGGGATCAACGAACACATCTAAAAGGAGGAAGAAGATGTTGTCTTACTTCTCAACATGAAATTTCATATACTTGTAGAATAGGAGATCAACGGGTGAAATTTCAGATACTGATAAAATTGGTTAAATTTGGGGAAATTTTTTTATTCCTAACAACCTCGTTTTTATGTTGAAATCTGGGGTGAGTGAAATAATCCAATACTATGATTTTTTAATTAATACAACATATTATTTAATCTAACGACCAAAATGGACAATTTTAAGAGGATTTGGATCACCTCCAATTTAAATTATGTTATTTATTACTATTGAAGAAAGAAAAGCTGCAGCCTCAGAAGAAAATATTCATTATAGGCAAAAGAGGGAAGCAGAACAGAGACTTTCACCAAACACAATGGCTGTCTAACCATTTCTGGTAAAAAATGATTTTAGGCTTCAAGTAGGCATCCGTTGGAATCATAGGAGATCATAGGCAACCGTTAGAATCATTTGTATATATATATACATCCTCCCTCATTGTAAACAAATAGAATTTTTCCTTCAATAAAAGATCAGAACCAGAAAGGTTCATCATCTCTACAGCTCATCATTTTTCCATTCAAGATCAGAACCAACAGGTTCATCATTTCTACATGGTATCAGAGCAGTGATTCTGAGAACCAACACATATGGTAGAACCATCAACCTCCGGCCAGCTTCACCACCATGACACCAATCCCAAACTAACCTCCATCCTGCTCACTGGCCACAACTATATACCGTGGGCCAGGGCGGCTCGGGTGAGCCTGAAAGGAAGAGGCAGACTGGGCTTCGTGGACGGCAGTAAGCCAAAACCAGACCGAAACTCAGAAGAATGGGACATCATGGACAGCCAGGTAATGACCTGGATAACAAATTCAATAGACCCAAAACTCAGTGAAATTTTTTGTTTTTGTGAAACAGGACAGGAACTCTGGGAAGAAATCCGGAGCAACTATTGTGAACAAAACAATTTTGCGCAAGTCTTTGAACTTAAACGAGAGATCTCCCAAGCAAAATAGGGGGACAGATCAGTACCGGAGCTAACCGGGTTTTTAAAATCTAAGTTCAAAGAACTTGAAACCCTGAGACCGATGACCACTAACCTGAAGGAACTCCAAGAACGGGCTGAGCAGGATATGGTTTACCACTTCTTGACGGCTCTCGACTCAAGCTACGAAGCATTCCGAGCTCAGATCTTGATGTCGACAGAGAAGCCAACTTTTGCCACGGTCTCAGCCATGGTTCAAAGAGAAGAAACCAGGCGACGAGTCATGAGTACCAGAGATGACAAGGCGGAGGCACTAGCCATGGCGACCCGCGGCTTCCTCCGAAACCCTAACCCTAAGGAAGGGGGAAGACACCGCGGACAACCAGGCGAGCAGGTGAGATGCAGCCACTGCCGAAAGGAAGGACACACCCATGATCGGTGCTGGAATCTGCACCCTCACCTCTGACAGAACCAGAGAAAGTTCCAGAACGAGCGAGGGAGCTGCGCGAAGAGTGACGAGCGAGGAGGCTCCGCGAAACGCTCACCCTTTTATACCGAGGGTTTTATTGGCGCGGGTCACGGGTCAGGACCCGACCCAGACCGCAGGGCAAATAATATACATGGACCCGGTTCGGGCAGTGGGTACCGACCCGACCAAATGGAAGAAATAGACCGATCCGGATCCATTAGGGCAGACCTGTCCCCAGACAACAACGCACAGATGGCTGCACTGCTCAAACAATTCGGAGAATTTTTACGCGATACCCCAGGTTCATCTAATTGCAATACTGTCAATTATTTTTCTAAATCTGCAAACTTTTGTCACAACTTAGAACACTGGATAATAGACTCTGGTGCCTCTGACCACATGACTTATAACACAAAAAATCTACACAGTCTCACTAAATTAGAAAAACCACAACACGTGACGGTAGCCAATGGAAATAAAGTTCCAATTTTTGGCACAGGGTCAACCACACTCTTCACAAAAACCATTAACAACGTACTTTGTCTCCCCAATTTTAACTCCAATCTCCTATCCGTCAGTAAAATAACCAAAGACCTGAACTGCAATGTTACATTTTCACCTGACAAAGTAATTTTTCAGGATCGGGTCACCGGGAGGAAGATTGGTGAAGGGAAATTTAGAAACGGTCTGTACTACTTAGAAGATACCGACAAAACATGTCTGGCCACCTCCAGTACAGTACAAAAGGACAAATTACTTCATTGGAGATTCGGTCATCCCTCTGACAAAATCCTAAACAAATTACTTGGTTGTAATTCAGACTCTAGCAGTTGCTCAGTCTGCAAACTCTCAAAACAAACCAGGTTACCTTTTCCACTATCTAGTAGTACGACAAAACGATGTTTTGAATTAATCCATT
This sequence comes from Datisca glomerata, assembly GCA_003255025.1. Classification (NCBI taxonomy): domain Eukaryota; kingdom Viridiplantae; phylum Streptophyta; class Magnoliopsida; order Cucurbitales; family Datiscaceae; genus Datisca; species Datisca glomerata. The sequence goes on along the minus strand of QANY01004819.1, from coordinate 572,023 downwards.
CTGATGTTTGGGGGCCTGCCCCAGTTGACTCGTATAATAAATTCAAATATTTTGTTACCTTTATTGATGATTTCTCTCGCACCACCTGGTTATATCTTTTAAAATCAAAAAGTGAAGTCTTCAGTCGTTTTCAAGAATTCAATAAGTTAGTCGAAACTCAATTTGAAACAACCATAAAAATCTTTAGGTCTGACAATGGAACCGAATATACTAACAACACCTTTTTTGAGTTCTTTAAACAAAACGGTATACGACATCAAACCACCTGTATCCACACCCCACAACAAAATGGTGTCTCAGAACGCAAAAACCGACACCTTCTTGAAATGACTAGGGCTCTCCTCCTCCAAAATAACGTACCCAAACGATACTGGTCAGACGCAATACTCACAGCAACATACCTTATCAATCGATTACCCAGTGTAAAATTGCATCTGAAAAGCCCTCTAGAAATTCTCAAGGGTAGGAAAATTAATCTTGATCACATACGAGTATTCGGATGTACATGCTACGTACACATTCCAAAACTTGATAAATTGGACAAAACCTCGGTCAAAACCCTATTTTTGGGGTATTCCGCTGAAAAAAAGGGGTATAAATTCTACGACCCAATAAACCATAAACTCTACATCTCACGCAATGTACAATTTTTAGAACTAGAACCCTATTGCCCAAAGGACTCCGACAATCATAACCACCACCAAACGTTTCCGCTACCTAACAGTATTATTTCCTCCGATATCATAAGACAGGAACAGGATAACACATCAACCACGCCTGAGACAAGTACCTCAGGGGGAGCAACTGATGAGGCAGTTGTCACTGATGAAGCAGTAATCGTAAGAAGATCAACAAGGCAAACTCAACCCCCAATAAGATTAAAAGACTACGTGTCTCATCAGGTTCTATACCCTATCCAAAATTTCCTATCTTATGATAAAATCTCTAACATCCACAGGGCATACTTGGGAAAAATTGATGAAACAGATGAGCCAAAGACCTATCAAGAAGCCCAACTCGACCCTAAATGGAGAAAGGCGATGAATGAAGAACTCCTAGCCTTGGAAAAAAATGAAACTTGGGACATAATCCCACTACCCAACGGGAAGAAACCCGTAGGATGTAAATGGGTCTACAAGACCAAATACAACAGCAACGACACTATCGAGAGATATAAAACCCGACTAGTTGCCAAAGGCTTTACTCAGACATATGAAGTGGATTACCAAAAGACGTTCGCTCCAGTAGCAAAAATGAACACAATCCGAGTGCTACTATCCGTTGCCACAAACCTCAGCTGGGAACTATATCAAATGGATGTAAAAAACGCATTTCTCCAAGGAAATCTGGAAAGAAGAAGTATATATGTCCCTACCTCTAGGACACGAGAAAGCAACGCACCCATCTCTGGTATGTAGATTAAAGAATGCTATCTACGACCTGAAACAGTCACCAAGGGCATGGTATGGAAAATTAAGCCTGTCTCTTTTAAAGATTAACTTCGTCAAAAGCACGGCTGACTCATCTATGTTTGTCAAACACATGAACAACTCCATCACCATCGTTTTAGTCTATGTAGATGACATTATCATCACCGGAAATAACCACGATGAAATATGGAGTGTTTAAGAATTTCTAAAAGGAGAGTT
>QANY01004819.1:467494-570005 GCA_003255025.1 Datisca glomerata | reverse complement strand
AGATACCTTAAAGGAACACCCGGCCAAGGGATATGGATGAAGAAAACTGGGGCAAACTCTGTTGTTGGATACACTGACGCTGACTGGGCAGGTAGTTAGGATAGAAAATCTACAACTGGCTTTTGTGTCTTTGTAGGTGGGAACTTAGTGACCTGGAAGAGCAAGAAACAAACTGTTGTAGCAAGGTCAAGTACGGAGGCAGAATACAGAGCCATGGCCTCTACTGCTAGCGAACTCACATGGATTAGACATCTCCTTCAAGACATGAAGGTTGAGATAAGAAAACCGATAGAGATGCACTGTGACAACCAAGCATCACGTCATATTGCAATGAACCCCGTTTTTCACGAGAGAACCAAACATATTGAAGTGGACTGTCATTTCATAAAAGAGAAAGTACAGTCTGGAGAAATCACCATTCCCTTTGTACGTAGTAAAGACCAGCTAGCCGACATCTTCACCAAAGCCCTTAACAAAAATAACCTCCAAAGAATACTTGACAAGTAAGGTTCGATCAACCTATACGAACCCAACTTGAGGGGGAGTATTGAAGAAAGAAAAGTTGCAGCCTCAGAAGAAAATCTTCATCATAGGCAGAAGAGGGAAGCGGAACAGAGACTTTCACCAAACACAGTGGGTGTCTAACCATTTCTGATAAAAAATGATTTCAGGCTTCAAGTAGGCATCCGTTGGAATCATAGGAGATCATAGGCAACCGTTAGAATCATTTGTATATATATACATCCTCCCTCATTGTAAACAAATAGAATTTTTCCTTCAATAAAATATCAGAACCAGAAAGGTTCATCATCTCTACAGCTCATCATTTTTCCATTCAAGATCAGAACCAACAGATTCATCATTTCTACAATTACGCAACAATTAAAATTGATTTGATGCAAAATTTACCATGTTTTTATATGGAAAATTCTGTCATGCAATAATTAAATTGTCAGGTTATAATCGAGACGTAGCCATTAGAAGAAAAATAAAAAAAAAAACAAAAGACGGGTCCTGATTATTGTATTTTCCTGTTTTCGAAAATCCTACAAGACAAAAAACAAAACAAACTGAAACAAAACAAAAATGAAATGACAACGGTAATGGTGGGCCAGTGGCAATCTGTAGTCGGAATTCATATAATTAGGAAAAGAAGTTGGGCCATTTCGTAATTACACAATCATTTGTGGCCTTTATGATATTTAGCGAAAGAACAAGGATGAATATATAAACACCCCCCACATAAATGTATTCACCACGCCGCTTCCTCATTCTCTCCCTCATCACATCCTGTCTCTCATCTCTTTTTCTCTCTCTCTCCCCTTCCTCTCTCTTTCTACAACAATCTCCGCTCTCCGGCGGAGCCACTTAATAGCACTGCGTAATACAAAGATCCGGCCCCGTCTCTTCAGGTACCGGTCACCGTTTTTGGAATCTGGATCCGATTTCACTTCTAAACCTAACTTCCTTGCCCCCTCTCTAATCTGTTCTCTGATAGAAGAATCCAAAAAAGAAAAAGAAAAAGAAAAATAATTATTTTTTCCTGTATTTTCAAAATATTTTCTCCGAATTACATTTTCGCCCCTCCTAACCCTTTCAAAACCTGTTGACAGTTCACCGCGAACTGTGTTTAACCGAAGCCTAACCAGAGTTACTTGTGCCCTTTCGTAAACAAATTTTTCAGTTGATTTTAACCCGATTGGACGATTTTACCCCTAGAGGCGGGATTCAAAGGGACGTGCTGACGTGCTATGATATAAGGCCAAGGATGAGCTTTCGTACGAGCAGGATGTTGACACCTGGAGAGACAAGAAAACGTAAGGAGAGAGAGGCTTCATACTCAATCAAGCCTTCGGCTCCGAAGCCGAGCGAGTCAGTCTCGTCGAATCGGCTATTAGCCGGGTACATGGCTAATGAGTTTCTAACGAAAGGAACTCTCTTTGGGGAGAAGTTTGATCCGGCTCGGGCAGAAGCCGTTCCATTGGCTAGCTCATCAGTCGAGTCGAAAAGAACGAGAGCGGTGGAAGCTGAGGCGAGCGGGAAGAAGGAACACCAGAGTTATGCTGAGGTAGCGAGCATAGTAAACACAGATGGGACCCACATACCTGGAATTGTCAATCCTACGCAGCTCGCTAGGTGGATTCAGATGTGACAACGCGTAGCATTCGGGTACGTAGGTGGGAGAGTTGGCAACTTCTGATTAAAAAGACTGCCATGAAGGAGTCCTTCCTTTTGTCTCTCTTCTTGCCTCTCTCTCTCTCTCTCTCTCTATCTCTCTATCCCAGAGATCAGTTGGGCTTTGTTGTACTGTATAGTTGTTGTAGAACTATGTTGGAGGCTCTGATGGAGAGATTGAAGTGTCTTATTTTAAAAATTGTGGTCATGCATTTTGTGTTTCCGACATCCTAATGTGTTTGCACAGTCTTTCCTTTCCTGTTCGTAGTCTAATGAATGATGTCTTTGTTATGTTAATGTGCTTATTATTTTTTGGTAATTGATATTTGATATATAATTTGGAGAAACTAGCAATGGTTTGGATTGTCATGGGTGCGATCGGGGCCTCTCGGGTTTGGCAACAATACCTATTAGGCCGGGAGTTCCTCCAGGGATCAAGAAAAAATTTGTATTTCTCGATCCATCCATACACCTATGTAAGCCAAAAGCCTCTAATCATCGTCGCACATCATTTGGAGATTCTAAGAATAAGAACGAGGAATAAGAGTTCAATTTTACGTTTCTGTGATGCTAACAGATTAGATTCTAATGATAAGTTCGTAAAGTGTTATTATGTACGTGAAATACTAAAGAGATTTAAGGTGCTTATAAACTCATACGTGATTGGAGGCTAAACACTTAAAGTGATTGGAGGGAGTGTGAAGTTATTGATAAATGTAAATATTATTTAGAGTAAATTTCAAATTGTTCCCCTACAATTTACTTGAGCAGTCAAATTGTTCCTCCAAATTTTAATTTGGTCAATTTGGCCTTTTGTGGAAAACACATTTTACCATCAAGAACGAAAACGATGTTGCTTTGGCGCTATGTAACTTATAAATTAAACGCTTGAAACCACACTGTTTTAATCAAAATGTATTAAACTTCATGTCAAACACAACGACAACAGATGTATAATGTAAATTGGATGGAAGGGATAAAGAACACGGATAATAATTCTTGACTGGCCGAATTGGTCAAATTGGAATTTAGAGGCCCGAATTGACCGCTCAACAAAATAGAAAATGACAAAAAAGTTACCTTTGAACGGTAAAAAAAACCTTCTTTAACAAAAATGGATTATATTTTGAATACAAAAATCAATCTTGCCATAAATATCAAGAAATGTACATTCAGGCGTAGCACTCAAACTCACCAACAAAAGGGAGCTGAAAAACTAAAGCTATATGAGGAAAGTTCATCAATTCATTCAATCCAATCATCCACCACCTATGTTAAAAAAATCCTCCCCTACTTGTACTTTGTATATTTATTTGACTAAAATATAAAATACATCTGCATACTTTAATCAAAATATAAAATATATCTTTAAATTTTTTTTATTTTTATACCTTTATGGTTTGAAAAAAATTATAAAAAAATATCATTTCGTTAAATAAAAAGGTTAAAATTAACCATAATCTTTTTTAATACAAAAATACTCCTTCCTCCTTCTTCCTTCCTATTATCTCTGGTATAAAAAAGATATACATCCTTGCCATCATCTTCTTTCCTTCTCACTTTCACTACCAGAAACCATGTTGGTCCAATTTCTAAAGTATATGCCTTCGGACAATTGAAATGTAATAAGGCTGAAACCATTTATCCTCAGTAATAGATATGCTTTGTTTTGATTACCGATAAAAGAAAGTATGTTTTGATTGATATATACAGCCTTTCAAGTTATTAGTTAATGGAATTGCAAAAAAAAATGATCAAACATAATATAGCCCACCATAGTCTTCCTGGGTAAACAGAAAATCAAAGAAACAATATGAACAAGTAAAAATACTTCGTTGCCATGAGGAAGAAAAGGGATTCATCCAGTACTCATGAGAAGCGTCGAGAAAGTAGAAACATATGATTGACTGAAGTCATAAAACATCTCGAGAACGAAAGATCATCGCCTCCAGAACGAGATCTGACATTTTGAGAACGGGAGATCATCGCCTCCAGAACGGGAACCGACATCTTGAGAATGTGATATCATCGCCTCCAGAATGGTAACCGGCATCTCAATAACGGGAGATCATCGCCTCCAAAACGGAAACCAACATCTCAAGAACGGAAGGTCATCGTCTCCAGAACGAGAACGGATATCGAGAACGGGGAATCATTGCATCTTGGACAGGACATAATTTCATAACAGAAAGAAGGGTTCAGACTGACAGTCAAGTGGCCATGGTTAAATGGATAAGACTGCATCACTTGGACAAGACAGATTGGTAAGTCACTAAGCGGTTCTGACTAATTGGCTTGAAACCATAGGGAATTGCCATGTGATAGTGATTAATGGGCGGCTGAGTGTGACAGATGCAAGATAAAGAAAAAAGGAGATCTCACGAATGAAAGTGATCCTAGGCCTGACCTCATATGATATTTTAATTATTATTTGGTTATTTGAGAAAAACCCAGGCAATGAGAGAGACTTGGGAACTCTAGAGGAGTTTTGGACGATCAAGCATTTCTTCATCTATCATTAACACTAATACAAATTGGACCGAGATCAATACATTTTCCCTTAATCTTGAGGTGGACGGGAAAAAACCTTTATAGTTTGGTGCTTTCATTGAGAGCCTGAAAAAAAAGGCTCAAGAGACTTACCCAACAAAACCATAAACATGCCTAGAACCAGATCCAACATAACTTTAAATGAAAACAACAGTCCCAAAAACAAAGACGAGCATGCAGATCAACCGACCCTGCCCACAAAATGCTGCAAACGATCCTTAACGGGATGCACAAGATGGAAATAAGGATACTGAAGTGATTTATAATGCATGACAAAATGTGCAAGAGCAAATCAACACGTTACAACAAGAACTCGCGAAAACACGATCAGAAGTAAGCCGACTGGTGAATATGATGAACAGGAAATCCACTCTGAGGGCGACCAATGAGACGGAAGGCAAGGGGACCGCTAGAACGACATGAGTATACGACGAGAAGGATAAGTACAATTGTGAAACCTTGTGAAGGAAACTATGGGAGAGGTTCGGCAACCCCGAATCATGTCAAAAGAAGCAGTCAATGAGTTGTTCGACCAAAAATGATAGGAGATAAGGAATCTCGGGAGTCGAGAAAAAGCGACCTCGAGTCTCTTATCAGGACACCATTATGCCCACAAGTTCTAGTAGCACCCCGTACCCAAAAAATCATTGTGCCCAGGTTCAAATGTTACGAAGGAAAGTCTAATCCCGTAGACCATCTCCAAAAATTCAGACAAGACATGGCGCTATACCAACATGACGACAAGCTAATGTGTAGGACGTTCCCAACCAGTTTAACCGGGATGACTTTGAAGTGGTACCACTCCTTGCCAATGCACTTTGTTACTAACTTCGCCATTATATCCTCAATTTTTGTAGAACAGTACTTGACATATCGTATCATCATGGAAGACTCAGAATATTCTAATGACGATCTCCACCAAGGAAAGAGAGTCCTTGCGAGACACTTAGGGCTTCAAAGATAAAATGGTCAAGATCAAGAACTGCGACGTTTTGTTCGCCAGATTGGCCTTCCAACAAGGTCTTGACCCGGAGTCACCTTTCTTTGAGGACCTGTTCAAAGTAAAGCCCATTCCCATGGTGGAGGTTTTTCAACGGACACGAGCTTATTTTACATTGGAGGAAGAGAAGAGAAGTATGTGAATAACGGTTGAATGGAAGGAAGAAGAATCTCGAAAGTGAAAAGGAGCTCAAAGACTTAAAAGGGAGGAAGCATGACGAAATAGAAAGTGTGGATGGGAAGACGGCCCAACGGAAAAGAAATTCCCAACGGAGGTGAGATTTTGACAGAATCCACCCGTGGGATAAGATCTACACACCGTAGACCATCCCGGTCAACCAAATATTGGATACAATAAAAAATGAACCTTGGATGAAAAGACTAGGCCCGTTTACTAAGGAACATAGCTACAAAGACAAAGATAAATCTTTCTTTTATCATAAGAGCAACAGGACATTACACGTGAGATTGCTTCTAGCTCAAAGACTATATTGAAAAATTGATCAAAGAAGGGTACCTTAGCCAATTTGTGAAAAGATATGAACATAAACGCAAGATTGAGAAAGACAACCGAAAAGAGGATAGGAAGAATAAAGGAAACAACTCATCTGCATCGTCGACACAGTTATTGCATTATTACATTAACCGAGCAAGAAGGGACGATAAAAGAATTGAATGAAGATATTCTGCCAACGGCCAGCGTTGGAAAGACATCAGCTAATGCACTCAATTAGCAACAGGGACTCACCACTTGTGTTCGGCAACTCCGATCTAGAAAATGACGAGCAACACAACGATGCCCTCGTTATTTCAATCCAGGTTGGCAACTTCTTGTTAAGGAGAGTCTTAGTAGACGACGGAAGCGCAGTAAACATCTTATATCGGGAAACCATAGAGAAAATGTCCAGGGGTGATAAAAAATTACAAGGAACATCACAACCATTGATCAGATTCAACGAAGCCATTAGCTATTTAGAAGGAACCCTAACACTCCTAGTAAGCGCAAACCCGTTTAACCATATGAGCGAATTCACGGTGCTGGGAACAAATTCCCCATACAATGCAATCCTAGGAATGACTTGGCTCCACATGATGAAAGATGTACCCTCAACATTCTACCAAGTGTTAAAATACCCGTCCCCAGAAGGAGTGAAAAAACTACAAGGTGACCAGGCCGCGACTCGTATCTGTTCAGTAACTGCTTCAAAATCTGCAAAGAAAAAAGCCACAAAAAAGGCTGAGGGAAGGATATATAACAATTATAGGGAGGCGAGCAGGATGACCCAAGGTACGAGGCAGGAAAGGAAACAGAGCCTTTATGCTTAGAGAAAGGGACCCAGAATGTAACAGACATCGTTGCCCATCTAGAAGAAAGTGAAAGAAAGAAGTTGATAGAATTCTTAAGAAAAAATAAAGATGTGTTCGCGACAACTGCGTAGGAAATGCCTGGCATCCCAAAGGAAATCATCTGTCACAGATTAAACACTAATCCCACTATGAAACTTGGAAAATAAAAAAAGAGAAGCTTTGCCGCTGAGAGGAATCAAGCGATCAAAGAAGAAGTTGAGAAACTCTTAGTGGCAGGTTTTCAATAGAGAGGTGAACTACCCTAAATGGCTCGCTAATGTAGTAATGGTGTGAAAAAAGAACCAAAAGTGGAGGTCGACTTCACTGACTTAAACAAAGCATGTCCCAAAGATGAATACCCGTGGCCAAGGATAGATCAGATGGTAGACGTCACTTCTGGGCACGAATTGCTCAGCTTCATGGATGCTTACTCAGGTTAAGATCAGGTAAGGATGTTTCAATCCGATCAGGAAAAAACTTCCTTCATTATTAAGTACGGCGTCTATTGCTACAAAGTCATGCCTTTTGAGCTAAAGAATGCTGGCGCGACTTATCAAAGGTTGGTGAGAAAAGTTTTCATGAGCAAATTGGAAAAAATATGGAAGTCTGTGTTGATGACATGCTGGTCAAAAGTAAGAAGCGGGGACACCACATTCAAGGCCTTGAAGAAGACTGTGAAGAAGCGTTTACAAAAATTAAAAAGTACTTGACCCCCCCCCCCTCGTTACTCTCCAAACCTATTCCAGGCGAACAACTTATTTTATACGTAGTCGTCTCAACGGGGATAGTAAGTGCGATACTAATCAAAGAAGAACAAATGAAGTAGAAGCATGTATACTTTGTAAGTAAAAGCCTTATAGCGGTGGAAACAAGGTGTAAATGAATGGAGAAACTAGTATTAGCGGTTGTAACTGTAGCACGAAAGTTGAGGCCATACTTCCAAGCCCACAACACCAAAGTATTGACCAAATCCCTCATTAAAAGTCTTCTGAACTTGACAGAGACAAGCGGAAGAATAGTAAAATGGCCAATTGAGCTGAACCAATACGACATCAGTTACAATCCCCAAGCATCAATAAAAGGATAGGCATTCTTCGTACCCGACTTCATAGGAGGGGGAGTTGAACAAGAAGCTCATCAAACGGGAGAAAGTAGAGCCTAGACGCTCTTTGTAGACGGGGCTTCAAACAACAGAGGAGCAGGAGCAGGGGTGGTGGCACAAACTCCCTTTGGGAAAATATTGGAGAATTCCATCATTAATGCGTCAAATAATAAAGCGTTGATCGCGGGAATATCCCTTCTACAAGAATATAAGGTAACTGAAGTTAATATTTTCTATGACTCCATACTGATTGTAAAATAGGTCACAAGAGAATACATAGTAAAGGATGAACGGATGATAAAATACTTACAACGGGCGAAGGATATCCTCAAAACGTTAAAAAAATTATGAAATCCAACAAATTCCAAGAACGGAGATGGGCATGTTGATGCTCTGGAAAACCTGAGATCTTCATTACACCTCTCTTACAGAAGGAACGTCCCCGTAGAAGTTCTAAAAGAAACAAGCATCTCGCTTCCTTTAACTAACGTGGCCGATATAGAAATTGAACGGGAGCCCACCTAATTGCGTGTCATGTGCCCATTTCTGGTTAGTTTTGATGAAGATTCTAACAGAGGGGTATATTTTACAGTTTAGTCAAAATACAGGGGTATAAAAATATGAAAAAAAGTGTAGGGCTATAGTTTACAGTTCAGCAAAGTACATGAATATGTTTTATATTTTAGCCTTAAAAATATTACTGTTAGTTTAACCTTTTCATTTACCAGAATGATGTTTTTTGTAGTTTCTCAAACTACAGGGGTACAAAAATATGAAGGAAAAAAATTTAGGAGTATATTTTACATTTTGATTGAAGTGTGTGGGTGTATTTTATATTTTGATCAAAGTGCGTGGGTGTATTTTACATTTTAGCCTACTTGTTTCGCACATGTAAGGTATTCCATGGTTGCGAATTAGCCAATCTAGCCATGAGATTTTACACATTTTCTTGGCCGATGACAGGTTGATTTTCTTGAAGGCGTTGGTATGAAATTTCCAGCAACTTAGGGAGATTCTTCGGGTGTACTCTGAAGCCTTGGGCAAACGGATTAACTTTGACAAATCGTTTGTGGCATATTTCTCTAGTGTGAAACAAGATTTGAAGGTGCAATTAGTTTCTATCTTAAAGGTAGTTATCCCAAGGTGTCATCGCAAATTTCCCTTCTTATATAGGATTAATCAAATGGATTTTGTTTTGGATTCGATTTTGTCAAAAGCTGTGAATCTTACTTCTAGTTGGAAAGAGAAACAAATTTCTTATGATGGAAAAGAGATCCTAATCTAGTAAGTGTTTTATGCTTTATCATCCTTCTCCATTTATTGTTTTCATCTAGGGGTCTCGACTTGTAAGGAACTAAGTGCTATCATGGCTCATTTATGGTGTTGCTCTAATGGTCAAACAAGGAAAATGCATTGGCTAGCTTGACAAAGCATATGCAAGCCAAAGTACTAGGGTGGTATAAGCTTCCAATCTCTTAATGTTGTTCAATCAAGCTCTTGTTTTTAAATAGGGTTGGATGATTATTCAGAACCCCTTATCGATTACTAAAATCTAGGTATTTTTCTAGTGGAAGTTTTCTGGAAGCTGATTGTAAGTGAAGCTGTTTGTACTTATCGATGAGTTTGATGTTTGTAGCGAGCTATCAGTTAAAGGGATTAGGTGGTATGTGGGGTACATCTATTAGGGTTTTTGAGGATCCTTGGCTTCCTAGGGAGAGAAAACCTTAGGGTGCGTTTGGTATAAGATTGTGAGTAAATGATTTCTTGAATAAGATTACTAGAATATGAACGTTTATTAGAGTTTTTAGGATCCTTGGCTTCTTAGGGAGAGAAAACCTTAGGGTGCATTTGGTATAAGATTGTGAGTAAATATTTTTTGGAATAAGATTGCTGGAATATAATTGTGGGAAAATATATGTCCGGAAAGTTGAGATTACTTTATTTGTTACACTTGGTAATATTATGATTTAATGATAACAATATTACGTTAATTTGTTTTTTATCGAATGTGGCAATGAATGTTTTAAGTATAATTATAAATTCTCAATTTTACCCTTGAACTATATTATGCTTATGTACGACTTGTTAATTACTTTATGTTTTCTTCATTATTTATTACTTAAATTTTAATAGGGTAAAATATAATCATTAATTTATTTCTTTGGTAAAAGAATATTTTTAATTTCTTTTCTTTTTATTCATTTTTACTTACATGCTTACTAGTTTTCTATTTTGAATGTCCTCCTTACTAATTTTCAGTGGTTAAATTGTTACTTTATCATAAGGGCTACATTGTAGATTTATCTAAAAGAAATTATATATATATATATATATATATATAATTGTCAATTTCTAATATTATCCTTAGATCAAAATATAAGCCGTTGACATAGCTCTTAATTATGTGTTTATGTGTTTGCCTTAATTATGAATGATATATCACCATATGTTCAGTGGATAATTGTGTGTTCGTGTGCTAGCACACCCCAAAGGTAATGTGTACCTTCCTTTCCAGAAACTATTAACTAGAACCTTTCTAGTACGAGTTATAGAAATATTCCCTCCTATGATATTGATTTTCTAGAATCCTCTAGACCTTCTATTACAGAGTTTATCAATTTTGAATAGATACCTGAAACTCACATCAAAGGTCTACACATATCAGAAAATCAGATTCCTCATGTAATTTATGTAACAGATATTCCTAACAACAGAAGAGTGGGAATCTCAACTTCATTCCCACGTCTGTTTCTAGATTAGTGGTAGGCATCTTATCACCTGGCATCCTTTATTCCCCTTGTGAATGGGAATCTGATAGCTCTTCTCTTTAATCGCTATATTGCATTCATGCTCAGAAGGCAATGCTATGGTACTCCCTCACATCAACCCTCAGCTTTGCCAGTTTTTCTACCCAATCTTACCCTTGTACACAAAATTGTTCTTTAATAATTCGTTCTTTGATAAATCTGAAAAATTTTAAACAACAAATTCACAATAGGAAAACTCGGACTGAAATAAATCAGAGTGAGAAAATTCATGAAGGAAATTTTTTTTTCTCCATCTCATTCTCCTCTGAAAAGCATCAGAACAAAAAAAAAGTCAGACAAAAAAACAAAAAAAAAAAAATGAAGATGAAACTGAAACGTTGAGATGAGATGAAACCGAATTTGAAAATCTCGAAGATGAAGCTCAAGCTGAATGAAAAACAGCGAGCTGATTCAACTTGGCCATAAGTGAAGATGAAATTGAAGCAGAAAATATGTGAGAGATGAAAGAGAATCGTAGATTTATTTGAGTTAGAGAGTGAGAAAGAGAGGGGGAGAGGAAGGTAGTCTGAGAGATGAAGATGAGACTTGAGTGTCTAGTGAGACCTTGAATGAGAGAGGGAGGGATAGAATGGGGAGTAGGTGAGATATTTGTGAGAAAATTGTCTTAGAATATTTTTAAATAAATTCTTATAAATTAATAAAATGTTATCTTAAATCATATACATTACTAAACATAATAATAAAGTCTTCCCATTAATATAATTCACACTAATCACATTCTTATTGATAATCTTAAAAAATTTGAACCAAACAATCTCAATCCAGATTTGTTAATCTCTGGAACAATGAAACTGTTTCATGTCTCGGTATTTACCCTAGAGGATGGATCCCTCACTTTGTCTATCCCATTCTCCCTGGAATAGGCAATGCCTCTTTGATGTGTCACTATGATAGAAATGGATGCTTTTCAGTGAAAAGTGGTTACAATTTGGGCATCCCCCTTTGTTTTCTTGATAGATTGTCATCGAGTTAGTCATTATATTGGTGGTGGAAAAAACTCTGGCATCTACCTATTCCCAACAAAGTCGAGGTCTTTATATGGAGAATTTCGCTTGATCTACTCCCTTGCAGTGTGTCTTTGGCTAGAAAAATGTTTGTTCCGATAGATCTTGCAAATTTGGTGGGAAGGTGTGGACTCTTTGGTTCATGCTCTTTTCTTCTCTCCCCTTGTGGACTCGTCATCTTGCAAGCTAATTGGCGTTGGACTATGCTTGATATTGCGGTTTTCTTTTCTTCTTCGGATTACTCTTCCCTTTTGTCGTGTTGGATACATTGTGCTGAGGAACTTGGTCGCTCAGAAACCCTGTGCATAGTGGTAATGCTTCCTCCATCCATGATCATTCGAGGTGGGTGGATAACTATGTCCCTTAGTTTGAGGTGACCAATGCTTGTGTTAGTTTGGGTTCGAGTGCTCATTCGGAGCAGCATGGGTCCTGGCTCGGCCCACACACCTTTAGTGTCACAGTGCCATGTATATTTTTTGGGTCTGCAATTATCAAATTAATCACCCACCAAATGTGTAAACATGTAAAGTATGTAAAAGACACGAGTTTTAGGAGATATATGTATTTTCATAAAGGGTTTACTTGTGACAAAAGACACGTCGGTTATATTTAACCGTCCGATTAAATTTGAACCGAGCAGATATAATTAATTAAAATGTGCATGTCCAAAATAAATTGATCTTTTTTGCTTTTTATAGTCAATTTGGATTGTCTAAATCTGGATGGCTCAGATTAAACTATGCACCAAGTTAGTCCCTAAAACTAACATTTGAAAGGAAAGGTGAGTCATTGGATTCGATTAGCCTATGACCTGCTCAATCTTTGGGGGGAAATTATTTTTCAAATACAGAGGAATACTGATCCACATGCCTTGTCGGGTGATGATGTAGATTGTTAAGCATATCAACATGCCAAAGAATTTCTCAAATTTCTCTCCGATCCTTATAATCTATGATATTAGACCACAAACACACTCTTCAATGAGAAATCTGACACTAATTTTGCCACCTAAGACTCTTTTCTGTCCAAATATTGTATATAAAAGATAAAAAGCTAACTTCAAAATCAAAGTTCTGAAGTCTTTCCTCCTAGTGTGAGCTAGAAGCCACTTGGTGATGTTCTCTGGCAAGTCTTTGCAACTCAATCTCAGTTCACACTTTTGCAAGATGAGCTTCCAGATCCCCTTAGCAAAAGGGCAGGATGAGAAAAGATGGTCTATGGTTTCCATATTACCAATGTAGAACACACAGGCATTATCCTGTGTAATATCCCAAGAATGAACCTTATCCTTGGTTGCTAGTTTGTTTTTAAGAGCCAACCAAGAAATAAAGCTAAATCTAGGGACATTACACCTATGCCAGACAAGGTTAGCTCAAGCAGCCTTATCTCTTTGAGCTCCTCAGAACTTCATAAGTAGACTGGACATAGATGGAGTAGGACTCCAACCCCATCTTTCCTTTCTTACAATACTGGACTGTGTTGAACTGAGACATCTCTTATCTGTCTTAGTGTTGGCTAATGAATAGTAGGCCAATGCTAAGACCATTGAATAATAACTTTGCTAAGTGGAATGACAACATTCCATCCTGTGGTAAGAGTAGAGCATCTCCCAAATTTGTTGTAAATACCCCAGGAGGATGCCAAGAGTCACAGAAAAGAGAGGTATTAGCTTTACGAATGAGCTCTTTGAACTTGCTAAGTTTGACGCATTGTTAGCCTCAAGAAAAAGTTCGATAAAAATGTTAGCATTACTTGATTAACAATAAGTTTTTGCTTATTAGTTTGCTCCAGTTACTTAACCTTAATTTATTCTTAACGAAAAAATTATGCCATGCCTAAAAGGTACAGAATAAGGTCCCCTCTAGTTTTGACAACCAAGAGGGGTTTTATTATATTTGATTCGTTGACTCAGATCTCGACGACTCAGATCAAATTTAAAAAGGTAAAAAAAAATTGTTCCGTACTATAATTTGTCAGAATTAAGCTCTCATTGAAAAGAGATTGCCCATCAGCTTACAAGATCAGTCTTGGAAAAGAAACGTGGTAGGCCCAAAGAATTGTTGAACACTTCAACTTCACCTCTAAAGAAGGTGAAGACTAGGCAAACACTAGACCAACTTATTGAACTGCCATGCCATGGATTAAGCTTTAGGCTCCATTGACGATGCTTTTAAGGTATTAGGGAGGGGATGACATATTCAACAACTGAGGAGGGGTTTCAGTTCCTGACAAAAATGACTAAAAGAAAAAAAAAGTAACTCCTATATCTTTCAAAAGGAAAGAAGATATCTTAAGTGTTTTTTTCTAAATGTGAAAGAGAGTATATGGTTCACACAATAATTAAATAATTAAAAAATGTATCATGTCAGAATCTAACTAAGGTTCGTTGTGATAGAAGAGCTGAATCAGAAAAACACCATTCATTTGTAAAGCGACTCTGCAACACGAATACCAAATGCATAATTATAGTCTTAGCTGAATGAGAAAGCTAAACTAGCCATCCAAGCCTAAGACTAGTTTAAGCAACCTTCCCCTAAACTGTCTTAACTAAAAATGGAAACTTCAACTGGGGTGAAGCTACTAGTCGTTCAAGCCCATTCTTTTTGCCTAAGGCGTTTATCCTTTCGTGGTCATAAGTGATGGTTGATGAGTATCGGCCTATATGTATCCTCCCCGTGAAGTTGTGGAGTAACCTTTCGATTCCTTTCATAATGAAAGACAAAGTCAATCAAAAGGACAAAAAATGAGGTTATTTTCAGGTTTAGGTCTGTCTCTTTCTACTGAAAAGGAGAATCCTTTTTAGATAGGGTGAGGGACCAGTTTTGATTGCTGTTAATGGTACTACGCTCTTCCTCGAGTAAACACACCCGAGAAAAAGCATTCGAAAAAATTTTCCAAATGTAAAGAACAAGTGCGTCGACACAAGTTACAAGACTCACGTTGTGGTGTGTGCTCAAGTCATAAAATTCCTCCAATCCACGTAGACTTGTAAGACAAAAAAAAAAGAGAAATTTTTTAAGTTAAAATCTTTAACGTCAAATGGGAGAAGATTATAGATACAAGATAAAATACATCAAACTCTTAGAACATTTTGATGAGTATACATCATTATCCCAACATACGGTAGAGATATCAAAATCACTCGTGAATTTGTGACTCTGCAAGGACCCACTTTTAATGGTTTGGAGTTTTGTGGATATAGGGAGTTTGTATATGAGCCTTAGGTATTGTTGGAGTTATGTCCATAAAGTAAGGTGTAATAATTATTTATGAGTAGACAATTATTTTTTTGACATTTATGTATTTCTGAATTTTATGAATAAATGAAAGTTATCTTTAATTAAAATGTGTTTATAACTTATTTAAGTCCTGAGACTATTATCAATGAAAGAAAAGTAAAGACCGAGCGATCTTCTAGATAAACTCTTCTAAAATAAATCAAAATGTTATTACCAGTTTTCGGATCGACTGGGGAATGAAATTCAATATTGAATGTTAGATTGAACCAATGGATGCCGATCTCAGGACATAGGAGTGGAGACTCTAACGGTTGACCTAGACATGTTATGTTTGATACGCCAAAAGAGTGAGTTTGAATTGTCGGACAATACGTTGGTTGTTGGGATCGTGATTCAACTATGTTGGAGTTGCGTGATTCACAGATATTGAATTCGTGGCAAGATTGCAAAACCAACAATATCACTCCTATGCTTTATTGATGGGTGTGTGAATAAATATGCCGAGCCTGGTACTCGATGATATGAGTCATTGCACAAGACATAATGATCTTTACGAGACACTTCACTGATATGTATTTTCTTATCACAGTAAATAAAGGAGTTAAGAAAATAATAATTAGAGGAGTAAAACGATAACTTTACATTCTACTCTTGTTACTAATATTCACGAATGATAATATCATTAAATATTATGTAGACCGTGAAATATAAATGTTTATTTACACCAACAGAAAATGCAACACGCATGATCGAGAGTTCCATCGACATCGGATCTATAGTGGAGTTGTACGATGTCGAGATTAAATATGTCAGAAATTTATGGACATAAATTAGCCGGGTATTTGAATTCCTTAGCTTTACTCATGTTGGTTTATTCGGCCTCAGGAGTAGCTCATAAAGGCAGGAATGAGAAACAATAATAGTTGAAAGAAAAACGTGTTTTAAACAAATGTACACTTCCCGAATCATATGTGATGAGTGTCATAACTAAATTAGTAAAAACTAAAATTAATGTTCAGATTAAATAATTTATTATGTTTTAATTAACAAATAAAAAAATTAATTAATTAATTGATAATGATCAATTTAATTCATCAATTTGGAATGATAAATCTTAACACAATTTTGGCTCTATGAAAGATGTAAAAATCACAGATAGCAGTGCACATAGAAATAATTTTCAATAATTTAACATATAAAGATATATGTGAAAATTCTGTAATTATCATATAAGAGAATGCATCTTTATTCCTATTGCTAACTCTATCCCTAAGTGTGTTGATAAGAGAAGAAAAATGTTTCTCTCTCCCTAGAACACACAAAATGGCCGTCGATTTTGACAACAAAGAGGAGAAAAATTTTGTTTTCTCTTTAAATCGTTGTTTTGAGAGTTCACATTTAATTCCTACAAAAATCCAGATTTACTTTTGACTCTGACGAGTAATTGACGGTGAAAGAATCAATTAATAGTTCTGTGAATCTCAAGATGAAAATTAAATATTGATACTATCTTTTGACTAATTATGTCCTACTTTCTTTAGAGAGAATATTTTTTGTTAGATTGAAATCAATGAAAGAGTTTAACATCCAAAATGGTACGTACCATCACAGAAAGCAAACCACCATATTAGCTAATATAATTCAAATAAACATTTCTACAAAATAGAGAGAGAGAGATTCAAACTCAAAAGAAAACAATCTAGGCCTTCTTAACTGCAACAGTTCTTGCCTTGAGATTTAGAAAGATTGCCCTGTAGCCACCAATTACAATGAGAGGGTATTAGCACTAAGCATGAAACCAAATTGATGGTTATGAAAGGGGTAAAAAAATTACTATGGACCATTTTCTCATTTTAACAATAGAAAATGTGCATATAGACTATGTTGAGATCTCAAAATTACGAGCTAAAGAAAAAAACATTTCCAAGAAATGCATTTCCATTGTTTTGTTTTAGTCACTCGGTAATGTCCATGATCCAAATATAGCCTAAGTCGAGATTTTTAATGTTAATTTGAATTCACTGATGCATTCAATCTTTGGGGAAAAAAACAGAGAAAAATCAAGACGAAAGGAGGTTCACCAGCATGAAGCAACAAAGCTGTGAAATAGAACTCGGAACTGCAATGGCATATACTGGTAATTAATCCACCCGACTATGGGCCAAAACTGCAGTACATAAAATTGTAAACCCAAATTAGCAAATTTCGCAAACTGCATTGTGTGCAAATCAAATAAATGATCATTCACAAACCTTCCAAGCAGTCAACTGAACAGATGGGTAGTCCTTTAGAACCTTATTCTTCACTAAACTCCATGGCCTTCCTGTAGTTTCAATCCTTATTAGTTACCCAAAAATAGTGCATAAAAGTCGGAAAATTTTTCCTTCTTTCCACATCTATCGTCTTTTATCGACTTACTGCTCAATGACAGATACATTCTTCAAAAAAACAAACAAAATCAGACAGCCTAATGATTAAAAGCGATAATTTTTTTATCCGAAATTTCGTAAGGGAGAAGAAGTGTTGAAAGATCTAGACTGGAAAATGTAATATTGGACAAGCATTTCATGAAGAAGATATTCTTATAGGATATAGAATCTAACTCGCAAGTTTTCAGATTCCGAACACGGTATTTCCAGTCTACCAATAATTACCATTGGTAGTTTTTTGTCTTTTGTTTTAAAAAGCAAGGTCAACTTGGTAGATGGTCAGAAAGGACAAGTGATCCACGTATTAGTAAAGAAGAAACAAATAAAGATTCCGATATTTACACTCCGATCACTTCTCATCAGACAATAGAGCTTAAGCGGAACAATTAGGTAACTATTATTTCTGTCCGAAACTTTAAAATCAGCGTAAAAACTATTATGCATCCATATAACTACTTTTAGGAAGTTATAGGCAATAGTCAACATGAATTAGATAAAAACTCAACCACGATCGGGTAATTGGAACTACAATCAACACACAATCTAGCTAAGGTAACAACCGAGAATGGCACATAGTAGCAGTTGGGTGCCTGTAGCTACAAACGCGTTTTAGATACTCAGAGGATAAAATAATTAGCCAGATTAGCTACCCGAGAAAAAAAAAGGGACTTGGAAAAATTGGCAGATCAAGATACCTTCAACGACCAAACCATAGTACATCATGAAAAACATGTTGTTCCAAGGAGAAGAGGTTAATTGTTCCAGCAATACCTAAGCAATAATCAGATATATTTCATTAAGAAATAGCATATTTACAAGCATAAAATACAGAAAGAAAGGCGTCTCAGTGACTTAAAAGTTATGAATTACATATTAAAATCATCTGTTATGCCTATGCAGAACTTCTATTTCGAAAAGTTACCTTCTTTGCAACAGTGTCATTGCCCTTTTTCCCTTTGAAAATCTTATCCATTAGCTTGTGCAGGAAATGCCCAAATGGTCCTCCATAAGCAAAGCCATAGAGCTGCAAAGCAATTCAAATTGTTTGTTTCAATTACTATGAAAAGATCATTCCTAACAGTTCCACATAAGAAGGTTCACAACTAAATGATGAGGAGGAAATCAAAGAACTCTCAGTTGAACTCTCGATAAATGCAGGGAAGGAGAAGAATCTATTAATGTTTGAGTTTTTACTTCTTACTATTTATAGCTGTTTGGTAGATGTTTTGATTTTGTTTTTCTGTTTCTGAAATGTAAAAGTTACCCAAAAGACAACTTTGTCAAATGCATATTCTAAGTGTTAGCTGATTATGAAAACTGTTTTAACGAGTTTTCATATAGTCTATACTAAAACACTTATTGAATACTACTTCCAAATAAGTTTTCAGATAATAAAAATGTTTTTGAAGCAACATATACTCTTTAAAATTACTGACATTACGGCCCCTCTGAACTATAAATTCAATTCATTATAAAAGAAATAACAGAAAATGAACAAGAGATATAATTTTCTTTCTCTTTTCTTTAATTTCCTTGTGCAGTTAAGCAGATTGGCAGAGATCAAGGGCCTGGCTCACCTCAATGAATTTACCAGTCAAACTAAGAGAATCTAACATCATAAATAAGATTAGCAAAATGAATACCATTAAAAGAAATAATCTTCTCAGCTGAAGCTTTTTGATCCCAGAAATCTTCTGGGCCACTGCATCACTACAACCAGCTAAAACCCCAGCAGTGATGGCCTACATAAACCCAAAAACAGAGTAAACATTGCATAAAAGACAGCATCAAATCGGAAATTACTCAAAATAAACAATTGCGAGAAAAAATAAAAAAATGGGTATCGATAATTCGAGGAATGGAAACAGACCTTGGTTCTGAGAGGGTGCTTCTGAAGTTGAAGGAGATATTTTCTCCATGCCTCGTTGACTATCTCAGACATGTGTAAGGGGCGATCGATCCTCAGCTTCCTCTGAGTTTTGGCTTTCAGATTTAGAGGTAGACTGAGGAGGATGAACTTTCAAACTTTGAAAGAACAAAGAATCGGAAATGGAAGTTATATAGAAATTTTACCCAAAAATATTCTAAGCATGGTTGTTTGACTTGATGGCAAGTCGGGGTTAGGTGGTGAACTAAACATGAATAGCGATGGCTGAAGCCTGAAGACTATGACCGAAAGGCAAAATCATCGAACCCAACAAATTTTCTTTTCATTTCTTTAACAAATATACAAATTATAGGGAATTAGATACTGATTTTACAGTTTCTATTTGCGCCTCTTGGCTATTTTTATGTCGATCTATTTTTTCCATTTGACACAAAAATAGCCAAGACTAAAAGTATTAGGATTTGGATTCTTCATTTTTAGACTCGTATGTATATTGAGACCATATATGTCGTGATTCAGTTTCAATGATCAAAGTTAACTCAACTCGTAGTTAAATAAAATTGGATATAACTTCTTTTTTTAAACCGATTTGAACAGTTAAAATTTGCGTTCCACGCCATAAATTAAATAGTCCATAAATTGACGGAATCTTAAAGTTAAGATCGTTGAAAATGTGATTAAGCGCAAGTAAAATGTATAATAAATTTATGTTTGATAGAGTCTTTCTACAGTGTTGTGAATGTATGGTACCGGCGGTACATTTATACCTTTATTTGAAGTACATTTACACACAAATGAGGTTTGTGCAAATGTACCTCCTCGATACGGTACATTCACGGTTTGGCAGGATCATCCATATTCGATAATATATGAAATTTTTTAGAAAATGTTAGATTAATTTCTTTAGTATGTACCATATGTTGGTGGGAAAGTTTCTAATTTTAATTTGAGTAAATTTCACTTCCCGTTTTTTAGGTCTTTCACATAATAGTCAATTCCGTTTCGGTGACCGTTTGCGTTTTATGAAAAAATGAAAACATTTAAGATATTTCGGTGCGCCGTTTCAGAAAAAAATTTCAATCATCTAAAATAATTTTATAAAATTTATTATATATAATATAACTGAGAAATTGAATCAATATATTATATTATGCAAATAATACGTAATTACCATTAAAATTTAACAAAACATTATATTAATGACATTAAAATTCAACAAAAATATCATATTAAGTTGACGTGCTAAAAAGTACTCCAATTCCTTTGTAATTCAGAAATATCTCCACTAAACCGATCCATCCATACCTCTGCAAAAAAAACATGTTGAGAATAAATTCAATTAAGACAACTTAAATTCATAAGAGCATTTCAGCCGAAACAGGCTGAAATTCGACAAGACAAGCCGACACAGATCAAAATTCTGGGCGAAAAATTACAACTCCCTATTTTATTTCAGTTATTCGCCGAAATTAGAATGTTTTGTACATTTTAACCGAAATGAAACAAACCATTATGGTCTTTCATAACTATACTTAGCACACTCTTTTTTGAGAAATAGACATACACTTTTTTTATCAAGAAACCAGTATATGAAAGGGTTGACCCCCATTGCCTACATGGAAGATGATGTAGGATATACTAGGAAATATTTTGAAGATTAATTGTACTTTTAGTATATTTTGATTATCTTCAAAATTTGAGTTGTGGTTGTTCACTTTCGTTATTTAGATGATATTTTAGATCTTAAAATTGTTAAAATGAAGTTCATATATGGTAGTACATAGATTAGATTATTTTTAGGATGTTTTAATAATTATGCTAATACTTTGTGATTGTGAAGCCTTTAAATAAGCATCAATTATGTAGTGCGAAAATGATAGTGTTTTGATCAATGAATATATGAGTTTCATCTCAATTCCATTGTCTTAATTATTCATAGGGAGTTTCTTGACTTTGATGCCCTACTCTAGGTATTCTTGAGCATCAACTTTAGGAAGATTGTTTTTGTTCGCTTACAATTCCATCTTTCTCATCCACCTCATGCTACATGAAGTCTAGCCAACGGGGTTTCTATAGAAGGAACCTATCAACATTACCAAATGATGCAATTAAAGTAACAAGTAATGTAATTACGAAGCAGTTTTTCATGTTCTTGGCCAGCCAAAATCAACAGCAGAATCATGACCCTTATGATTAAGGGTCATGATTCTAGTGGGAGTGAAGAGCCTTATAAAGAGATTCTATGATGAAGGTATAGGACCCTTGTGCAAGATGATAGAAGTTTTGTAGATTGAGATTTACCACCAATCTAAGATAAATATGATGTAGAGGATGAAGTTCAATTTAACAAATAGTTTGATGAAAACTTTGTCAAGTGTAAATCATTGCTTACCCTGATCAAGTCATGGCTTCGAGCATAAAAATAGGGCCTTGACGCTCAGTTGGAGGGTCGAGGCAGTGTCCGTCTCGCAGAGAATTTTGTGAACAATGGAATGAGTCATCTATGGCTCGTTGAGGAAGCTCACCATACGAGAATAGGCAGATCATTGGTGTACAACCTTAGCCTCTAACATCGACTAAATGATCAACAATACTGTAACTAAAATTGTCACTATCATTACGACTAGGAATGTTTTTATCCATATCATTCATTAGCATTCCTTCACTTACACTAGTATTTTCAATAGAACCGAGACTATTGATTGATTTACTTAGTCTACACCTGTATTCTAACTTCCCATTCGACAACATCGAATTTAACCATCCTTTTTCCTTAGAGCTTTCTTTCCCCTATTTACATGAAAATACAATAGATGAATAGTCATTTGATAAAAAAATTGAACAATCTCCTCGACATTCGCTTGAGGTTGATCAGTAGCTGAAGGGTTTGCCTTAGGGGGATCCTAGGCGGGAGGAGGAATGACCAGAGGGTTTAGCCAAGAGACGCCCCATCATCCATCGCAGGGGTCGAAGTAAAGCTGGAAGGGTCAGTCTGAAGATGGAATTTCTTTTTGATGACGTCCCTAATCATTGTACATAACATCCTCATTGTGTCCCGACGAGAAATCAAAGGCTGATAATCGAGTTCTTCTTAACGAGAAATCAAAAGTTGATAATAGAGTTCTTCTTGACGAGAAATCAAAGGCTGATAATCGAGTTACTCTTCTTTGTCAGTGTCTGTCAACGAGGAAGAACTCTTTCAAGGCAGAAAATAGGGCATCGACGCTGAGTTAGCGTGATGAAGTTGTGCCCATCTCGTAGAGAATTATGCAACAATGGAATGAGCCATTTGTGGCTCATTGAGGAAGCTCACCATGACGAGAATATGAGTATCTAGTGTACTACTTTAGCCTCCAAGGAACAATTGCCTCGACTTTCACCTGACGAGGAACATCAACTAGAGGGTTCGCCTCAGGGGGATCCTGGGTAGGAGGAGGAATGGCTGGAGGGGTTGGCCGATGAAAATTCATTCCGCTGATATCCAAAGACGGACATTCCTTCGGCTAACATCCCCAATCATTGTACGTAGCCTCTTCATTTCATCCTGATGAGAAATCAAAGTCCTATTCTTTGTAAGGTTCTACCGATGAGGAAAAGCTCTCTAAAGGAGGTTGACGTGGGGAAGACACGTGTCGTAAGGAAAGAACTAGAATGGAGCAAGAAGATGGACGACCGTAAGGATTTCTAGAACATATGACATTGTCACCTCCCTCCATGGATAGAAAAGGAGATGCTAATCACGAATCTAATAAATGGCACTTAGCCGTGATCTGCTCGATGTTTTCCTTTGAGTGAAAAGGTTTGATGTCTGCCTGTTTGTTTGCCAACAAGGAAAAATGAGCATTAATAGATGAAAAATGATAAGTAGAAAATGAAAGCAATAAATAAACATAAACAATAGGGAAAACGAGGCTCAGGCTTATGAACTCACTGAAAATTCCCCAAGTATGGGGAACAACCTAGCAGCTGTCGCTGCTCCAGTTTCCCCTAATATTCAGGACATCTCTATCCCATCCTTTATCTCCCTTCCACCGTGATTTGACTAAATAGGCTAGTCTTAGTTATACTACCCTAAACCTAAATTACATAATCATTTAAAGCTTCAAAACAAAGCATATGTCCCTATATGTATTTGGGGTAAATTGGGAGGGAGCTAAATTATAGTGGTAGAAAATTTCTTAAAATAAAGGGGACGTAGAAAATTTTAAACCTAAGGCATTATACATGAGGTTGAAGGTAATCTGAGCTGGAGGATGACAATGAACTCTCATTGCTCCATTCTGACCTAGTGAGTAATGTACTCCATCTAGAAAGGCCTCACTATATAACCTGACAAACTCTCAAAACTCAGCCTCATTTTCGAACCCTAGGAATTTGGGGGGGGGGGTGAAAATCATTTCCTCAGCCATTTAAAAGATAAAGGAGATAGAGAGGATGCTGAAGACTAAGGAGGAAGGAAAGTAATTGAAACTTACTGAAGATATGACATAACATGGAGAACAAAATATGCAAGGTACCATTCAAAAAATGTCTAAGGAAAATATGCAAGGCAATATGAAGTATCAAAGTTTTATAAAGATCTTTATAGCACTCCAAAGCCCTAAACTCGAAATTGCTTATCTTAGTTTCTGATTTCCCTAATTTCAGCCTCAACTACCTACAGTCCATCAAGAACATCAAATGTGAGAGTTAGATCTAACCATTCCCTTCATTCCCTCTTCTTTCTCCCTGATTTCTTTCAAGCAGCCCAAAAACCATAAATATCTCACACATCCCAGATATGAGAAATCAAATGCACAGTCAATAAATTTTGATTAATAAGCTCAAAAGAACAACACCAACAAAAATAGAGAAGCAAAAATCAAAGAAATCAGTATGTAGAAGACAAAATAGACAAGAAAAAACCTAGCAATAGGTGGTTCTATTTCACGTAACCAACTTCATCATCGCAAAGAGCATCATCGCTGAGAAGAAAAAAATCTCAGAGAAATGGAGTCATCATCAATGAGCGTTGTCGTCTCTCTCTTGATTTCTCTAGCTCTTTCGAGTCTGAATGAAAAAAACTAGAGACGGTTGTATAAAAACCTTGCAATAGGTGGCTCCATCTTCATGCAACCAGCTTCATCATCACTAAGAAGCAAAGAGCATCGTTAAGAAGCAGAGAGCGTCGTTGTTGAGAATAAAAAAGTTTCAGAGAAAGGGCGTCATCATCACGATCGTCGTCGTCTTCTCTCTGGACTTCTTTAGCTCTGTCTAATCTGAAGGGAAAAATGGGAGAGGGTTTTATTGTGCGTTTAAAAGTTTCAGTGGCGCTGATAAAAATTTAAGTCCCGCCTTGCTCAAAGTCTCTTTTGTCCAAAATTTTTATGTGATTCTTAAACTCTTGTATTTAAATATTGTAAAATGTCATATTTTTCATAGTGACACCCTTTAAAGTAATCTTAGAACTTAGAACTTTTGTATTTAAATATTGTAAAATATTATATTTTTGTAGTGACACCCTTTTAAGGTGGTAATCTTAGAACTTTGAAATCTCAAATTATTGGCCTCGAGACAAATCCCCGTTTAGAGAAAAGACTTATTTCTTAAGAGAGTGTTAACTATTTTCTATAAACGTGTCGGAAGTTGAAATGTTAACAACTTTTAACTTGGCCTCTCTAGATACATAGCATAAAATAGAAGTGATTTTGGAAATCTATCCAACTTTTCAAAACATCAAAATTTGCTCAATATTCTTGTCAAAAGACGTTATTGTTTCTATCTATATGAAGTGATTAAGTTGTTAGTCACTTTGGAGTGTTCAAATTTTCAAATTTTCAATATTTTTTAAAACCCATAACTTGAATTCTTTCACCAGAGATAAATTCTAAAATGCCATAATAGAACCCGAATCCCAAAATTTAAAAATTGAGAGAAAATTCCAAAACCCACTTTCATTCAAGAATTTTTTTTTCCGTTTGTTATCTTCTTCTTTCTTTAAATTCAAACTTACAATTTTTAATTTTTAATTTGCCACTACTCAATAGTTGATTTACTTATGGTTTATTATTGATGTACTATATAATGTATGAATATATTGTACACAGATTTTCATTGCATAAGACTGATATTTGTACACTATTAGTACATCAAGGTGATTCTTGGGGGATAATCTGTATATGTAGCAATTTCTAAAATGCTATTCCATTAATACTCTTAGCACATCGATTATCTCCAATTTGGGATACATTTGCATACAAAGACGAGCAATTTAATAGTACTTTCAGTGTTACACTATTAGTTACCTTTGAAATATTTTACGCATAACACAAGTAGAACAATATTCCACTCATAGTTCTATCAGTGAATACTTTGGTTAGAATCCGTTTATAACACATACAACTAGTCACCGCTGGTGAAATATTTTGGGCAGAATGTGCTTATATATCACGAGTAATATAATGATATTTCAATGAAAACTACTCTATTAAGTGAAACAATAATGAAGATTAGAAGAAAATATGTAAAAACTTATAGTATATGAAAATCTTAACGTGAGTTCATGATAGGTTGATTGAAAAAAAAATCCCTTAAACTGTATAAAATAACCGTCATTCTTAAAGTAGTGACAACTAATCTTAATAAAGCACTCGATTTATAAAACAGAGAACTATATGCAAAATTAATATAGTAAAAGGAATCGATAAATATATCAAATTAAATGGGTACGTAAATTAATCTTACTGAAAAAATCGCAAGTAACTACAGCGCCAAAATTGGCTATATTTACAAACTCTAGAAAAACGAAAAGATCTTACATGTAACTAGTTACTATAAAAAAAAGTTTACTATCCGGCCATTACGATTTCTATTCACGTTTTATACCAATTTTGTGCAACCATAGCTAAGAAAAACCAATAAAAGAAAGTCAAGCTAATCACTGAACTGGGCTTGCACCATAGGAGGCATAGATATGAGGAATAGCTTAATACTGGTAAAAAAGTACCAAGTAACATGGTAACACTTAATATTATTGTCTATATAGTGGGTCTATTTATGATGGGAGTCTTTTCACATTTAAGATGATGATGCTAACAACTATCGTGCCAAATAAAATTGTTCGAAGTCATAATTCCTGTAATTTCCATATATAAAGGGATAATATTTTGTAACTTTTTTTAAGACAAGTTAGTAACAAGGGATTTAAACCTTCGGAAATGGAAATAAATAGGCTCTAACAACTAGTTGAACTAGAAAAACTTCTAACTTCTCTCAGTTTTACAAAGAGATTCTTATAGATCATATAATAATGATTATATTCATTTTAACTCAACAATTTAGTATATTGAGCGAGATAACTATTGATATAATTTTGTTGACTAAGAAAGTGCCAAACAAAACGTGCACACATGGTCGCATATATTTGTAGCATGCATTCTGTAAATTATTGTTGGTTTATTTTTTTCTGTATTACTGTTGATTTTTTTTTATATTAACTCGTTGATTCTTTTATTTTACTTTCATTATATGTTGATGGATGAGCTAGATGCTGAGAGTCTTAAGGAATTATCAATCTAATTGGGATGTTATGGTAAGTTTACTGATTCTTATTACCACCTTATTCAAATGTAACGAGGACTTTGACAATAATGTATTGTTACAATTTCATGTAGGGGTTCTAAGAAATCATGTTCTCATCTACCATTTCTATGTTAGTCATGAATAAGACTCAAGAAAATTCTACAACATTTACCTTTTGGAATAAAAAGAATTCAATAATTAGAGATGTAATCGTCCATGTTATCCTTATGAAAAACCATTGTTGTGATACATGTTTTTCTAACTTTTGATCTCCTAATTGCATGTAGCAAGCACTTGTAACATGAGATCACAAATCCACTTCACAATTAAATTTTTTATATTTCTTTACTTATATTTATTTATCATGCAAAATGTGTGAACCACGTACACAATTAATTCACGTAGTAGTGATCAGCACTAGGTGTTACACAACATTTTTCTTTGATTTTTGTTTTTGTTTCCTTCTTTAATTAGTGTTCGAAATTAAAAAGCACTGTGTAACTCGGCGTATTAAGGGACGGATGAAAGTAACACTTCTTATAATAAGATAAGGACTTAGGTTTGTACATGACAACTATATAATATAATTTACTTTGGCACTGAAATTTCCTTTTACCATACTACCATATAATAATAGAGCCATAGAACATGTGAACTTCTATTTTCATGTGAGATGATATATTCTTGTCAACATGCATGGTGCATGTCAATATATAAGTAGTAGCAAATTCATGTCAATATATAACAAATAACCTATGATTTTATTCAAATATTTTCAGTTTAAACTTTTCTGCGAAAAAAAAGAATTACATGCTGTAAAGAAAATACAAGATTGTATTCCAAGAAGGAAAAGTATCTCTGCAACTTATGCATGAGATAACTACTGTACTTATATCCAAGTCAAATCTGTTTACACAGGTACAATAAGTAATTTGATAGACTCACTAACTATAAAGCAAAATTGATTGAGCTAACAACCCTAAGTAACTGAATTAGTTCCTACCAGTTGCTGAACTAATAAGCACGAGCCTACTACAAGAATTGATAGAAGACAGTTTCTGATAAGCTTCTAATGAGCTTATATGGACTAAGTTGCTGCTAAGAATAATGTTGGTCTTGAGATATAGGGGGGAGTCAGGACTCAGTTCAGTGGGGTCACGGGCTTCACTCATGTTTCTGTTTGCAGTGTCTAGCTCACGCACACAAACACACACATATGTATGAGAGAGAGAAAGAGAGGGAGAGAGAATCGCATCCGATAACTTTTAATTAAAATTCAAGTTTACAATTGTCATCGAAATCATAAAATACAAATATATTCAATGACATTTCATATCTTGAAACCGTTGTATGATTGTTCATTCCTAATAGTATGAAATAAATCATGTTCAATGTAGGTCATCAAGGAATCATTCATCTATTAATACCTCATTCAATTGCGTAGTCAATTTTTATGAACTTTATTACAGAAAACACCCTTTCTACTAGGTAGTTGTAATTGGCAATACCAATGTTAGTTTTACTAGTAGATAGAGCAATTGATACATAATATTTCTCTTCGCATCTACCAACTTTCTAACAAGATCACCAATTCCTTTCAGTTCTGAAAATTTAGGGCTCACGCGCATACCAAATTTAAATCTCAAGTTTTAGCTATCAAGTTTCATGAGATCAGTTTGAGTAAAATCATATGGATATAGGTGAGCAAGAAAAAAAACTTTTGTTTGTCAAAAAAGAGAATGAATTACTTGGATTCAAACAAATTACACATAGAGGAAACTCAGTAGTCACCTCATTAAAATGGTGATTAAGTTTGACATTGTAAACTAAACCTGATCATAATGCATGTTTGTAACCTATTTTTGAGGGGCTTTACATCGTGATCTTCCTAGAACCATATAAAACTCATATATATTTGGCACCAAGATACTATGTTTGTCACAAAATACCATAACCTCACTTAATAAAGAATCACAACCATCATCCTTCATCATCTGCAATCGTTGCTTTGCCACCTTAACTTGTGTCATGACATTTATAATATCTTCATATTTTCTTTGCAAGGCCTGGGATAACTCATTTGTGACTCTCAATATTATTTTCATTAAGGAAAAGGGTGAATGGAAACTCAAAAGATTGAATGAAGTCCATCAAAGTATGTGCTTGAGATCTTTGATGTGTCTGTAGTGCTTCATCAGTCACAGACTCTATCACATCAATTATAGAGGAAAACATCACTGTAATAAGTGAATGATTATGGGATCCTAATTTGTATTGTAGCTCGTTGGACACTAGTTTCTTACTTGCCTACTTTGGATTTCACCTTTTTTCAAAGCCTCTAAAATTTTAGAAGCTTGATTCTCATGAAGAATACTTACAAGGTTCACCAATAATATTCGCCAAATTAGCTATGGAGATAAAAAGAGTAGAAACACTAGTAATTTTTTTTTACTGTCACTACAAGTGCAAACTAAAGCTGATTCATAAAGTAATGAATATAATGCACAGATTCATTCATCTTCAAAATTAAAGATATGAGACTATCAATTTCACTTTGCGTACTGGCTCTATCATAACCTTGTCCATGATTCTTGCTAAACTCAATTCATGTGTAGAAACTAAGGACTCAATGGATGCTTTTAGTGACAAAGTAGTAGTACTAATTACATGGACAATACTAGTCAATCGTTCAACTATGCATCATCTTTTATCCACATAGCATAAAACAACATCCATTTGTTTCTTGATAGATACATCACTGGGCTGATGAACCAAAATTTGAAACAAATCATCCTCAATGTCAAAGGTGATAACATTGATTGTTTCTATAGTAGTTGCATTCACAGTATATTTTCTGAATGTCAAGAGCTACTAGCTTCTGATTTTTCAGACTATTTTCCAATATGATATTATCAAGGCATTTGCTATTATTAGAAATATGTTGCAAACGTACAAGAAAATTCTTTGTTTATAGAACTAAATGAATCATTGGCCACGAAAAGGTTGCCCTTAGTAAATAAATAACAACATAAATAAAATGTTGCATCTTTCTCTATACTATATTCCAACCAATTGACATATTCTTTCACCATGTAGGGATAAATCTACGACTCTTTCCCTATAAAATTTTTCAGAAACTTAAGATTGAAATGTTGATAATGGCCCTTTTGAAGATAAGCTATTCTTTACCTAATCTTGGTTATTTGGATAGTGATATGTTATTCAGATCTGTGAACCTAGATCCAAATACAGATTTTTTGACCTCAAGATGACTTTGTTTGCAACTAGAAGAAAGTTGTGAATATGAATCCACCGATTCCATTGACTTTGTCTTCAATTTTTTTTCCATTTTGGCACAACTCATGTTCCTAATAAGCATTTTAACACAAGCTAGATTTCTAAGAATAATGCTATCAATTATCAGATTCAATCACAAATTAGATTCAACCACAAATAATATCTTAAGATCAATTTTAACAAATAACAATAATTCTATCAATTATCAAATTCAACCACACATCATACTGTTAAGATAAATTTATATCATTAATAATTCTATCAATTATATAAAAATGATGAAAATTTTCATTGAGAAAATTTGGTTTCATGAAAAGCACTACCTCCTACCTACCAATCGAACCCCCAAGGCAAAAAAGAAAATAAGGAATAAAAAACATCTACCTCTTACCTATACAGATTTAGCATAACATAGTAGAGAAAGGGCATAGAGAGAGAGAGAGAGAGAGACCTGCTGTGGGGAGTGGCTAGGATCGTGGAGGTGGACCATCAACCTGGACGACACGTGGACGTCGGCTTCGTTGCTGGCTGGGCTGGTGATAATGTAAAGTGAAATGAGATTTAATATGATGAAATCAAGATTTTAGGGATTTTTTTAGTGTTAAAAAATAAAAATTAATAAGGTAAAATTTGATAAAATTAAAAAGTCTAAAATTTTTAAGAAATTTAAAGGGGCCATAATTAAAAATTCAGTAGGTTCAATGATAAAAAAAATGTCAAAAATTAAAAATTTCCATATTAAAAATTGATTATTTTCTAGTAGGGTAATGTCACGCCCACTGTTGAGATACATGATCGTGGTGTAGAAAATGCTTTTGTAAGTAAGTTTGCAAGTTGGTCCACAGTTGGAATATATCTGACTTCCAACTCCTTTCTCGACACTTTATCTCTTATAAAATGAACATCCAGCTCTAGGTGTTTCGTTCTAGATTACTTAACAGGGTTTAAACAAGTGAGATATCACTCATTATGTCATACCATAGAATATGAGACTGGGTTAAATAGATAAGCAACTCCTTAAACAGGTTTGCAACCAGCTTATCTCAGTTGAAGATCTTGAGACAAATTTATATTTTTTTATGACCAAGAAATCAGGTTACCTTCAATAAACACCAAGTAAGCTCTTGTTGAACTCTTATGCATCAGAATAAGCATATATAATAGAGAACTAGGCCTTTTGAACTTGTTCCCTTCATGTACCTCAAGATCCTTTTGGAAACTTGCCAATGTAATACAATTGGCTTATGCAAAAATTGGTTTAATTTTGTAACTATAAAACCAATATCAGGCCTAGTGAAGACAAGTATTGTAAGGTACCAATTATACTTCTAAATAAGGTGATATTAGTGAATGGTTCACCTTCTACTGCTATTTGTCTTATAGAAGTACAGGCATGTGGCAACAGCTTTGACAACCTCCATTTTGGTTGTTTTAAGTAAATCAACCATGTACTCGGACTGAATTAAATAGAGGCTTACCTTGTCCTTATAAACCTCTACTCCAAGAAAATAATGAACTGAACCCATGTCCTTTAAAGCAAAAGTTTTGTTAAGATTTGAAATAACTTGTTGAACAAATAGTTAGTTGCTTCTAGTAATGAGGATGTCATCCACACGCCAAGGAAGTATCAGATCCTTAGTGCCATGATATACAAATAAGGAAGTATCAGATTTTATGTTAGAAAAACTCTATTAAGTATACCAACTTTAGGCCTACCATATCAAGCTTTATAAGCTTGTTTAAGTCCATTTAGAGCCTTCTTAAGATGACAAACATGAATAGGTTTAGAAGAGTCAACGAAACCATCTAGTTGAGCCATAAAAAAATAGATTCCCACAATACGGCATCTTAGAAGGTATTATTTACATCTAACTGTCTAATGTCCCAGCCAAAAGAAACAGAAAAGTGTAGTGTAATTCTAACTGTGGTAGGCTTTCTCAATAGGACTGAAGGTTTTTTAAAAATCAATACTTGGTTTTTGGTGAAATCCTTTAGCCATTAATATGATTTTATATCTTTGTATACTTACATCTGGTTGCAACTCTAGTCTAAACACCCACTTATTTCCTATTACTGACGTGCCTGGTTTCTATGAAATTAACTCCCAAGTTCCATTTCTTTGTAAGGATGAGTGTTCATCCTCCATTGCTTGCTTTCCGTTATGGTTGGTAATATTTTGCTTAATAGTTGGTCAAGTATATGAATATTTTCTGGATATGAAAGCTTTAGGCTTAAAAATACCACTCTTAGACCTTATTTACATGTGATGAAGTGAAGTTTTGGTAGTTTGTGGTTTAAGACTAGGGTGAGTAGAGAGTATATTCTTAGGTGGAGATATAGGTAACTCAACAAATAAGAGCCAGCAATGGAAGGTAAATCAGTAGGACAACTAAATGAGATATTGTTAAGATAATTACCTTGTTGTTAAGAAATAACAGAATGACAACTAGATTTGAATTGTATGGCCTAACATAAGTGTAGATATCGTATTTTGTTCGGCCCAATACTTTAAAAATATAAATTTTATTTTTGGTCCATACACTAGTCGAAGACTATATGTATGATTTGAAAAATAGCCCAAGGCCTAAAATTAAGAAGAATTGTCCAAGGACTAAAAAACTAAAAAAAAAAAATGACTAAAAATAAAAAGTGAAGCTCTAAGTTTGCCTATAAATAGAAGTGATGTCTTCACTTGAAAGGAGGATTGGAGAGTGAGAAAGAGAAGGAATTTTAGAGAGAGAAAGAGAGGTCTTGAGAAAATAGGAGAGACTTTTTAAAAGAGAGAGAAATAGAGTTTTTATTTCTATTCATCTTTCATCTTCTCATATTTTTTTATTAAGGTAGTTTAAATTTTTGGTACTTTAGCTTACAATATATATTGTTTATTATTATTTATCATCTCTCTTCTTCATACTCATGTAGTTGATATTTTTTGTTTTTTTTTCTATACATAAGTTGTTTTTCCATTCTTTATCATTTCTCTTACTCTAAATCTTAAGTTTTATTTCCATGTATTGTTGATTTTTCTACAAGTTTTATAATGAGATGTATTTGTCAACAACTCAATCAATGAAGATGAGGATAAAGCTTTTGATGGGTGTAAAATTAACTCTATGTGAATCAACCCTTTAAAAAGAAAAGATCTCCTATGATAATTTCACATACATAAAAATACATAAAATAGAGAATAAAACCTCTATACAAGATTATACAAATATTTGAGGTTTGATTTTTTTTTTATGTTCTTACAAGTCTTTTCTTTTTCTTTTTTTTTAATTTTTGTTCATCAATTTTGTGACACTTATTTGAACTAGTTACCATCCATGATAATTCCTAGCAATGAAGGAAGAAAATAAAATGATAATTAGTGAACTAAGTAGTTCAAAATAAAAGTTATGCCTTACAGAAGTTGATATGTGCGTGCCACGATCCGTCTGTTCTAGAAATTCTAAAGCTGCACGGTCCGTGTTTTGGAATCGAATGTTCCAAATTAGTTACCATTCGTGATTATTCATTTGCTATTTGATTAACAATGAGGGAAGAAAAGAAAAATGATAATCGGTAGACTATGTAGTAAAAAATAGTATGCTCATGTTAATTGCGTATATTATTAAATATTTTTCATTGATTAATTTATTTACACATAAATTTGTTTTATTAATTTATTTATGAAATAATTATGTGTGAGTGTTTATATATATTTTAAAATGAAATTAAAAAATTGATAGAGGGTGACATCACCCTCTGCAATTTTTTTTATTTTTTGTTTATTTTTTGTTTTTTGTTTGTATTTGTTTATATCTTTGTTTTGTTTTTTTATATTAGTAGATATTATGATTTGTTTTAATTTATTTTATTTATATATATCTTTTTACTTGTTTCACATATTTTTTCTTTATTGTCACTCTACATATTCTTTTTAAATTTATCATACATTTTATCTTCTCTAACATTTCTTTTCATTATTTTTTCTTCTTTTTTATAGTTGTTATCTCTTCTTATTTATCTATGCATTATTGTCATATCATCATGATTGTATGTGATTATTTTTCATTCTTTGATCATCAGAATTGATGTTCATAAATTAAAAGCATAACGATTAGATGTAAATTTGGTTAATTTCATTATTTAGTTTAAATTAAAAAATCTGATGACGGATTTTAGATTTTTGGGATACCAAATTTTTTGAACTACTGATATGTGGAATTATTTTTGAGATACCGAGAATGACTCCAATAATGCTTTGATTTTAAAAAATATATATAAAAAACAAAAATAATTTTCAATGACCTTTGTACCACTCATTAAAGATAATTTATTTTTCATTTTTATGATGAAAAATGTACCAAATGGGATATTCAAAAATAAATTTCTTTAATTATATTTAAAAATATAATTTGGATATCATTTGATTAAATTTGGTAGCCATTTTAATAATGGGTGATGTGGGGTGCTAATATCTTCCCCACACACAAATGACTCCCGAACCAACTTTGAGTTTTCGTAGACCAAAATTTTTATTTTAAAATTGATTGATCAATCACACCTTAAAATGATTAGTGGAGACTCCGAATTTCTTTCTCCACAAATGATTTTTTAATCGCCGCTCCGCGTCGGATACACGTTGCGACAACTTGGCGACTCCACTGGGGACGTAATTGGTCTAATCATTTTTAGATCGATAGAGAGTCAAGCCAAAATTTTATCATATGCTATCCTTTTTTGTGGTTCTTTATTTATTTATTTGATTCATTATTTTTCTTATTATGCTTGTAGTTGTATATAGTTCATATTTTTACGAATTATATATTTTTACATAATTTCTAATTTCACACACATACACTAGCCCTATACCCGGGCTTTCCCTTTAGGATTAGCGAGAATGAGTAGTGGAATGCCTTCGTGAAATTGCGGTTTGTGCGCAGGCTCATGAAAGTTCTCACTTAGGCCGACCTTTTCGGGATACCGTTTGTGGGCCTATGTTACTTCGTTTGAATAACAATGTTGATAACTTGAGAGCCTATTAAGATATTTGAGAGCCCAACTACACATGAATTTGTTTTTTAGAGCCCACCTGACGACCAATATTTGGTAGAAATAGAGATTTCTGCTTAAATATGGTATCATGGTTAACTTTGTTTTACACTCTTTAAACATTTCTTTTATTCCCCATTGTTTCACTTCTGACTTCGTCTTTCTTTTTTGCATACATACATCATGCTACGTAATAGGGATTGTAAAGAAGTTTCAATTCATTTATATTTTAGAGCCCATGACTTCTACTCCGAGTGTGATAGAAGATCAAGCTACAGTAGCTCAATGGTCAGAGGAAACGCAGAAACAAAAAGGAGATTGTCTGAAAAAGGAGGAGGTTGTTCTTCTACCATCAATCACTAAGATTGAGTTCTCACAAACTGACTTGGAGAGTTTGAAGAAGATATAGGAGAATTTCTTACCGGAGCAGAAAAATATATTTGTCGGCAAATATGGTCACATCGCTTATCTTCTGTACATTGCATTGAATGCTCCTATTCTTGAGACTTTAATGCATTTTTGGGACCCTCTGTATAGGTGTTTCACCTTGGGAACGATTTGTCTTACTCCTACAATTGAAGAATATCAAGCCCTACTGAATGTCCAGTTGCAAAACACAGATAAAATTTATAATTATGAAAAAAAGCTCACATTGAAGTGAGCTTTATCCAAGCTCTTGGGTATTTTTCATGCATCTAAGATTGAGAAAAGGTTGCAAGTTAAAGGGGAGAATGAGTGTGTGCCGCTGGATTATCTCCTAGATCTCACCCAAAATGTCTTGAATGAAGATAAGGGTATGACTCTTTATGCACTGTGTATTTATAGCACCATGTTGTTTCCAAAGATTCAAGGTTATATGGATGATAAAGTGATAAAAATGTTCCTGCAACTTGAACATGGTGTTAACCCTGTTATCTCAATTCACGTCAGACTTTTCGTTCCTTAAATCACATCCGAGTGTTTGGAAAAGGAAATTTTATCGGCTCTCCATCTCTTCTGTGTATTTAGATTTTTAGCCATCTACGATGTCCACCAGATTTCAAGTGTCCTAAAGTTAAGTTTTCAAGCTCATGGATGAAGATGAGAATTCCCATTGCAGAATTTGGAATGGCCAAATGGAATCTGCAGTTTCCCATAAAATGGGTGTGGCTCTCATACCTGTCAAAGTTGAAAGATGAAGATGTTATCTGGAAAGCCCATTGGATGCCGTCAACATCGATGGTCTATAGATGTGGTGACTTTCAATGGGTCCCGCTCTCAGGACCATGAGGTTGTACTAGTTACGCTCCACTAATGGTGCTCCATCAATTATACATAAAACAATTTGTCCCTGTCACACATGCATTGAAGGATACCGAGATCGGTTATGATTGTCAAGATACTGAACAAGAATTGCAGGAGCTGATTGGAGCTTGGAAATAATGATAAGTGTGCAAAATGAGAAGAACCGCATAAACTACACAAATGAGTATGAACAGTGGCTTGAAAGTAGAGGCAAAGTAACTATTGCCTTACCAGGTTAGGATTTACAATCAAACTAGTTACTGGAAGCTCATAAGAAGATTGTTAAAAAGGAGGAG
The DNA here is from genome assembly GCA_003255025.1 of Datisca glomerata. Classification (NCBI taxonomy): domain Eukaryota; kingdom Viridiplantae; phylum Streptophyta; class Magnoliopsida; order Cucurbitales; family Datiscaceae; genus Datisca; species Datisca glomerata. The sequence goes on along the minus strand of QANY01004819.1, from coordinate 532,973 downwards.
CGGGATGAGATATATGAGGAGCGTCAAAAGAATTTAGCTCTCTTGAAAGAAAACAGACGCCTAACAGTTGAGGCAAATTTGTTTGACAAAAACAAGATCGAAACTGAAAAATAACTCAAAGATTTGAGAAACGAGATTAAAGACCAAGAATATCTAAAGCGGAAAAACTTAGAGTTGGGAACTGGCACTCGCACACTGAACAACAAAATTAGAAAGATGACAGAGGACAATGAGAATTTGCGAGGGGTAATCTATGAACAAGAGGATCGAATCATGAAGCTAGAAAGGAAAAATAAGCTTATACAAGAGGTTTTAAAGGAGGTGAAAGGCGTTGTCGATAAGAGGAATAAGTACATCGTTGAGTTAGAAAAACAATATGACTCATTACGATGAATCACTGATAATTTACAAGTTGATTTAGAGAATAAAAAAGTTAGGAAGACCGAGTCAACAAATGATAGTGAAGAACTACTGAAAGTCATTGCAAGCCTTGAGCACCAAGTTAGAGCGTATCCTTAAGTGGCAGAGAAATTGGCAAGAAACAATGATGCTAATGTTGACGCATTGAAATATGATTACCAATTGCTGCAATAAGAGCACGACTTGATTCGACAATAATCTGGGCAGGCTGTGGAATTGCTTAAAGGCGTGGCTGTGAAAGCGAGCAATTTGGCAGAACAAGCATCATTTTTGAAAAAAAGTATTTTGCCCATCCATCCTAACGGAGAGAATTTGTCTAAGTTTTTGGAAAAAATCAACAGAGATTTGGGACATTTTGATCATTTTGTATAAACTCATATTGCAGAGGAGTGTAATTGACTTCTACATACTTAAATGTAGTGGACGACTTTGCTAATTGAATGAAATTGAGTACTTTTGAACTTTCACTTTCCGCAATATCATTTCACATGCATAATTTTACTTTCATTATTATTATTGTTATTATTATTTCTTCTTCTTCATTAGCAAAATCTACCATCTCATTAATTTATTTTTATTTATTTTAAGAAATTTTTTCAAAGATAGCCCGTCAACTCCGACATCCTTATTGAACGCGAGCTCAAGTTAGGGTCATGAGCGAGCAAGAAAGAGAGCAATCACGAGAGGAAATGAAAGAAAAATTAGGGAGCTAAAAGAGTAAATGATCAAAGTTTTGGAACTCCTTGCCGCCAGTGAGGGAAAAGCCTGTCTTGAAAATTCGCAAGGGGCTCAATCATCACAAAATCAACTACCAAACGATAATACACCTTATCCTCTTGAGTTCATTACAACCTATCAACGTCATCAGACTGACCACTTTCAGCATGCTTCACCACCAGTAAATATCCAAAACTATCCATTTCTAAATGTCCAAGAAACAATGCAGACAAGGAAAATTAGATGCAATTCACATTGGATATGGTGGCTAGAGAGGTTCGTAAGGATACCAATTGATTATTCTATATCAATTGTGGTAGGAGTTCTGTATACGACATAATGATTGGATCATATTAAACAAAACGTTGATTGTTTCTATTTCCCCTCTGAGGCTGATCAAGCCATAAACAATGGCACCTGGATATACAATGGCAATGAGACATTCGACTGAGAATTGCACAACATTAAAGGGTAGAGTACAAGCTTTTATCAAGAATGGATGGTTGAATTTCAAAAAGGCTAATGGGAACCTAGATATTAATTCCAACCATCTACTAAATCATGGGAATCCTATCGTAAATGCAATTGAGGAATCTTTTCCTTATGAAAAGAAGGATGTGGCAAATGTGAGCACGCCAATGGAAATACTTTTTCATCTTCTTTCTAAAGCGGGGTACATCTACCCAACACGCTCAGATAATGAAGGCATTTCTAAGAAACATATGTATGACTTTGATTGTTTGTTTTATAAGAATGTGACTGGGCATATAATTGAGGAATGTGCTGATTTTAAAATGAAAGTGCAAATGTTGTTGGATGCAAAGATACTTACAATAAGTCATAAAGGAGAAAGAGAATACCAAGAAGATGACTCTTTAGTTCTCATGATAACTGAAGAATCGTTGGAAGTAAATCTTGAAGTGTCATCCTCTATCCTAAAACCTCTCACAATACATTATGAGAAAAAGATTCACCACTACGTCTTATGCTCCAATGCACATCACCATCCATATACTGGGTGCATTTTCTTACAAAGATTCAAGAGCAGTACCATGGAGGTACATATATGAGGTTATATCAAGTAGTAACGATAAAAATCAAGCGCTAAATCCATCAGACCTTGATCTCCCCATCACTAATATTTTGAGAGTAGGTGGAATGACGAGGAGTGGAAGATGCTACATGCCAGAAGTTTTGAAAATGGATAAAAGTGACGCATTAGAAAGGCAAAGGAAAGAAAAAGCCAAAGAAAGCGACAATGGTCATGAGCTCCAAAAAGAGATGTATAACGGCCAAGTGATAGACCCAGATATAATGAGAGGTACAGAGAAAGAAAGAACAATGTCTAAAGAAGAAGTATGTGAATGTTTGAAGCTCATCATGCAAAGTGAGTATAAGACGATATAACAACTTAACCGCTTACTTGTTCACATATCTTTACTATCACTTTTTCTTAATTCTAAACCACATCGCCAAGTATTATTGAAGGTTTTGAATCAAGCATATGTCTGTCATGATATTATCGTGGAGAAGTTGAGTGGAATTGTGAGAAATATTACCGCACCAAATTTTATCATTTTCACAGATGATAAGATCCTTGCCGATGGTACTAGACACACCAAAGCTCTACATATATCCATGAATGTAGGGATTATGTTGTTGCAAAAATATTGATTAATAACGGCCCGTCTCTAAATGTAATTCCAAGATCCACACTAGCAAAGCTCCCTGTGGACATGACACATATGCAGCCGAGCATGATAATAGTAAAAGCATTTGACGGTAATCCAAGAGAAGTAGTCGGAGACATAGAGATACAAATTCGAATCAGGCCATGCCTATTCAATATTGTTTTTCAAGTTATGGACATAAATCCAGCATACAGTTTTCTTGTAGGTCGACTATGGATTCACTCTACTGGGGCAGTACCATTTTCTTTACATCAAAAGTTTAAATTTATAATGGATCATAAACTTATCTGTATATATAGGGAGGAGGATTTATTGGTATCCAAGCCGACCATCATGCCATATGTTGAGGCTGCAGAAGAAGCATTGGAGTGCTCATTTCGATAATTTGAGATTGTGAACACCACATTTGTCGCCAGTGGGAAACTCACTCCAACGCCAAACCTATCAAAAGCATCTCAAATGGTGGCAAAATTGATGATAAAAGGAGAATACAAGCCAGGTAAAGGACTTGGGAATGAATATCAAGACATAAATAAGTTAATCGATTGAGATAAGAATAAGCAAAGGTTTGGGCTTAGATATAGGCTGACCAAGGCTGATAGAGGGAGAGTGAAAGCTCAAAAAAAGAAAAGAGAATGGCTAGGCTCGAAAATAAGGAATTCGATATGGAAATGGTAATCATACCCCATATTTCTGAATCCTTCAGAAGTGGGGGAATTTCATTCGAAGAACCGGTTACAGTAGAGCAGTACGACCTTGAAGATGATATCACCCAGCTTTCAATATCCGCAATCTTGGAAAAATCATCAAGTGTTAGTATAGAGGACTTGGTTTCTGGATACGATCAAATCATGAGCTTAATAATTGGGATGTCACCGAGCTACTAACGCTTCTTGAAAATTTTCAAGAGTAATGTGTTAATGTAAAAAATCTAATGATTTTTCCCAATGTCTTAGGAATTTCGTTGTTATGGGCCTACATTTTTGTCTGTTTCATGTCATCTCTTTGAATAAAAATATAAAAACTTGTTTCATTTTTTTTTTTACGATAAATACAATTCCAGCTCTTTTTGTTCTTTCTTTTATGTCTACTTTCGTTCCATTTCTAAGATGTTGTTCATACTTATGCATTGTTTATTTTCTTTCCTTGCCTTCTTTTTATCCAATAATCTGATTCAAGTTTGAGAACGGTGACTTTGAAAACAAGAGCATAAGCAATAACTTCAACAATCTTATTCTTAGCATAGAGTCAGATGAAAGTGACGAGGATAATTTCAAACGATCTCTGAAAATGTTAAGAATGGTAAAAGAGGATGATAAAATAACTCAATCATATCAAGAGTTACGGAGGTGATAAATTTAGGATTGGATAAAGAGACGAAAGAAGTCCAAATCGGCACATCTATGATAAGCGAAAGCCGCCGAAAATTAATTGACTTACTCAAGGAGATATCGATGTCTTTACATGGTCTTACCAAGATATGCCAGGTCTAGACATGGATATCATGGTTCATCATTTGCCATTTATGCGTGAAAGTAAACCAGTACGATAAAAGTTACGGAAAATGAAACCAGATATGCTGGTACAGATCAAAGAAGAAGTTAAAAAGTAAGTAGATGCGGGTTTTCTAGAAGTAGCAAAATACCCTGAATGGGTTGCTAACATAGTCCCAGTGCCGAAGAAAAATGGGAAAGTAAGGATGTGCGTTGATTATAGAGACTTAATCGGGCAAGCCCTAAGGATAATATTTCATTACCCCATATTGATGTCTTAGTAGATAACATTGCAGAACATCCAACCTTCTCTTTCATGGATGGTTTTTTGGGGTATAACCAAATCAAAATGGCTCCTAGAGACCTTGAAAAGACCACTTTTATAACTTTATGAGGTACATTTTGTTATAAGGTTATACCATTTGGTCTAAAGAATGCAGGGGTGACTTACCAACGGGAAATGGTGACACTGTTTCATGATATGATGCATAAAGAAATCAAAGTGTACGTTGACGATATGATTGCTAAATCTCGTCAAGGGGAAGATCACACCGTCACTCTGCGAAAATTATTTGAACGGTTGAGAAAGTTGCAGTTAAAGCTTAACCTGACAAAGTGTACATTCGTAGCATCTTCAAGGAAACTACTTGGTTTTGTCGTGAGCAAGGAAGGAATAAAAGTTGACCCTGACAAGGTTCAAGCCATCATTGATATGCCACCACCTTAAACTCAAAAGGAAGTTAGAGATTTCTTGGAGAGATTAAATTACATAGCTCGGTTCATCTCACAGCTAACTGTAACTTGTGAACATATCTTTAAACTTTTTTTCAAAAGTGATACAGAAGGATAGAATGGTAATTGCCAAAATGCTTTTGAGAAGACCAAGCAATACTTACAAAATCCGCCTATACTTGTTCCTCCAAATCCAGGGCGTCCACTCATTTGTATCTTACAGTAATAAAAAAATATATGGGTTGCGTACTTGGTCAACATGATGCCTTTGGATGGAAAGAACAAGCAATATACTATTTAAGCAAAAATGTTCACAAACTATGAGGTTAATTATTTGACGTTGGAGAAAACGTGTTGAGCATTAGCCTGGGTTGCTCACCGGCTTAGACAGTACATGTTACACCACACCACTTAGTTAATTTTAAAGATGAATCCAATCAAGTATATCTTTGAATAGCCATCACTTTCTGGGCGAATTGCTAAATGGGAAATGTTGCTCACGAAATATGCTATTTTCTATATCACGAGAAAGTCAATAAAAGGAAATGTACTTGCTGATTATATAGCAGATCAACTAGTGCAAGATTATGAGCCTATGAAGTTTGAAATTCTTGATGAGAACGTATCATTCATATTAAAAAATGAAGGAGAATCTATGGATCTAGAATTGTGGACAATGTTATTTGTTGGCGCATCTAATGATATAGGACATGGAATTAGGGCAATCATCATATCTCCTGAGGGAAAGTTTTTCCCATTCACGACAAAACTATGCTTTGACTGTACAAACAATGTGGGGGAATATGAGACATGTTCCATGGGAATTCAAGCAGCTTAGGATATGAAGATAAGGAAGCTTTGAGTGTACGAAAATTTATTATTGGTGATACGACAACTAAACAGGGAATGAGAAGCTAGAGACTCTAAGCTGGTACCTTACAACAAACATGTAACTAAGTTAAGAAAAACTTTTAAGTGATCTCATTTGACCATATACCCAGAGAGAATAATCAAATTGCAGATGCACTGGCAACTCTAGCATCCATGTTTGCCGTTGACTTTAAGGAAGAAGTGCAACCTATAAAAATTGAGAACCAAGATTTTCCTGCTCATTATATGAGCATTGAAGAAGAGCCAGACACAATACCATGGTGTTACAACATCAATCAGTATATAAAGAACGGGGAATATCCATCCAAAGCTTCCGAAAATGATAAACGGGCTATTAGAAGATTGTCCATGGGTTTCTTCTTTAATGGTCAAATACTTTATAAAAGAAATCATGATATGATGCTTTTAAGATGTGTTAATGCAAGGGAAGCAAATCAAATCATAGAGGAATTTCATGAAGGAATTTGTGGTGCTCATGCTAATAGACATACGATGGCCAAACAAATCTTGAGAGCATGATATTATTGGTTAGCTTTAGAATCTGACTGCATCAAGTACGCCAAGAAATGTAGTAAATGTCAAATTTATGCGGATAAAATTCACGTACTGCATCCCCTTTACATGTCATGGCCGCACCTTGGCCATTCTCTATGTGGGGTATGGACGTCATTGGTCCCATCACACCAAAAACCTTAAACGGGCATCGTTTCATTTTGGTGTCTATAGATTATTTTACCAAATGGGTGGAGGCGAGTTGTTATTCGAGTGTAACCAGAAGGGTGATTGTTAAGTTTATTAAAAAGGAGATAACTTGCCGATATGGTCTACCTGAAAGGATCATCACAAATAACGAAATAAATTTAAATAACAAGATGATGAGAGAATTATGTGAGCAGTTCAAAATTAAGCATCATAATTCATCTCCTTATCGTCCGAAGATGAACAGAGTAGTGAAAGCAGCCAATAAGAACATAAAAAAGATCATAAGGAAGATGACGGAGGTTTATAAGGATTGGCATGAGATGCTCCAGTTTGTATTACATGGGTATCGCACATCAGTCTGAACATCAACTGGAGCAACGCCATTATCTTTGGTATATAGCATGGAAGCGGCCCTTCCAATTGAGGTGGAAATTCCCTCCCTTAGAGTTTTAATGGAGGCTAAATTAGAAGAAGCAAGGTGGGTACAAACATGATATGAGCAATAAAATTTTATCGAGGAAAAAAGATTGATTGTATTATGTAGAGGGCAATTATATAAAAGAAAAATGATGCAAGCGTATAACGAAAAGTTACATCCCTGATGTTTCCGAGAAGGAAATTTGGTGTTGAAAAAGTTACTCTCATATAAAAAAAGATTATCGTGGGAAATGAACCCCAAATTATGAAGGACCTTTTGTAGTCAAGAAGACATTCTCGAGATTAGATCTTATTCTAACAAACATGGATGGAGATGATTTAGCTCAAATAGTTAATTCAGATGTAGTCAAGAAGTACTTCGTTTGACTGCTTTACGGATGGGAAAAATAAAGTTGGGAAAAAAATGTTTTCAAAAAGAGCCATATCAAATACTAGAGAAATTCTTATTCCATACTTTTCCCAAATCCTTGTTTGTAAACATTGTTCATCATCAATGAAGAGCATTTTTTTAGTTGACAAATACATATACTTCATCTTTTCGTTATTTCCATTATTTCTTATTCCTCTTACTTCTAAGATATCATTAATTACTCTTGAAATAACTCAGAAACATAAACTTGGTTAGGTGAAAACTAATTGAAAAAAAGGAAAAGAGAAAAGAATAGGAACTAAAAAAGGTGGTCTGAGTGTGAGGTGAAATCTGAAAAGTCACCACGAGAAAAGTTGATATGCACATAACGAATGCCAAAACACGATTGGAGGATTACAATTGAAGTATGGAAAAGAAGCAAAATATGGAGAAATTATTCATTTTTTCTTCATCATCAACGTGAAGCCAAATACTGTGGGATAAACCAATGAATAATGATGCATCATTTTCTTGAAAGTATGCTCAACACTTCATTGCGAGTCCATGACCCTAGGCCAAGTGATTGTTTTGAGGGGAGAAGGATATGACTACATTAGTCAATTTTCAAAAAATCATCAAATAATTTTTTTACAAATGTTCACAATCATGCATAGCACGCATGCATCCAAAATTACTACTTTGCATTTATATTCAAGAATTACAATTCATAGACGTGCATCATATTGATCTATTTTAATACAATTCAAGTGCATGAATCATTTCAAGATTTTTTTTTTGAAATCCACACATGACTTTTCAACATTTAGAGTCTGCATTAGTTTAGCTCTGGCAACCATATGAAGCTTGTATAAATCAGATCAAACACTTCATTTTCTTCGATTAAATCGAACCCGAATTAAGTCGAGGTCCAAGCCTGTGTCTATCCAGGTTCACTTCTTTTCAACTATCTTTGGTTAAATCGAACCCGCATTGAGTCGAGGTCAAAGCCTACGCCTATCCAGATCTGTTTCTTTCCAAATATCTTCGGTTAAATCGAACCTGAATTGAGTCGAGATCGAAGCCTGTGTCTATACAGGTCTATTTCATAATTCCGTCATTTAATAGAACCTGAATAAGTTGAGGTTTCTATTCCCCTTATCCATATAGTATTTTCTCGATAAAAACACTTATATACACCTTTGTACACCTTCTAAGTTTAGAAATGTGAACAATTGGGGCAGCTGTAGATACCATATTTTGTCCGGTCCAATACTTTAAAAAATAAAAAATTTATTTTTGACCCATATACTAGTCTAAGACTATATGTATGATTTGAAAAATAGCCCAAAGCCTAAAAATAAGAAGAATTATCCGATGACTAAAAAAATAAAAAGGAGCAAAAAAGACTAAAAATAAAAAGTGAAGCCCTAAGTTTGCCTATAAATAGAGGGGAGGTCTTCACTTGAAAGGAGGATTGGAGAATGAGAAAGAGAAGGGATTTTAAAGATAAAAAGAGAGGTCTTGAGAAAATAGGAGAAACATTTTAAAAGAGAGAAAGAAAGTCTTGATTTCTATTCATCTTTTACCTTCTCATATTCTTTTTGTTAAAGTAGTTTAATTTTCTTGCACTTTAACTTACAATATATATTGTTCATAATTATTTATCATCTCTCTTCTTCATACTCATGTACTTGATATTTTTTGTTTCCTTTTCCATACATAAGTTGTTTGTTCCTATTTTATCATTTCTCCTACTCTTAATCTTAAATTTTATTTCCATGTATTTTTTATTTCTCTACAAGTTTGATAACGAGATATTTTTGTCATCAACTCAATCAATGAGGATGATGATAAAGCTTTTGAGGGGTGTAAAATTAACTCAATGTGAATCAACCCTTTAATAGGTTGAAAGTGTACATTTGATGAAAATATCCCCTATGATAATTTCTTATACATAAAAATGCATAAAATAGAGAGTAAAACTTCTACACAAGATTATGTAAATATTTAAGTTTTGAATTTTTTTTATGTTCTTACAAGCCCTTTTTTTCAAATTTTTGTTCATCATTTTTGTGACACTTGTTTGGACTAGTTACCATCCATGATCATTTCTAGTAATGTCGGAAGAAATGAAAAATGGTAATTAGTGAACTATGTCGTCCGAAATAAAAAATGGTATATTTATATCCTAAACAAAATTTATTTTATTTTGAAAGTTTTATTGATTTTTCTTTAGTGACACTTGTTTAAACTAGTTACTATTCATGATCATTCCTAGCAATGAAGGAAGAAAGAAAAAATGGTAATTAGTGAACTAAATAGTCTAAAATAAAAATTGGTATATTTATATTCCAAACCAAAATTATTCTATTTTGAAAGTTTTCTTAATTTTTCTTTAGTGACACTTGTTTAAATTAGTTACCAGTCATGATCATTCCTTTGCTATTTGATTAGCAATGAGAGAAGAAAGAAAAAATGGTAATTAGTAGACTATGTAGTTAAAATAGTATGATCATGCCAATTACGTATATCATTAAGCATTTTTTATAGATTAATTTATTTACAAATAAATTTTTTATTAATATATTTATGAAATAAATAAATAAATAAATTTAAAAATAAAATTAAAAAAAAAGAAAAAAGAAACAACAGAGGGTGAAATCACCCTTTGCAATTTTTTTTATTTTGTGTTCTTTTTTCATTTTTATTTTTTATATATATTTTGTTTGTTTTTTATATTAGTAGATATTATGGTTTCACATATCGTTTCTTTATTGTCATTCTACATACTCTTTTTAATTTTATCATACATTTTATCTTCTCTATCCCTTCTTTTCATTATTCTTTCTTTTTCTTTATAGCTGTTATCTCTTCTTATTTATCTATGTATTATTGTCATATCATGATTGTATATTTCATTCTTTTATCTTCAGAATTATCGTTCATAAATTAAAACCATAACAATTAGATGTAAATTTTGTCAATATCATTATTTAGTTTAAACTAAAAAATCCGATGACGGATTTTGAGATTTTTGGGATACCAAATTTCTCAAATTATCGAGGTGAGAAATTATTTTTGGGATACCGAGAATGACTCCAACAATACTTTGATTTTAAAAATATATATATAAGAAAAAAAAATAATTTTCAATGATCTTTGTACCACCCATTAAAAGTAATTTATTTTTCATTTTTATGATGCAAAATGTACCAAATGGGACATCCAAAATGAATTTCTTTAATCTTGTTTTAAAATATAATTTGGATAATATTTGATTAAATTTTGTAGCCATTTTAGTAATGGGTGATGTGGGGTGACCAATCACACCCTAAAATTATTAGTGCCGACTCCAAATTTCTTTGTCCACAAATGATTTTTACAATCGCCGCTTCGCGTCGCATGCACGTTACGATAATAAGGAATGCACAACCAAACACCAAGTGTTCTAATCAGGAAGTCTACCATATAGCTTTTGGTAAGGAGATATATGACCTAAAACTGATGTGCATAATTTGTTTATGAAATAAATAGAAGTTTGAAAAACTTTCCACTAAATGTATGTGTTTTGTTTCCACTTTCCCATTTTATTGATGGGTAGGGGGCAAGAATGCCTAAAAACAATTCCATATTTTTTACGGTAAACTACAATTTTACCCCATGTATTTTGAGATAGTTTTCATTTTAGGCTATCCACTTTAAAAATTGGTAGAATAGACCCAACAGTTATATTTTTTATTCACGTTAGACCTTCCGTAAGATCTCCGTTTAAAAATATTAACGATCCATCACTGTTTGCTGATGTGTCATTAACGCCACGTCAGCTTTTTAATTACCCAACAGCCACGTGGGAGGAATTACCCAAATTACCCTTAATCCCCCCTTCTTTCTTCTTCCTTTTTGCAGACCCGAGTTCCCACTTCTTTCTTCATCCCTCTTCTTTATTCTTCCATTTTCACAAAGCCATTGTTGCAGCAACCCCTGCGTTTTTGAGTTCTTTTCTATTGAGCAAGAGTCTAGCAGTTTCTGAATTTCAATGAAATCAAGATAACATAAATGACACTTGTAATTTCTTACCACAACTTGGCAGTTTGTGGTTAAGCTGATTAAACCGTAACTTAGAGCACTGCCATGACAAACTTATGAACATAAGGTAATGAAATTCCCATTTGATTCCGAAAGTCCATACACCCAATTGAAACAACAACTAAATTATCGGATAGAAGAAACAAAATCTAGAGAAATGAAAGAGGTACATGTACGGGCACCCTCTCAATCCGTGAAGCGAGCTTTCGAGCAAATGGGTCTTTGATATTTTCAACTTCATTGGGAATAGATGAAGGAAATCCATTAGCCATGACTCTAAGATGCTTCATTGAGTTGAAACACATGGCAGTCTCAAATACATCTTTGACCTGGTTAGATGCAAACACACCCGAAAAGGCTGGCATCTGAGACGGAACAAGATAACTATCGCAACGTGTGCGCGACGCGGAGCGGCGATTAAAAAAAATCATTTTTTGAAGGAAAAAGAAATTTGGAATCGCCACCAATCATTTTAGGGTGTGATTGGTCACCCAATTTTAAGATGAAAATTTTGGTCTACGAAAACTCAAAGTTGGTTCGGGAGTCGTTTGTGTGTGAGGAAGGTATTAGCACTCCACAACACTTATTATAAAATGGTTATCAAATTTAATCAAATGCTATCCAATTTTTTTATTTTAAGGAAAATGTTAAAGGGATTCATTTTAGAATGTCCCATTTGGTGCATTTTGTATCGTAAAAATGAACAAAATGAATTACTTTTAATGGGTGATTCAAAGACCATTGAAAAATTATTTTTTGTATTCTTATATCAAAGCATTATTAGAGTTATTTTTGGTATCCCAAGAATGACTCGTCACCTCAGTAGTTTGAGAAGTTTGGTATCCTGAAAATCTCAAAGTCCGTCGTCGAAATTTTTTTAGTGTAAACTAAATAAAGAAATTTACAAAATTTAAATCAAATTGTCATGGTTTTAATTTACGAGCGCCAACTTTGATGATAATAGAATAAAATAATAATCACATACAACTGTGACATATAAAAATAGTACATAAATATATAAGAAGAGATAACAACTATAAATAAAAAAAGAATAATGAAAATGAATGTCAGAGATGATAAATTTGTATGATAAATTTAAAAAAATATGCATGGTGAAAATAATGAAACAAGTCATGAAATAATTAAAAGTAAATTACAACAAACTAATAATATCTATTAAAAAATATAAAAATAAACAAACATAAGAACAAACAAAAAAATATAAATAACAAAAAAAAATTAAANGTAAATAAATTGATAATAAATTTTTTATGTGTAAAATAAATTAATCTATGAAAAAAATATTTAATTTCATACATGATTAGCATGATCATGCTTTTTTAGTACATGATCTATTAATTACCCTTTTTATTTCTTCACCTAATACTAATCAAATAGCAAAAGAATGATCATGAATGGTAATAAATTTAAATAAGTGTCACTAAAAATAAATAAATAATTTTGTTTGGAATATAAATATACCATTTTTTTGTTTTTGGACTACTTAGTTCACTAATTACCATTTTTCCTTTCTTCCTTCATTACTAGGAATAATCATGGATGGTAACTAGTTTAAACAAGTGTCACTAAAGAAAATCCATAAAACTTTCAAAATAAAATAATTTTTGTTTGGGATATAAATATACCATTTTTTATTGGACTACTTAGTTCACTAATTACTATTTTTCTTTTCTTCCTTCATTTCTAGGAATGATCATTGATAGTAACTAGTTTAAACAAGTGTCACTAAAGAAAATTCATAAAACTTTCAAAATAAAATAATTTTTGTTTGGGATATAAATATGCCATTTTTTTTATTTTGGACCACTTAGTTCACTAATTACCATTTTTCCTTTCTTTCTTCATTGCTAGGAATGATCATTGATGGTAACTAGTTCAAACATGTGTCACAAAAAATGATGGTCAAAAAATTAAAAAGAAAGAAAAGAAGATTTGTAAGAACATAAAAAATCAAAGCTTAAAATATTTGCATAATCTTGTATATAGGTTTAACTCTCTATTTTATGCATTTTTATTTATGAGAAATTATCATAGGAGTTTTTTTCATCAAATGTACACTTTCAACCCATTAAATGGTTGATTCACATTGAATTAATTTTACACCCCTCAAAATTTTATCCTCATTCTCATTGATTGAGTTGATGACAAAAAAATCTCATCATCAAACTTGTAGAGAGATAAACAATATATGAAAATAAAACTTAAGATTAAAAGTAGGAGAAATGACAAAGAATGAGCAAACAAACCTTTATATGAAAAATGAAACAAAGAAATATCAAATACATGAGTATGAAAAAGAGAGATGATTAATTAGAATGAAAAAAATATATTGTAAGCTAAAATGTAAGAGATTTGAACTACTTTAATAAAAAGAAAATGAGAAGATGGAAGATGGATATAAATGAAAACTCACATTCTTTCTCTTTTTTACTATGTTCTCAAAACGTCTCTTTCTCTCTCTAAAATCTCTTCTCTTCCTCACTCTCCCCAAATCTCCCATCTCAAGTGAAGACCTCCCCTCTATTTATAGGCAAACTTAGGGCTTCACATTTTTAATTTTAGTCTTTTATTCCTTTTTTTTTTAGTCCTTGGACAAATTTTCTTATTTTTTAGGTATTGAGCTATTTTTCAAATCATACACATAGTCTTAGACTAGTATATGAGCAAAAAAATAAAATTTATATTTTTAAAGTATTAGACCGAATAAAATACGGTATCTACAATAACAGCTCAGATACGGATGGGGCGAGCACCATTTTTGAAGAGGTAGAGAGCATTTCGGTTGGGGAGGTTATAAAGTGTCTGATTTTTAGCAAGGATGATGCGTCGGAGAATTCGTATTGGATCGATTTGAGTCAGAGTATATTCGGTTCTGATAACTCTAGCCAATCAAGGAGAAATAATAAATAGCTCTCTCCAATCAAGGAGAAATAATAAATGTATATAGGGTTTCAGATTTGAGTTTCAACGCAAATAGCCAACAATATCCACTAAAGTCATCAATAAAAAAAGATACAGTACCTATAACCTTCATCTGAAGTTAATGATGTAAGTCCCGATAGATCAATATGAACTAGTTCTAAAGAAGATGTAACAATTTTGCAGGTTTGAATTGCACTTCTCAGCTGCACAATCTTGCCTTTTGATTGGCTTGCAAAGTTTCTTTCTAAAGACCTCCAAACTTCTGATGAGGTATAATATTGTGTTATTGTGCCAAGAATTGCTTCAATCATCTAGGGACGAAGCCAGTTGATCAGTAACAATTGATCTTTTCTGATTTAGTGATTGTACACTGAATTTGATTCTCCATTCACAAGCACTTCTTGAGGTTTCACCCCAGTCCCAAAGACAACTTCGTCTAGTTCATGCCTAATTACAGCAGGTTTTACTTGAGACTTCCATAAAATGTATTTGTTCCTATCTAATTTTATAGACACTGAGCTGTTAAAGGAACTTGGAAATACATTACTCAGTGTTCCAATCGAGTTTGTTGAGTTACTGCTATTTGAGCTACTGCTATATATGTGGTGACAGCCATGGAATTGACTCTTTTTATAGCTCCGATACCACGTAAAGAAAATACATGATTGTATTGTAAGAAGGAAAAGTATCTCAACAACTTAACTTTGCATGACATTACTATTGGAGTCAATTTCGTTTACACAGGTACAAGAAGTAATTTGACAGACTTATTAACTATAAAGCAAAACTGATTAAACTAACAGCCTTAAGTAACTGAATTAGTTCCTATCAATTGCTTAACTAAATAAGCACGAGCCTTTACAAGAATTGATAGAATACAGTTTCTCATAAGCTTCTAATGAGCTAATTCTCTGGCTAAGTTGCTGCTAAATGATGTGGCATTTATTGACAATGTGTCACTCTCCTTTCCCTTAACACACATGTACTTCCCACGTCATAGAAAGTAAATCATCTGAACATGGAGAGAGGCATGCAAGGAGGAGACTTTGGAGGTCCATTCCAACCTACACCATAAGTTATAACTATTCATGTTAACTTATGAAAGCAGTCTTATATATATACACAAGTTGAGTTGACACAGTTGGTTAAATCGTCACACCACTCACCCACCCTCTAGAGATCGTGGGTTCGAGTCATATTCATTCATTCATTTTAAAATTTATAATGTAACTTTACATATATATATAACAAAAGTATATAAAAATGGACATGAAAATCATATTAAACACTGTTCAACTACATCTCAAAATTTCAAGTTTCATATCCATAAACTTACATTTTTGTTTTAATCTTAACCTTCTGTCAAGTTGTAGTTTACTTTGACTTATAGTTAAGGCATGAGTTACCCACGCAATATATACTATTTCGGTTGTTGATTACTCCTAACTTCAACCCTTTTACCTTAATATATTTTTATTGCAAAACACTTCCCAACCTTGTAGTGTTGTGATTCTTTATTCATGGCACACTGTTGGATTAGGATTTGTAGACGATTTATCAATAAATTTTCTCATACGAATAAGTTAAGATCACGGACTAGTAGTAGCAATACTTGTAATTCATACTTTACATGATTTCGTCTTCTAAAGTAAATGATATACAATATAGATTTAAGATTGATAAAATGATGTGTCATTTATACATATGATAATTAAATCTAAATTAAAAGTTAAATATGACACAGTATTAATACATTTAATATAAAACTTTACCAGTCTAACAATATTCATAATAGTAAAAACAAAATTAAAAAAATGTGACTGAGAGAGGGTTCGATTAACCTTTGGAAGGATCAAAGCCACGAGATTTGAGCTCAACATGTTCTTGGCAAAGAGCACAAAGTTCACAGCAGAAGTGAACACAACAGTCATTGCATGGATCGGGAGGTAATCCATATTTAGAACGTAGTTTCTCTCTGTATATGCATGATAGTATCCAATGTAGACTTACCACCATTAATACTCCATATGCGCACCCTTGGCTGCAGCATGCTATTTGTAGTATATTCACAAAACGCCAATTATAAAAAATTTCATATTTGTTGTGCAATTGTCAAAGTCAATTGTTAAAAAAAAAGAGAAAAGATAAACCCAAGTCCAGTTTTGGAAGGTATTTTGTTTATATAACTCTTATTCATAATTCTTAGTTTAAGCGTGTGAGAGTTTAAGAAAAAATTGGAGATAAACCTACAACTTTTTCCTTCGTCCAGAACTTGGGCGATTCGGCCAAAGGTGATGCATGGGAGACAACATGTTATGCAACCTGCACTCAATAGTTTTCTTGAACGTGTCAAATAGTTTGGTACAAATTAATGAACAATATTGCCCCGGACTAGTAAGAAGGGATTTGTTTGGTACAATTATAACCAAATAAACATGTATTATTAACTAAAAAAATTTTGTCTAGTTTTTCAAGAAGTGATAATGTAATCACCTATTATTGGCCTGTGAGAGAGAGAGAGAGAGAGAGAGAGAGAGAGAGAGAGAGAGAGAGAGAGAGAGAGAGAGAGAGATTACAAGTAATAGGTTCATGGTGACAGCCGCATAGTCCAGAATGCCATTTATGCTGCTGCTTGAGCTTACCAAAAAGAATGTTCATGATATTCTCTCTCTAATTGCTAACCCAAATTTCCAAACTCTTTATCAATGGTGCATAAGTTTAAATTTACACAAATATAATCAAATATAATGGTAGGAATACAGTTTGGATGCAAAGAATTTCATTTAATAAATTAAGGTTATTGCCGTCTCATTGTTGCTAGCCGTTTCCCCCTGCATATGTTGTCTTATTCTTTGCTCATAATTATAAGCCAGTTTAACTGAGGTCCGGCAATCAGATTAGTTGTTACCATTAGTTTATTACTTTTGTTGGATTCATCGATCGTTAATCCAAAGTAGTTGATGCTCCTCAATATGCTCACCCTCGTGAAGTTAAAAGTTATACTAATAGATAAACAAGTTAATTTTGAGATTTTCTATATGAATCATTGCCCTTGTATGATGAATTACAATCCTTTAAATAGGCAAGTATAAAAGATAAAACTGTTAAGGACAAAAGGAATTATGGTTACTATTTACACCAATTGTATTGCAGTATTGAAAATCATTCACGTGATCAAAGAGAGAATCTTAAGTTGTTTGGAGAGCCTGTGAATGGTTGAGAGACACGAGTGAACAGAAATAATTCTCAGTGTTCGGCCACATCGGCGGAGAAGAAAAATAATTAAAGCAAGTGCCACAGAAGCATTATAAGAATAGTTGAATTTGTCATGTTGGCAGATATGAAGAAGCTGATCTGGAGGTACTCGCCTAACTAAGTTAGCTCAAATATAAAAGTCGCATAGGAAGTAATAAAAGCCAGAGAAGCCAATCGAGGGAATCATTATGATGACAAAGCTGGTAGCAATCACTACAACCATCAGATTCACCACACTACGTCAAATGATTCAAATTTAAAAATTTGTTAATAGTGATAAGCAAGATGTACAGAAAAAATTTGATATGATATGTGATAAGATCTAGACCAAAGACGTCATCGAAGAGAAGATAGAGAGAGAACCGTAGGATCAACTAGCTAATTAAGACCGGTGGATTGATGAGAGGATCAAGATTTACTAAGTTGTTAATGCTGATAAGTTAGATCTCATGGATAATTCTGTTGATTCTATTTTTAGATAGAATTAGATAAGCTGTATCAGATTCTATGTAACCGATTGAAAACCTATAAATAAAGGCAAGATGTAACTCTAAACATAATTCAACAACCCTCAACACCTATGAGAAACACACTGACTATGCAGCTTGCATTGATCTTGTAAACACTTTCTCCGTAATGAAATACTAAATCTCCATGTAGTTTTTCTTCCCTTTAAGGGTTTTTCCACGTAAATCATGGTGTTGATATTCTCTCATTCTCTCTCTTAATTATTTTTTATATTTTCATATTATGATGTAGGGAATTCACGATCAATTCTCAAAGATCGTGAATTTTTTCCTTTACATTTGGTCCTTTCATTGAGAGTTGAGAAAAAACTCAAGAAATCCCTCCCTCGAATGCTCAAAACCAAATGAAACACGCTTCCAACAATAGAAGCAGAAGAAGAAACGAATGCAGAAGTAGTAACGAAAATGACTACAGAACCGAAAACAGAGCGAAGAATGGTAAAATCACTCATTTATATTCCATTTGATTTATCTATTTTCTACAATTATTATTTTGAAAAAGTTATTACTAACACAATTCGTGGAATTGAATTATGCAAATTCAACAACCACCACGAGGGACCGATGAAACCCACGAACTGTCACCCGCGGACTACCAGATGATCGAAGCTCCACCTACGACAACTAGGCTAAGTGCAACCAGAAAAAAATGAGGAAGGAGATAAGAAAAGAAATCCATTCAAGGAATGATGAGTGAAAAAAATCAGATCAAATAAGAAAAGCTCAGAAGAGCTTAGAAAGCTCCGATCAGGAAAACTCAAAAGAAGCTCAGAATGCTCAGATCAGAAAAGCTCAGAAGAGCTCAGAAAGCTTAGATCAGAAAAGATCAGAAGATTTCAGAAAGAAGGGCTCGAAAGCTCAGATCAGAAGAGCTCAAAAAGCACAGATCTTAAGTGCTCAGAAACCTTAAAAGGCTCGGATAAAAATTAAAGTCAGGGCTTCAGAAAATTCAAAGACAGAGATGCATAACAAAAAAGTTGAAGTTCAGATCAGAGAAGCTTCAGCCCTTCAGGAAAAAAAGAAAGGAAGAGAGTTTTAGAACAAAAATTTGGTACAAAAGAAAAGAAGAGCAAAGAAGATCACGTTCACTTCAGACAAGAAGACTGACACTTCAGAACAGGATAACTGTCACTTCAGACAAGAAAGATGACACTTCAAAATAGTAAAGAAGACAGTCATTCAAATTTCTAGAATGGAAGGCTATGACCTGATATCCCTTCAAATGGACTTTATGAGGAAAATAAAAGATGTACAAACAACGAGAACGGAAATGTCTTAACAACAGAAGCAACAATGAGAGCGGAAATCGAAACTAAAACAAAAAAAGTTGGAAGAAAAATTACATGGCAAGTCACATAATATGGGAGTGTGCTTCAAGGAGAATTTTAGGAAATTCAAGTTGAGCTCCACATCAAAAGTATGGTAGTCTTCGTACAGGAAAATAAACTTAATTACATCTTTCAAATTTTATCTTTTAAGTAGACTTACATAGCATATAATATATCATGAGAAAGATGCAGATGTCTATTATTTGAGAAATTTTACAGAACTTGATTTGGAGTTCTTGAGAAAATATTATGACGATTCTCGTGGAGGCTGCTCAGGAAAATAGATTATGTAGAATCTTAAATTTAGAAATTAAACTGCATTTATTGGGGGCAAACTATATCATGAATATTATATATTCACAAAGATACAGAAATCTACTTTGTGAAGAATTTTATGAAAATTAATTTGAAACTCCCAATCAAAAGTTATGACAGCTCTCGTTGGTGCTATTTAGAAAAGTAAATATATAATACTTCTCAAATTTAATTTTTCAACTATAATGATTTTATATTATTAGATAGCAATTAATATATCATTTGAAAACTATGGATATATACTTCTTGATTAATTTTTCAGAACTTGATTCTTGATTCGGAGCTCTCAAGCAATAGTTATGACAAATTTTGAAAGATTGTTCGAGAAAGCACAATATGCAAAATTGTTAATTTCAGAAATTAAACTGTATTTGATGGAAGCCAACTATACAGTGAATCTTACATCATTGAAAAGATACAAAAATCAACTTATTAAAGAATTTCATGGAGTTCAATTTGAAACTTTCAGTCAAAACTTATGGGATGATAACTTGCAGACTATTTACAAGACAAATACTTGGCGTCGACTTTCTCTCTTCTTCAACAACAATGGAAATTTGGGCTTGAGTCTTTGAGAGCGGACAGTTTGTAAGTCTTGTTCTCTAAAGGAACTAAGGGCGTAAGTCCTTGGGAGGGGCAGTTCATAAGTCTTACTATTAGAAGGAACTAAGGACATGAGTCCTTGAGATGGGCAATTCATAAGTCATACTCTCAAAAGGAACTAGGGGCGTAAGTCATTGAGAGGAGAAATTCATAAGTCATATTCTCATAATGAACTAAGGGCGTAAGTTCTTGAGAGGGGCAATTCATAAGTCCTACCCTCAAAATGAACTAAAGGCGTAAGTCCTTAGGAGGGGAAATTCATAAGTCCTACTCTCAGAAGGAACTAAGGGCGTAAGTCCTTGGGAAGGGCAGTTCATAAGTCCTACTATCAAAAGGAACTAAGAGTGTTAGTCCTTGGGAGGGGTAATTCATAAGTCCTACTCTCAGAAGGAAATCAGAGCATAAGTCCTTGGTAACTACTCTCGGAAGGAACTAAAGGCGTAAGTTCTTGGAAGGGGCAATTCATAAGTCTTACTCCCATAAGGAACTAAGTGCGTAAGTCCTTGGGAGAGGCAGTTCATAAGTCCTACACTTAGAAGAAAATCGAAATGGGACCATGGTTCTACTGAAGGAGCCTAAGTCTTTGGGAGCATCTACGTACACCGTTCTCAGAAGGAAATCAAAATGGGGCCATGATTCCACTGAAAAAGCCTAAGTCAATGGGAGCGTCTACGTACCCCGTTCTCAGAAGAAAATCAAAACGGGGCCATGGTTCCACGGAAGAAGCCTAAGTCCTTTGGAATGTCTATGGATGTTGTTCTCAGAAGGAAGTAAAAATGGGGTCGTGGTTATTTATTTGAACTTAAGTCCTCCTCTCAAAAGAAAATGGGCAATTCGTCAGTCCCTCTCATAGTGGAAACGGGGCCATGGTTCCACTGAAGGTGTTTAAGGCATTGGGAGCATCTACGTATGCCATTTTCAGAATGGGAAAGTCTAAAATAATGAAAAAGGAAGCATCCTCAGACTTCAGAATGGAAAAAAGGAAACATCTTCAGAACGGGAAATCTGGAGATGGGAAAAGGAAATGCCTTCAGAACACGGAAAAGAAAATGTCTTCAGAATGAAAAATGAAATGTCTTAAGAATGGTAAAATCTTCTGAACAAAGAAACGTCGAGGAAAGAACTTCAGAAAAGAAAAGGAGTCGAGAAAAGAACTTTTGAAAAAAAGTCGAGGAAAGAACTTCAGAAAAGAATAGAAGTCAAGGAAAAAATTTCAGAAAAGAAAAGAAGTTGAGGAAAGAATTTTAGAAAGGAAAAGTAGTTGAGAAAAGAACTATAAAGCTGAGAAAATAAAGGCTGAGCAGAGCAGAGAAAAGCCGAGAAAAGAAAAGCTTAATAAAGAAAAACTGAGTAAAGAAAAGGTCAAGTAAAGGAAGGCCGCGACTTCAATGTTTTAGAACCGGAAGGCCAGGAGTAAAGGAAAGAAAAAGTTAAGAGCGGACAAAGGAAACCGAAAAGGAGAAATGGAGAAATAGGAAATAAAAAATACAAAGCGGAGGAAAAGAAAGGAAATAGGAAAAACTCTATCGGTGAACTGCTAGTAACTCAAAACAGGGCCACGGTTCCACGGAAGGAGCCTAAGTTCTTGGAAATGTCTGCGGACGCTGTTCTTAGAAGGAAATAAAAAAGAGGCCATGATTCTTTATTTGAACTTAAGTCCTTGAGGAAGCATGTAAATCATAAGGAAATTAAAGTCTTAGCCTCGGGAACAGATTTCACAAAAGAACATAATTATTCTCAAGAGAGCTGAGAGCCAAAAGTTTCCTAAGTTTTTAAGAACGGATTTTGTTGAAAGCTTGAAGTCAACATAGTACCAGATTTTGATCTTCAAATTTTGCTAAGTATTAGAATGAAGTACAATAAAAGGGAGTTCAGAAAAAAAAATTGCACAGACATATTAATTCGTGTTGATCAAAGCGGAAGTACAAAGGAAAAATATGAAACGAGAGAAAGAAACAAGGAAACAGTAGAAACTCTACCAACAAATACGGAACATCAAACTCAAAGACATGCGATGCAATTATGAAAGAAAATGAAAAATGAAGAAATGGGAAAAACTCGACCAATGAGTCCATCGTGAAAGGAACAAAAAGATGTAACAGCAAATGAAGAAGAAGTAATCAGCATTGATCACAAACTGATAAAAAAAATTCCTCGAAACTGCAAAGCATTTGTGAACGAGAACAGAAAAATGTAATGGCAGAAAGAAAAGGAGAAACCACCACTGACAACGGACAACTGAAAAAAAGGGGGAGAGAGAAACTAAAAGCTGAGAAATCCATAATAGCTTCAAGAGTTGAGCCCATACCAGAAGGCAGAGCTGAGCTTAGTTCAGAAAGCTCAAAAGTAAAAGCTTCAAAACCTGAACCCAAACAAGAAGGTAAAGCTGAACCTAGACTAGAAGGTAGAGTTGAGCCCAGACTAGAAGGTAGAGTAGATACCAGAAAGCATAGAAGTTCATGACGTGAAAGTTATAGGAGATGAACTCAGACCAGAAAGCTCAAACCCGAACGAGCTTTGGCATTTCAGAAAAAAAAAGTCAGAACTTCATAATTAAGGAAAGAACTTCAGAGCAAAAATTCTTATCCAAAGATTATTACTTTGACTTCAAGTGAGAGAAGTAATACATATGGACGTCTATGGAGTCCCAATAAATCTAGCGTTGAAGATCGAGGAATCAAATTATTACACCTGAATGAAGAGAGACTTCATCAAGTGTAATGGGGGAAAATGAATAGGAATAATATCAGTGTTCGGTCACATCAGTGGGGAAGAAAAATATTTAAAGCAAGTACCACAGAAGCATTACAGGAATAGTTGAATTTATCATGTTGGCAGATCTAAAGAAGTTGATCTGGTAGTACTCGACTAACCAAGGTAGCTCAAGTATAAAAGTCGAATAGGAAGTCACGAAAGCCAGAGAAGCCAATCGAGGGAATCATCATCATTGCAAAGCTGATAGCAATCACTAAAACCATCAGATTCGTCACACTACGCCAAATGATTCAAATTCAAAAAGTTGTGAATACTGATAAGCAAGATATACAGGCAAAGTTTGATATGGCACGTGGCAAGATCTATACCAAAGACGTCATCAAAGAGAAGATAGAGTGAGAACCGTAGAATCAACTAGGCCGTTATGAAGAACAAACCAATCAGATGAAAGTACATGGATTACTGACATGACAATCCAAAGAAAAGCCAATCAAGACCATTTGATTGATCAGACGGTCAATATTTACTAAGTTGTTAATGCTGATAAGCTAAATCTCATGAAATATTTTGTTGATCCCATTTTTGGATAGAATTAAATAAGCTGTATCAGACTCTATTTAACTGATTGAAAGCTTGTAAATAAAGGCAAGATATAACTCCAAACACAACACAACAACCTTCAACACCCATGAGAAAGAATCTGACTATGCAGCTTGCATTACCCTTGTAAACACTTTCTCCATAATGAAAAACTATCAAAATCTGCCCGTGATTTTTCGTCCCTTTAAGAGTTTTCCATGTAAATCATGGTGTTGATATTCTCTCATTCTCTCTCTTAATTATTTTTTATATTTTCATACTAAGATGTAGAGAATTCATGATCGATTCTTAAAAACTGTGAAATTTTTCCTTTACAAAGAGCCACTCATAGATGGTGCTTGCCGTACATAAGATTTTTAGTAAAGAAGATTTTTCTTTAGACAAACTATTACAAGCTTATAAAGGCAAAGATTAATCTAAGATTAAGCAGCAACTAATCAAGAGAATCTTGATTAGTTGCTGGAGTACTAGCACAAGCACGACTGTGCACAATTCTCATTGTTAACAACATAGAATCAAAACTGAGGTGGAAGCCTGATGAAAATAATGTTGACTGAGCAAGCCACGCAGGAAGAAGAGAAGAGACGACCATGCAGCCCATGCATACAACCATCAAGGAAAAGAGGAAGCTCAAGCCCATTGAGACAAATCACACTTGTCCCTACACAATGTGAGTCGAGGAAGCAATACCCTTAACAACCCCCCTCAAGCTAATGAGACAAATTACCCACATGCATCTTGCCTTTAAGATACTGAAAATGAGAACCAGAAATGGACTTGGTAAGAATGCCTGCGACCTGTTCATAAGTGGGAACATATCTGATTTTCAGAGCTTTAGAGAGCACCTTATCATGCACAAAGTGTGCATCTATATCGATGTGTTTGGTCTTAGCATGAGTAACAAAATTAGAAGCAATAGAGGCAGCTCCCTCACTGTCACACCAGATAATAGGAGTGAGGGAGATGTTGAAATGTAGTTCTACTAACAAGGAGTGTAACTAAGCTAACTCAACGGCAGCATGAGCAATGGCCCTGTACCCCCTTTCAGTACTAGACCTGGCAATAACATGTTGCTACTTAGAAGACCAGGATACCAAACTGGACCCTGGAAACATGGCATACCCACAAGTTGATCGTCTATCATCAGGGCAACTTACCCAATCTACATCTGTGAAGGCAATCAATTGTAAACTTAAAGCTAGATAAAGGAAAAGACCTTCATCTTTGGTACCCTTAAGATACCGTAACAATCTCTTACAGGATTTCTAGTGAACTGAAGTAGGATAATGGAGAAGCTGCTTGTTGACTATAAAAGCTGTCTAGTCTAGTTAAGATTAGGAACTGCAAGGCTCCAATTAAGATTCTATATTGGCTGATATCAGTCAAGGGCTCCCCAACATGTTTAGACAGTTTGTGAGAAGCTGTAGTAGGTGCGGGACAAGGTTTCACTTCAGTCATTGAGAATTTGTACAAGAAGTCCAAAATATATTCTCTGGCTTAGATGCATGCATGTTCTTGTTAGGTAACTCTAAGTCCCAGGAAATGATACAGGGGACCAAGGTACTTAAGAGTAAAGCTAGAGTGTAGCTCATTGACTAAATGAGATATCTAGGCAGAATCACTCCCAGTGATAATAATATCATCCAAATAAACTATAAAATATACAGTCCATCCTTTCTGATGTACAATAAACAAAGATGAGTCTAAAGAAGAGACTTTGAAACCTTTATACAGTAACGTGGACCTGAGTTTTACATACCAAGCTCGTGGAGCCTGTTTAAGACCATATAGAGCTTTGTGCAGCTTGTAAATCGGATTAGGCTGATGAGTATCAATAAATCCCTTAGGCTGGCACAAAAACACTGTTTCAGTAAGTGTACCATTCTAAAAGGCATTATTTACATCCAGTTACCAAAGGGTCCATTTCATTGTAACAACTAATGTAAGAATCACCCTCATTGTCATAGGTTTAACGACATGGCTGAAAGTCTCAGAAAAAGTTAAGATAAATGGTCTGATGGAACCCCTTGGCAACCAATCTTGCCTTGAACCTATAAGGATGACCTTCTGAACCATGTTTAAGCTTGAAACCCATTTGTTGCCAATGATGTTCATGTTATGAGTATAGGGAATAAGAGACCAAGTATGATTCTTGAGGAGAGCAATATACTATTCTATCATTACTTGTTTCCATTTGGGGTGTTTAAGAGCCTTTTTGGCAGTGGTGGGTTCAGTGGGCTAAGAAAGAGTGGTGACAACGGTTTTAGGTTTAAAAGTACCAACATTGGATCTTATGACCATGTGATGAGTATTTAGGGACGGTAAAGGTCTAGGCATAAAAGGAGATTCACGTGCAGGGTTAGATTGAGTAGTTACAAAACAAGGTAAGATGAGAGATAAAGAAAGAGAAAGACTATTACTTACATAGGAGTCTGTTGGGATGGAATCATTATGACCTGAATGATCCTGATAAGTGGGAGCAGCAGATTGGCATTGAGTAGTTTAGGGAACAAACAGACAAGGGACAATAGGAATAGACCAAGCATGGGAGGATCCACTAAATGAGGTTTGAATGTCAACTTCTTTAATAAAGTTGTGCTTAAAAGGAAATTAATGTTCATAAAAAATCACATTGATAGTAGTGTAGATTCTGCCAGTTGAGTACCCTAAGAAAACATAAAGAGATGATCTGAAAGATAGCTTGTGTGCATTATATGGTCTCAAATAAAGGTAATACAGACATCCACAAACTTTAAGAAATTTTGAGTTAGGTTGGTGATGATATAGAGCTTAATAAGGAGATATAGAGCTTAATAGGGAGATATATAGGATAGAACTTTAGTGGAAAGTCTATTGATGAGATAGATAGTAGTGTGAAAAGCATCCACCAATATTTCAGTGGCATAGAGACTTGAGAGGGGAATGAAAGACCTATCTCAACAACATGCATGTGTTTCTTCTCTGTAACACCATTCTGATGGTGTGAATGAGGACATGGGTGTCTAAAATAAATGCCACAAGCTTGCAGGTAAAAGCTAAAACTCATATGCTCACCCCCAATCAGGCCGAACAGTCTTGATTTTGTATCCTAGGTGATTTTCTACATAGGCATTGAAGTGTTTGAATACTGTGCTTCATATTTGAGTTTTAGAGGGTACAAACATGTAAAACGAGTGAAATGATCAACAAAGAGTATATGATATCAAAAAATATTTGAAGTAAGAGGGGATGGTCCCTAAAGACCACTGTGAATTATCTCTAAGGGATGTGTTGTTTTTGTTTGTGAGCTTAGATAAGTTAGTTTGTGACTCTTACCTTGTTGACAAGCTTGATAAAATTTAGAAATGTGAGTTTGAGCAGGTATGTGCAATTGTTTTAGAATCTGATTAGTAACCTTGAAAGGAGGATATCCAAGCTTATTATGCCAGAGAGAGTAGCTTTCAGTATTCGCAGAATTTGACAGTAAAATAGTTGTAGAATATGAGAAAGGGAAATTAGATTTGCATTGATAATTGCTAAGATTTACATTCTCATGGCCACAAGTTGGCAAAGGGAAAACATGTGAAACACTAGGCAATACATTCTTGAAATTGAAAACTGAGCTTTGTACATGACAGATAGAAGGTAAACTTGTCCTAGTATCATTAAGCAGATATAGATGGCATGCCAACGCAGTTGCTTTACCCTTATTAGGAACAAAAAGTTCATGTATTCCATCCTTAAGACTCCCTTTGAGCAAGATAGTCCCCGTGACACAAGACAAAAAGAAAGAATGAAATTAAAAAATGACAGGATTATCTTGATAGAGTTTAGACACACTAATCAAATTTTTGGTGATTTTTAGGGCCTTGAGAACAAATTTAAGGTTTAAAGAGTAAAGACAAGTTGGTAAAGAGGTGATACCAATATGTGTAATATCAATTTACTTACCCCTAGCCATGGTTACTGAATCACTTCCATGATACTCACTTCACATGTTCAGTTTAGCCAAGTCATTAGTAACATGATGAGTTGCAGCACTATCACAAACAAATGTGCTTTTGTTCCCATTTCTGACCTCACAGCAAAGTTTTGAGGAGTGTAGTTATGTGGATAACTGTGATTAGAGAGTTGTTGATTATCTTGAGTCATGATAAAGTTTTCCTGAGGAGTATTCTGAGTGCTTCTGTCATACTTGTACTAGCAGGTGGTGGTATTGTGGTCTTGTTTTTGACACACTTGACACGTTACTCTCCTATTGTTTCTTCCACCGCTGACTCTTCTACCCCCTCTGAAGGAGTTTGAGTTTCTGCCTCGATTGACATTGGGTTCCATTGATTTTGTTGAACTTGTCACTGTCTTCTGTTAACAGTAGTGTCTTCACTCAAATGAACAACAACTTTGAGTGATCCTTCTTTATCAGCATTCATTTTCTGAATCCTAGTCTCATGAATCATAAGCATGGACTGTACATCTTCAATTGATAGACTAATAGCCTTGAGGTAATGTTGACTATATCTGGGTCAAATTCAGACCCTGGACCATCCAAAATGTGTAGAATGAGGTCTTGCTCACTTATACGATCTCTTGCTACCAGTAAGTTCTCACTTATACTCCTCATCACATCAAAATAGTTAGTGATGCATTTTTCATCCTTGTGAGTGTTATGTAGAGAATGTTTGAGCTATGAGCTTGCGATCTATTGCCATATGTTCTTTCTAAAGCTGTCCAAAGGGAGCCTGAGTTCTCATACTGCAACATTACTCCAAGAAATTTATCACTCATGGTGGAGCACATCCAACTGAGAAGAAGATGATCCTTCCTAAGCCAATGGGTGTATTCTGGATTCTATGAACCATCAAACAAGGTTTGCTTTGGTCTGGAAGAAGTGTTCACAACGTATTCAGTAAGACCGTGACCTATAAGAGCTGGAACGATTTATGATTTTCATAGAATATAGTTATCTCTATCCAGTTTGGTTTAAAGAGTAGATCATAGATTATTGGCAAATGGGTTTAGCTTGGCATTATAACGAGCTTTCCACATTGTCTCTTTTTGAGAATTTGTAAAGAAGATTTTTCACCAGAAATCTGATACCAACTTAAAATCGTAAAATCCTTTGATAATTTTAGTAAAGTAGATTTTTCCTTACATCCGAAGATAAATTATTACAAGCTTATAAAGGCAAAGACTAATCTAAGATTAAGTAGCAAATAATCAAGGGAACCTTGATTAGTTGTTGGAGCATGAGCACAAGCACGGCTGTGCACAATTCTCTTTCCTATTAACATAGAATCAAAACAGTTATAACAAATTATTTGAGAGAAAAGAGAAGCTGTGGTGGAAAGAATTAAATAAGCTGTAGATTATTATCTAAAGGGACTAATGCAATGAAAAACCATCATGATCTTAAAAAGCCAATCGTTAAACAATCTAACCTATGGTAGAACGAACATAAAGTCTATACCTTTTATACGTGACCCCAAAAATTTATTCTTTTTGACGTCACGATCTGAACTTTGATGTGTTCGAACTGTCACCTCGATCTCCGTGCCAATGGCCCGAGCCCATGAAAACCCAGGGTCCAATCTTCTCTTCCTCACTAATGATACCAATAGGCTTATCCTTTAATCTAAGAGAAGCCTCCTCTTTATACTAAAATCCAACGTTCATGATTCGCTAAAAATTATATCTTAATTAAATCTAATTAAATTAATTTCAATGAATAATTTTTATTATTAAAATATGACCTACTTGGTTGACGACTAGATATCTATAGTGTACATCTTTATTACCAATCACAATAATAACTATAACCCATAGGCTAGCTCGGGGACTATAAGGATAAAAATATTCATGGTTAAAAAATAAGCAAATTCTACTAACTAAACTTATGATCAATATTTTTTACTTATTAATTATAACTAATTCTAATATAAATTTATAATTGAACTCCAATCATATTTTATATTACTCGATTTATTTATCCTCGACCTATTATTCATTATCTGTTGCCATAACATAATATAGCATAGTTTATACTTAGAGAAACTACTACCTTACTAATATATACACCTCTTATTCCTCTAGCTTTAATCTCGTTCTACTGATCAACGAAGATAAGCTTCATACTTGATGCATCAAGTGAAAATATCAAATCTCTAACTAAGTCATTAGAGATAATAAGTACTTAAACTGCTATGTGTATGATCGATACTGATCAACGAAGATAACTTTCATATTAAGGGAAAAGTTTAAAGAAATATTTGATATGCAATAATAAAATAGCTTGAAATATAAAATGAATAACAAAATAAATCAATCAAGCAATATTTAATAAACTAAACTAACTCAAGTGGTAGTTGAAGGATCAATAATGAAACTCAATTTGTCACGAGTTAAAAGTTTAATAAACAATATGCAGATGCTTAAATCAATCAAGCAATATTTTAAGTGCGGAAATTAAACGTGTGAAAAATTAAGTACGAAAAGTAAAGTGCACGTAAATAAACGAGTAGGGAAGAGAGAGATTCGACACTCATTGTTTTTACGTGGTTTGGGAAAACCTATCTCTATGTTCAAACTCCAAGGATCCCCCTTGAAGACTTTTTCCAAGCGATCTCCTTAATGGTGAAGACCAAACCTTTAAAAACCATAATGGCTTATGGCGACAATAAGAACTTGACAATACAGCTCGATCGAGATCTTTAGATCTATTACAAACTCACTCACTCTCTCAAAGAGTATATCTCTAAATTTTTCGCTCACAATATTTTTTCTAGCTTCTCTCTACAATATTTTTAAAATTCTCAGTCAAAATACAATTCTTTCAAAGTATAAAACTCTACAGAACTTCGTTGGAGAGGAGTGGAGAGATGTGGATAGGTGTGTAGAATTATGAATGACGTTGGGGTATTTATAATTCTGAAATTAATATTGAAACAGGTCAAATCGGATGGACCGATTTGTCAGTTAAGGAAGAAATTTCTTTTGTGATTAACCGGTTTCCCTACCAGTTAGATTAATTTGGTAATTAGACAAGTAATCACCTTAATTGTAAAACCGGTAGCACCAGTTAGGGAACCGGTCTGACCAGTTACGAACTGGTCTGTCTGGTTTCCCATCGGTTTGATCGAATTTACGCCCAAAATTGAGTCAGTATGGACATCGAACCGGTTTGACATTTTTACACAATTCTATCTGGCTCGGTCTTCTACGATGTGGTTCATTGGCGGTTTGATCCGGTTCTGAATTGCTTGCAACATTATGAGTTCAACCAACTTTGATTTAGGCCATTTGAATTTGTTTGATATATTTTGTGTTCTTCATAATATGTCGCAATGTATGATTTCGATTGCCCTTTATTTTTCATCAACAAAATTGTTACATTGACTAGGGTCAACACTATGATCATGTAAATGGATTCTGTCAAGGGTGAGAATGTTACTTACTTAAAATTGTTTGTGGACTCTATTATTAAGAATCTGTGCATCTTAACTATCTAACAACTCAGCCATCCAACCTATAAATATATTCACATAGAATCTCAACCATAATAGATAAAAAAATTGAAGCATTGAATATGAATTCATAACTCTTTGAAAGATTACGAGCACTCAAAATAATAGTAATGAGTAATGATTTTATTAAGATCATAATATTTTTACTGAAAATTAAACTCATTAGTTCTTGCAATGCATTTCAAATCCACTAGCACATTAATTAGGTACTTCACTAAGTGACCAAGGTAAACCACTCTACATGATAGAGTTAATGTACTACAATCCATCTTAGTAAGCTCCCAAATTTACTAGATTGTGAAAAATAAATGTTTTACAAGTTATAATTAAAGAACTCTTGTTTAAGTACATTATTTTTATGAGTTGAACTCCATAAGACCCATAAACAAAATACTATTATGCATGTTGACATTTTTACAAGAATGTATTGTACACTAATGTAAGAATGAATTATATTTTATTAACCGATAAAAATAATTGATTTCAGTGCTTTTAAGGCACAGTCTTAACATTATTATATTTAGACCACAAAACTACGAAAATAATGAGGTATCTGAAACTGAGTGTTCGAAACCCCCAATTGAGAACGACTGACTTGAGCTTGTCATACTAAGCTCTTGGAGCTTATATTAACCCATAAAGAGCCTTGTTAGGCTTGCAAATGTGATGAGGTCTTGTTGGGTCTTTAAAACTTGGAGACACCACCATATACACTGTCTCATGAAGACCATTATGGAGGAATATATTATTTATATCTATTTGTTGAATATCCATATCCTGAGACTGCAAAGTGTGAGCATGACTCAAAGTTTGCATGGTTTGGTGACTGGACTGAAAGCCTTATATTTGTGAATGGTTCCAGCTAAGTTTTACTTAACCCTAGAGACCCGTAAGTTTTTACAATTGATTTTTCAGTTGTAAGTGGAACAATACTACAAGCACTGTTAGCTAATAAGGCATGATATTAGTAGGAAAGCTAGAAGTGGGAGAAGGATTGACAACATTTGTATTTAGATAAGGTATAAATGTAAATCTGAGTTTGCGATTCAGAAGTTATGCCCAATGCCACTAGAGGTTTATCTGATATACTTCAAGACCCGTAAAATTAGTCGGATGCAAATTCAGATGCATGCATTATAAAAAAACATACAAACCAATAACAAACTCGTAAATCCATTGATTAGTGGTAACAACTCCATGATTCCATATGTAGTTGACCATGCACGGGCTTTTATTGTGTGTCAATTTGGTAGCAGACATACTAAATTAAATCCCGAAGTAACAATTATTCTTTATTGAATAAATGTACATTAGCTATGCATTGCTTATTGCGGTGTTAGTATCGCGTCCACCAGGCCACACATACACTTTGAATTCAAAGTTATTTTTTCTTATTTATTTAATTTATCATAATGTCTGAAGTTAGATCATATATATCATCCATCCATAGTAGTTGTGTTGAGCAATACTGCTGTACGTAATATTTTTTAATTAATTTTCTTCGTAAAATGAGAATAGTAGGGACATTGTCTCTACGAGGTGGGTGTCGCTTAATGAGAGAAAGCAACCTTAAAAGGATCATTTTTAGGAACTGTTGCACCGAGAACATCATATTTTCATTCACTACAAGAAAAATGGTTTATGACGGTGATTTAACGGCAGCATATGGTGGCGGTTTAACGGCAGCTTATGGCGGTGGTTTAACGACGACGGTTGTAGCAACTACTGTAAAAATAAATGCAGTAAAAGTTTTACTGGTGGTTTTTAAAAACCACCGCTAAATAGTGTACATTAGGCGGAGTTTTGTCCAAACCGCCGCAATATCTAAGAATAAATAAATAAATCGAAAATTAAGAAAATAGAAGGAATAACAATTTTCAGACGGGTTTATTTGCTTTTAGCGGTGATTTTAAAGTCTTTTAAATCATCACTTCCTTCCTAACAAGCAATTTACATCTCTCTTCTCTCTCAAAATCCTATGGGCGATTTGTAGCGACTTCGTGTGGGAGAGGCGAATCCCAGCCCTAAGCTCCGACGAGCTTAGGGCCAGGCTCAACGGAGATCTACACTGAATGTTGGCGACAGTCTGCTCCAGATCTGGTATGTTCGATGGCTTCATCCGTGAAGTTTGCGGCAAGATCTGGCTTTTCACTGGCGTAGCCTCCCTTCTAGATGCCTCACGTTCTACTCTACTGCTTCTCGACTGGTGTTTCGACCATCTCGCAAGGTGAGACGAAGATCTGGAGTTTGGACTGTGTTTGGGTTTGTCTGGAACGAACCCGTGGTTACTCCGGTGAGGGACGAGGCAAGTATCAGGTTTTCAGAATCTAGTCTCCACCATTGGTGATAAAGCATCGCCTGAAAAATGGAGGACTTTCATGACTGGGTTTTCGACGATGTTCTTCCTTGCCTTTTCTTTCTTCCTCTTTACTTACACAAGGTGATTTTCTTACTCCTGATCTACGTCTGCTAGCGTTGATTCTACTACTATTTTCAATTCAAATATACATGATTTTGCTACTGTTTCTTATGCTTCAACTGTCATACATGCTGGAATAAATTCTGATTCTACTATGCTGCCTATTTTACATGATTCTGCTACTGTTTTACATGAATCTGTGCCTGTTTTACCTGCATCTGCTACTGTTTTATAACGATACTACCATTAAAATTTCTAATACACATGGTTCTGGTTCTGGTTCGGAATAAATACTACTTCTCCTGTTAATGACAATACCTCCTCTAGACACATTATTTTATCTTATGAGACGTTTTCCGATATGCATAATCCCCCCTTTCTCTAGTTTTGACTCAAGTCATTTTAAGGATATTTTCTCTTCTATTTCTAATGATTGTCCTATGTATCCTAGTGCACCTCATCCCCGTACCTCTAGCACTTCTACACATCCTATGCAAACTAGGTCTAAGTCTGGAATTTCAAAGAAGAAAACTTTTCTTGCTTGCGGTCCTTCTGTTTAGTCCCTTAAAACTGAACCCTCATCTCTCTCTTCCGCTGTCAAGAGTCCAGAAGGGACTCAAGCTATGGTAGATGAGTATCAAGCTCTTATTTCTCATTTATTATTATTTTATGCCCTAGTAGAATGTGCTTTAGTTTGAGCAGTTTCTATGAAATGTTTAAATGGCTTTAAACACACAGCATCAGACTAAATCATTTGCTTATAAAAGATGGTGATTACTTATATCTATGTTACTATGTAATATTAAATGAAGGTTTGTATAAAAGGAAAAACGTTTCTTTCAATATCATCAACTGCCACAAACCATCCAAACAATACAAATTTAAACTATTCCTGAAAACCCTAAAAGTTAAAGAAAGGCAAAATTTGAAAATAACCAAAATTACGATAAAACATCTTTCAGGCCTCCGAATGCACTTAAAACGTAAGTAGATCTCTGAACGAGCTCCAATTCGATATCTTACAGAACAGGTGGTTCAACCCGAGTCAAAAGTTACGGCCTCTCGAAGTTGACCTCAACGTATAAATATGTCCTATATATATATATATATGATGAGCATATTCTTAATGTCATATTCTTCTAACTGAAATTATGACGTATCTTAAACTCAAATATAAATAGTAACATATTTACTTACACAGTTTAAACTAGTTTATTGTGTATGATCTATAGAGTTTCTAATGAGTTTCTTCTACCCAAATATCTTTATTTTAAATTTCATACAAACCATTGTTCTTATTCATATAATGTCTAACATACAAAAATAATGTTTTATACGTAGGTGGATCCTCGTCCTCTAGGCAAAAAGTTCGAGGTTGGACATGATTAGCTCATATATAAAATCTACCTAAAGGAAAAAAAGTGAAAGTTGAATTCAACGCTATGATCGAAAACATAACGCATATAGTTCAGTGATTATGTAAAATACTATTTTTGCTTAAAATTGAACTTATATTGTTTTATCTTTGGAATTTGTGAATGTTTCAATTGATAGATTCTGAATCTTTTAAATTTGTGAATGTTTAAAATGCAAGAATTTGTGAATATTTGAATTGATGGACTCTGAATTGTTAGAATTTTTGTATTAATGGATTCTAAAATATGTGATATAGAATATTTTCTGAAACATGTATTTTAAAAATTTTTGGAATGTTTGAAAAATAAATTAAATTCAGGCCAATATTTCAATTAATAGCGGCAGTTTTATAGCCTATAGCGGTGGTGTAAAACCGCCGGGAAAGATAATTTTTTTTCCATTTTTCGGACGTTTGCGGCGGTGCTAAATGATTTTTACCAGCAGTTTTAAACCGCCGATAAAGAGAATGAAAATCGCCGACAAAGACCCCCATTTATCGGCGGCCCTCTAGCGGTTGGAAAAACTGCCACCAAAAACCTTTGCGCGGGTGTATGAGGTGGCGGTTTTCTAACTGCGTAAAACTTTTTGACAGTGGTTAAAATTGTCGCTATAGACGAAGAAAACCGCCGCCATAGGTCATTTTTCTTGTAGCAATTTAACAAGGACTTGTGTACCAAGACTTCTTTAAATCTTGGAATATTTATATATAAATTGGATCATTTTTAATTACAAGTTTACTTATGCCTTAATTCAATACGTGCTCTTATTCCAAGTAAAGCTAATCATTCTAGTTCACTTAGTTTATTATTAAAATTTACGTCTATAGCTAGTTTTAATTTACTTCAAGTTTCTACAAGTTTATTGAATTGTTAATTTTGTTTCCCAAGTCATATTAATCCCTATATGACTTGGGCAGTTCCCAAGTTAGACATTTTTTTCACCTATTTAAGAAAAATTGACAATCGTCAATGCAAATTTTGATTATCGCACAAAATTACAAGAAGATTGTGACTTAATACTCTGAAACTATTTCCAATATCATATCTGTCCGGCACCTTATACAATATTAATTACTAAAAAACTGGCATCTATTATGAGAATGTTTACGAAGAAACCTATTGGCGGCCTTTCTTCAGATACACATGGTGGAGTACACTCATACATACACACTATTTAGCAAGGGATGTCATTATTAACACCTATCGTGGATGTTAGAAATTCACTGTTGATGATTCTGTCACG
Organism: Datisca glomerata; assembly: GCA_003255025.1. Lineage (NCBI taxonomy): Eukaryota > Viridiplantae > Streptophyta > Magnoliopsida > Cucurbitales > Datiscaceae > Datisca > Datisca glomerata. The sequence continues at coordinate 496,592 of QANY01004819.1, read as the reverse complement.
TGTTCTTTTGAATGTCGTATGATAAACATAAGAAAAAATGAACGTGAAGATATTGACTTGACACTAGTGTGGTGCTTAACTTAATATACTCCGACGCTTAAGTCAGTGAAGTGAAGGAAAGGAAAAAAGTAGAGAATTCTGAATGTTTTCAATGCCATACCTCTTTGAGAATTTGTTCGCTTTTATATAGATAATTCACAATTCATGTCCCAATATGAAGTGTCGTTTTATTAATTATGAAAAGTAGAGAGTCTTTCACTAAATGCGGAAGATGAAAGGATCATCAGTTTCATTTTTAATGAAGGCTTCATATCTCTTCCTCCTATTTGTGATTTATTTTGGTCTTGAGACACTACCGTGTGTCATTCGGTATTATTGTTTCTCAGTCATATTTACCTAAGTCTGAGTTCGTGATCGGCCTTTTGGCGTTTGTGGATTCGGCCTTATTCCGCCTTGTATGAGGTTCGATCGGAATGTAAGGTTCAGTCATATGTCGGTTCGACGAGATTCAGCCAAAATGTGAAGTTCGGCCAAAATATAAACTTCGGCCAAAATATGAGGTTCCGTCTTATTTTAGCTTTATGTCATCTTGAACTTGTATTCAATTGTTTGAGAAATCCATAATACAATTATTGGACCCTCTACACCTATTACCCAATTAGAATTAAAGTAAGCTGAAAGCTTATGGTAAAAGGAAAGAACGCACACATATTATATACATATGACCACATTAAAAGATTTCGTGGAGTAATATAACTTTATCTTGGCATCTCCTTCTTGGTAAATAAACAATATTTTGTATTATAATTAGTACTATTGACCCAATTGGTTGTAGTCGTGCGATCTGGGTTTGATCCTCGCAAATTTCTCATTATCTTAGATGAAAAACATACTTTGTGTAATGTTGTTCTTCTCATTATTTTGAGAAAATAATATATACTATGACTCAGTACAATTTCTACACGATTCGGTTGTACATAGATACTTTCCTAAAGTATGAAGAAATTTCAGTACCAGTCCTTTAAACATGATTAGGATTAAAATGAATTGAAATTAGAAAATAAAATTTTGACTTTTCATATATGAGGTCAAGACATAAAAAGAGGCAAATGAGTCTGAATGTCTAACTACGAAAAATTTCCAGTTCTAGTCCTTTAAACACGATTAGGATGAAGAGAAAATGAGTTGAAATTAGAAAATATATTTTTTGACTTCACATATGAGGTCAAGACAAAAAAAGAGAAAATGAGACATGGTCTGAATCTCTATACCATTGGTTTGATCATCGCTCTCAAATTTTCCCAAGAGGGAAACATAGAGAGAGGTGCATACTTGTTTACTCAGTATCATATATATACACTCTCATAGGAAAAAAGGTTAGTACTATTCAACCTTACGTACTTTGACTTAAAATCACTTTACCCCTATAAATTTTAACATCTTTCTTATTAGTCTCTAAACTTTCTCTATCCAACCTGAATAATCGGTATAAACGATGTTTAAAAGGTCATGTGCCATGCACGTGACTACAATTATTCTCAATATACTCTCATTGTAGTTTGACCCAAGATTACTTTACCTCATATGAATTTTAACATCTTCTCTACCAATTTCTGAACTTTCTTCATCCATCAAATAACCACTCTGATCGGAAAAATAGTGTAAACACCATATAAATGGTCATGTTTTAGGGTGTGTGTATTGTTAGCTGCTATTAGGATAGATGATAATTGTAGCATGTATCTAATTTCTTATATCGTTGTAGAGCATGAAACAAAAAAGACTTGGAAGTGGTTTGTGGAATTGTTATCAGGAGAGATTGGTGCTAACATGTTCCTCACATTCATGTCAGACAAACAAAAAGATTTAATAGAAACAAAGAAGACTTGAAAGTGGTTTGTGAAATTATTGTTGGGAGAGATTGGTGGTAACATGTTTCTCACATTGATGTCAAATATACAAATAGGTTTAATAGAAGCTTTGAAGGAGGTGAAGCCACATGCATGGCATACAGTGTGTGTTCGGCATTTTTGTGCCAACTATAGAAAAAAATTTCTCCGCAAGTTGTTAAAATACTTTATGTGGGTGCATACGCATGGCTGGGAAAAGAGACAGTTTTTCTTGGTCTAAGCATTTTCCCACGTGTTAAGTGTGATACAATCACAAACAATATAGTTGAATTGTAGACGTGTTGTAAGTGTCCTTAATAAAGCTCGTAAACCGCAATAACAAGACCTTAATGCTATAGAAACCAAAACACTGCTTGATGAAGTGGCCATAAGTAAACTGTAAAAATCCTTTACAAAATTTAGCTAGAAAAAATTGTCCAATTTATTGCCCAACTGATTCATGCAGGATGAAAAATAAAATGATTCATGAAAAAACTAATTAGAAAAAATTCATGAAAACCCGAATCGTAAAAAGATAAAACTGAACCTCTATTGAAATTGGAGGAGATGAAATGGTGGCTTGTTGAATCTTATCTTGTTGAACCAATTTTTAAATAAATCAATGAAGATGGAGAAGAAATTGTGGCTAATTTGGGAGGGAAAACAACATGAGTGTGGGTTTCATTATAAGGTTGAAGGTAGTGGAAAAGTTGGAAGAAAAATTGATATGTGTTGTGCATGTGCAAAATTAACCGAGTCTTGATGTTCAATGAGGTTATTTGATGGATTGAAAAGTTCAAAGACCAGTAGATAAGAGATTAAAATTTAGAGGGATAAAGAAATTTTGGGTTAAAGTACAAAATTAAGTTTTAAGATATTAACCATAGAAAAAAAAGTGTTGGACAAAAAAAATTCGGAAAGATAATATATGCATTCAAGCTTAAAAGGAAATTGCAACTGATTCGTGTGCAAAATAGAGTTCAACAGAATCAACTCCCACGCCCGTTCCATAAACTTCCGCCAATCATAAGGGCTAGTACGTCTGGCACAGAATTGCATCACGAACGTTGAAACAACCCAACGACCACTGATAGAGAGGACTCCGAAAATAAAATCGACATAGATCTACACATGGGGGATGAAAGCCTCTATAAATGAACTCTAAGTGGACAAAACCTTCCATCAACAGAAGAAGGAGAAGCGCCTACTGCTAGGAAGGGGCCTCCTGCAAAAACAAAAATAAAAAACCCAAAGAGGGGAACCGATAAAACCAAAAGGAAGAGAAGGAAGAAGATCTCCAAGAACTCCAACCAAAAGTAGGAAAAAAAAGGTGATTGAGGAGGACGACAGGCCAAAGGGGGGACGAAACAGAGAGGACACAGGTGGAAAGAAAAGGAGAAGAATGGGTGACAAAGAAATGAGATCCATAAACCAAAAGGGAGAGAAGAAGGAAAAGAGGGAAAGGACAAGAAGAGGAAGGGAAGAGAACGGGGAAAGCTGAAAGAAACCGCTCTCCCCATGAGGCAATGGAAAGTATGAGGCGGATAAGGTTTTATAAAAGATAAACATACGAGGATTTTTCTCTATTAGTCCAAAACTCTTGTGTTGGAAATAATTTTAGTTTCCAATCTCCATGCTAAAAATAGCCGCCTTTGTAGTATTGTAATAAATTTATTAAATCTTGTATTGGATTATATATTGCAGTCCAATATTTAGTGTTATATCAATTACAAAATTATACTACTTGTACATTATGTAATAGTACATAATTATAGAATTGTCTTTCATCATTTATTTCTGAAACCACATGTTATATTATAGTTTTTATCACAAACAAAAATAGATCACATTTTCAAGTAGACAATACATTCCATTATTAATTTTTTTTAAATATATAAAGAATAATATTAATAGATACACTCAGTTATTAAATAAATATGTGAATATTAAATAAATATGTGAAAAACAGAGCCTACCAAAAGAAGATCCCCTTTAAGGCTTTAGTCCAGTCGAGTCTTAGTGATGATGACTGTATTAGTTAATATGGTATAATGAGTACTATTTAGTCTCACAATACTAGTTAATCCGGACAGACCGTTAAATCAAACGTAAGATAGTACTAAAATAATATTGTTCAATCTTTTAGTACTATCCAGTTTTGGCAGCCAAACAAGGCCCTAAAGTTTCAGCTGAAAAATAACCCCCTTTTCAAGAGAAGTATTAACTTAAATGTTATTTTAGTTTTGTGTCCTCATCTTCTTCCTTAGTAAACATATGGTTTAAGACCCGATGCTCATGGGCGGGGTGGGGGTGGTTGCTGACAACAACGCTCTTGTTTTTTATCTCACTGGTTGCAGAGGACGGCAGTCGAAGTAGCAGTCGCAGTGGTTGAAGACGACGACAGTAACATATGAGATCTTCTTCACGCGTAGTAGACAATTTTTTTACATAGTGAAGAATTTGTTTTCTTAGTAAACAGATTGCTACGTGGAGTAAATAGTCTATTTAGTTATTATATCTGTTGGATTTCATGCAGAATTCTTTACTAATAGTAGTCTTGATGTAGAAAACCCATAATTCAATTTCAACTAATAAATGAATAAGAAAGAGGAGATGTGAGGTTTAACTATATAATTCACAACTTAGCCAGTTGACGAGGAGGAGTAGAGTATTTAGCATTTTGGTACTAATAATGCTACTCTGTATATGTATAGTTTTAACATATAAAAATCATATTTATTCCTCTCAAGAGAAAGATTGGAGTAAAGATGGCTGGGAATAAGTGGATGAATGGGTATTTGGAATAGATATTGGATGGTAAAGCACTGAAAATTGAAGAGCAAGAGCCGGACGCCGGAATTTTAGAGAAGGAGGGTATTGTTGGGGGTAATTATTGTTGAATAATTTATATGTAAATATCTGAAAATTTAATATTTATTAATGAGATACTATGATTTTGTATTAGTATGAGAGCATTAAAATCATAGATAATTAATAAAGTTGTTAGCAACATATTAAAGTATGTAATATTTGATGAATGATTGCTAGTACGGTTTACTAAGTATTATGAATGCATGTGATCTAGATCCAGATCATTGATGTGCATAGACATCTTAGTGAATGTATTTTATATAATAAGATTATATATGACAGGATCGATGTGAATTAATACATTATTAACCATCCGTTTATCATAAAGATTTAATACGCATAAATCTGATGATCATATGTAGATCAATCTGAATCCTAAGTAGTCGTGAACTCCTATATATGTTTACTGGATCTTTTGATTCACTCGTTAAGTTTTGTTTGTAAAACAAGCTAGTGACTTATGTTTTAGAGATTCAGTGATGTGAATGGCTGGGAACATGATCTTACAAGATTTAGAATCCAAGCTTTCTCAACGGATCGTATATTGATTCCCTTAAGTGTTGATTCTGGAACTAAATGGTTATTGAGCTCAAATTTATAATAAAGTTATAAATTAATCATTCACTAGTGAATTAATGGTACTTAAGGATCAAACGTTAATTAAAATGATAAAATGATAATTTTGATCAGCTCTAATTAATGAATCAATAATTGGAAGACAAAACTACGTGAAATGATTATATTAATGGATTACACGAGAATACTCTATAAATACATTTTATAATATCTAAGTGTGCAATTCTATTTTTATACTGGAGTAATACTAAAATTAATAAATAAGATTATTTAATTAAAGAGTTTAACTAATAATCTGGTTTATTGGAGATTAGGATTATAGGTCAATAGTCCCCAAGTCATCTTTGTACTATACAGGTTAGGGTGTGAATATTTCATGACTTGAGAAAATGACTAACTTGCAAAAAAAATTATATTTCTAGGGCAAGTACATAATTATGAGAGAATTATGTGTGATTAATTAATTAAATTATTTATATTAATTTTTAGAAATTATGTATAAATAATTATATCGATTAAATTTCTAATTATCTAATTTATGAAATTAGATAATGTTAAATTATTATTAGATAATAAATCAAAATTAGAATCAACTAAATCTGTTATTTGTGAACTAACATATAAGCTAGTTGATAGGAATAATCGGATAAGTATTTTTGAATTAACTGATATGTGGATATTTATCTGATTAAAATAAATATTTGATTCACAATAATATCCACGTGTCAATCACTGATTGAGAATCATAGATTGACATGAACTATTATAGTGCCACGCGACACTACAGTAGTGTTGTGGCACGACATTGTGTTAGTTCACAGCAACTGCAGTGCCGTTGCAGTGGGACCCACTACAATGGTAAGTTGGTGATTAAATGTTATTTTATGTACATATCTAAAAATCTGATGAGCCTAGAATATATATATAAATATTATTCTAATGACCTCAGGTTAGTAGAGTGTTGAGAATACAATTGCTATCAGAGTGAACTTTCTCTGTGATTAAAAGTTAATAAAAATTTCTGAAAGAATAATCATCGTATTCTCTCTGTAAATTAATCATTTTCAATAAATCTCTAAATCTCATGTGTTGAGTACATATAGAGACAAAATAAATGTCTTCGAACTATTCTAAGTACCCACACAAGCGCTAGTGTGTTTGAAGATTGGTTTGGGAGATCTTGGTATGGATCTCGAAGTCCATTGTTCGGGGGAACATAAGATCATTGGTTTGCAATGACACTTGATATAGACTACTAGATGTATATGATTCATATCCATGTATGTCTTAGATTTAATATATAAAATATATAATGGATCATGATTGAAAAAATGTTTTTAATAAAAAATTGTATTTTAGAAACCGTTGTATCACATTTATTTTCTTCTATCGAAAAATATTTATTTTAATAAATTTTTAAAAACCCCACGCTTCCGCCGCACGAGCATCGCGTTTCCAATAATTTGTATCATATCGGACTTTATATATTGACGTATTAAATACTCTTTGAGTTTTCTTACATTATTCATAATATATTTGATATGTATAAATGAATGGATAATTTTGTTTTTTGAATGTATGGTTAAATAATGGATCGTTAATTGTATGGTAATTACTGGATTATATTTTGTTCTTTAGTTTTTTCTTAAATCTTGTGTAAGCCATTTCAGGGATATGAATTTTTGTAATTTTATTTTGAATATTAAATTATAATTATTCTGATCACGAGAAGATAAAGAACACACGAGACGAACGTTTAGGAAAAATAAATGAAATAGGAATTCCTAGGAATTCCAGCGTCGACACCGGAAATAGGATTTCCAGCGCTGTCATCGGTGGTAACTGTTGACACAACTAGGGAAGTTTTGTAGAAACTCTGATATCAACTTACATTATCACTACAAAGTTTTATGAAAATCCTAATTCTATCTTTTATCTTTTAAATTTTGAAATTAATTTATAATTTTTATTTTATAAAATTTAAAGATTAATTAATTGATTAAGTTTGATACATGTTTGATCAAGTCAATAAGTTATTTTTTGACTAAGTCAAATTTAATCATTTTAAAAGATAAAATAGAGAATTTTTAATTAAGAAAAATAGTTTTTCCTAATTAAAAGAGGATTTATGTTTGAAGCTTGAAGATTATGAAGATGGACATCAGGTGGAGAATGAGATATTTTGGAAATATGTAATCTTGAAGTCCTCTTTGTAATTTTATTTTTTTATTTTAATGGTTGTAATTTAGAAATACCCAATAGTCACTCGATTCATTATTATTTTATTTAATTGTTAAATAACTATTTATTGATATGATTGATAACATGACCATACATTAGTCGATCACATACCATACATGAAATCTCACACAGTTTATTTAATAATGCATCTCATCAGTAGAAACATGATTTATTAGAATTGTCCTAATAGGTTTATATGAATTATTTTGATAAATCAATTGCATGCAAACTACTAGGTTTTAATTAGTTAAAATTTGGTAATCACACAACTCTAAAGGCTACTGTAACTTTTATGATAACCAACTTTATTAAAAAGGTTTTATTAAAATTTGATGAATGTAATTAATTAGTTATTCTAAGTTCACCAAATTTTGACTTAGGCTATTTAGAAGGTTTAATAAACTTAGACCAATTAGATTGGATTAACTGTTAATTTCACATTCATAGAGTTATATTTTTTAACTAAAAATTAATTTAGAATTAATTGATTAGTTAAAATAAAAACATATTATCCTAAAATAGTGAGTGGAAGAAGGTTGACATATCGATGTAACCTATGATCTCCATTATTAGTACAACACCATAAGATACAGTGAGATGACTTTGTCAGATTAATCTTAGACTATCTATGAGACGTTCTCATCCTTATCAATTAAAACTTAAAATATCTCATATTTTCTCTTTTAACAATAATGTATCGCTAATTTGTTCAAGTCATAATTATCCACTCAAAACTTAATTGTGATTTTGTGAGTGTAACATATTATTTCAGATTCCATGACTTGATTTAAAATATAAATCCTTAGGATCGGTCAAAACTAAATTATATTATTTAGTCCTATCTTCTTATAAAATCCAACCTTGGTATTGATACAGCTTGAAACCTTCTTTAGGGTGATGAAAACAAAGCCATCTCGAGATTTTGTCATCATGTAGAGCCTCGTAGATTAGTAATGTTAAATTTATGTGTTTATTATGTTTAATTCATGCATCACGTTTACTTTCTGAATTCTTGACATTTATTTTAAATATATTGAATTATGTATGTTTTATTTTTCAGTTATTATTATATCTACAATCGACAACCCTATTATTGATTTACTTGCACTTGAGAAATTGAATGGTGATAATTTCATAAGATGAAAATCAAATTTATGAGAACCATAAATTTGTTCTTACTAAGGAATGTCCTGAGGAGCCAGCTGTCAATGCCCCTAAGAGCGTAAGGTACAATTTGAATTCTTGGATTCAATCCACCAACAAAGCAAAGTCCTACATGCTTGTGAGCATGAATGATGTTCTGAGAACCAAGCATGAAAGCATGGAGATTGCCTATAAGATTATAGAGTCTCTACAGGTGATGTTTGGGCAGCACTCTAATCAAAATTATCATGAGGCTATGAGGAGCTATATGATGACAAAGATAAAGAAAGGTACTTCTGTGCATGAACATGTTTTAAACATGATCAACATAATGCATGAGGTAGAAGTACATGGAGCGACCATTAACGAGCGAACTCAAGCCATCATTATACTTAAATCGCTCACACCTATTTTTTCTACATTAACCACCAACTATGTTATGAACAAGTTACAATTCAACATGACCAAATTGCTGAATGAATTGTAGACTTTTGAGTCACTCAATAAGAGTATGACTAAAGAGGGCGAGGAAAATATTGTCGAGCAAAAGCCTTCTTCCACTCTTTCTAAAAGTAACAAGAGGAAGAAGATCAATGGTAAAGGCAAAGGTAAGAACTAGAAAGGGATGAAAGCCGAGACTTCGCCGAAAGCCGAGACTTCGCCGAAAGCCAAGAAGAACAAGAATGACAACAAAGCCACTAGAAAATGTTTCCATTGTGGGGTTGAAGGTCATTGGAAGAAAAAGTGTAACAAGTATCTCTCCGAGCAGAAAAAAAAAGTAAATATAATTTACTTGTACTTGAAGCTTGTTTAGTAGAATATGATTTGTCATCCTGGATACTAGATTCAGGAGCCACTAACCATTTATTTTCTTCTTTGCATATGCTTGATTCGTCAAGGGAGCTAGCTGATGGCGAGGTCATTATCAGAGTTGGCAATGGTGCGCTCGTGTTAGCAAAAGCTTTGGGAACAATCCGTCTTAATTTTGAAAATAATTATTTAGTTTTGAACGATGCTTATTATATTCCTGGATTTTCGAGAATTTTATTTCTCTTTCTCTTTTGCATGATTAATTTTTAGAAGTTTTTTAATTAATAATGAGTTTATTATTTCTAAGAATGGATTCAATATTTGTCATGCAAAAGTATTAAACGGACAGTATATGCTTAAACCGACTAAACACGCATTAAATAATTCTGAATCATTTAAAGTAGCAAAACCTAAAAGTAACAAACGATAAAGAGTTTCTCATGATGATGATAACACATATCTTTGGTATTTTAGGTTTAGACATATTAATCTAGATAGGTTAAACATGTTAATAAAGCATGGTGCTTTGAGAGAACTAAAAATTGGAACTCTTAATGTTTGTGAATCCTATCTAGAGGGTAAGATGACCAAGAGACCTTTCACAGGAAAATGGCCAAGAGCTAAGGAACCATTTGAGCTAGTGCATAGTGATGTTTGTGGACAAATCAATATACAAGCCAGAGGTGGGTATAAGTATTTCGTCACTTTTATTGACGATTACTCAAGATATGGTTATACTTACCTATGTATAGAAAGTTTGAAACTTTTGGAAAGTCTAAGGACTTCAAAGCTGGACCTGAAAAGCAATTTGGTAAATCACTAAAAACATTTCAATCAGATCGAGATGGTGAATACTTGGATTTAGAATTCAAGGATTACCTGCTGAAGTATGGAATCATATCTTAACTCATAACACCTGGAACGCCACAACAAAATGGTGTTTTAGAAAAGAGAAACTGAACCTTATTAGATATGGTAGGTCGATGTTTAGTTACTCATCAATACTACTCACTTTTTTAGGATATGCACTTCAAACGATAACTTTCATTTTGAATGTAATGAATTCTAAGTCTCTGAGTAAGACACCTTTAGAGTTATGGAATGGCTCCAAACCCAGTTTGCATCATTTCTGCATATAGGGGCGTCCATCTTACGTTCTTAGACCCATGACTGAAAAGTTAGACTCAAGATCTAAATTGTGTATATTTGTTGGCTATGCTCCAGAGACTAAAGATGGGTAATTTTGTAGTCACAAGTATCAAAATGTATTTGTATCGACAAATGACACCTTCCTTGAACATGAATACATGGAAGAATTAACGTTTGATGATATCAGATCACCTTCATCATCAACTGATAAACGATAAACCACACAAACCACTACTCCTATTCAGGAAACCACGATGCAACATCATAGTGTCTGACACTGATAAGAACGATCCATTAACCTTTAAAGAGACGATGGATGATTCTGAAAATGAGAAATGGTAAGATGCCATGAACCAGGAAATAGAATAATTGTATTTCAATTCCGTCTGGAAACTTATAGATCCAATTGAAGATATCCGGCCCACTAGAAGTAAATTCTCTTTGGTAGAAAAGGGCTATACACAAAGGGAATGAGTCGATTATGAAGAGACATTCTCCCTTGTTGCCTTGTTAAAATCCATTCGTATCCTTTTACCATTGCCGTTAGTTTAGACTATGAAATATGGCAAATGGACTTCAAGAAAGCTTTTCTGAATAGCTCTCTTGAAGAAAGAATCTATATGACGCAACCAGAAGAGTTCGTGAAAAATGGGCAAGATCAGAAAGTATACAAGTTACTTAAATCTATTTATGAATTAAAGCAAGCATCTAGATCTTGAAATCTTATATTTGATGAGATTATTAAATCTTATGGTCTCGAGCAAAATATTGACGAAACTTGTGTTTATAAATACATCAAAGATAAGATAGTGGTTTTCTTAGTTCTTTATGTTGACAATATTCTACTCATTTGAAATGATGTAGAAACTTTGTCAAATATAAAGATGTGGTTAGCTGAGAAATTTGAAATGAAAGATTTGAGAGAGGCAAGTTATGTTCTAGGCATCCAAATCCTAAGGGATAAAAAGAACAATCTCTTAACACTTTCTCAGGCATTTTAAATTGATAAGGTACTGAAGAGATTCTCTATAGAGAATTCCAAGAAAGGTGAATTGCCGACCATACATGGAATTGTCCTCTCCAAGGAGCAATGTCCTAAGACACCTCAAGAGGAAGATGATATGAGAAAGGTTCCTTATACTTCAGGTGTTGGTAGTTTCATATATGCGATGTTGTGTACGAGACCACACATCTGTTATGTAGTCAGAATTGCCAGCCGTTATCAATCGAATCCAGGTTTAGAATATTGGATTACGGTAAAACACATTCTCAAGTATCTTAGGAGAACGAGAAACTATATGCTTGTTTATTCAGGTAAACATTTGAACCCCACTAGATATACTGATTTTGATTTTCAATCAGACAGAGATAGTCGAAAGTTGATTCTGGATCAGTATTCACCCTAGGTGGAGGAGCTATAATTTGGAGAAGTATCAAACAATCCAGCATTGTAGATTCCACTATGGAAGCAGAATATATAAGGGCTTGCTAAGCTGCGAAAGAAGCGGTATGACTCAGAAAGTTCTATACTGATCTAGAAGTGGTTTCAGAAATAGACAAGCCACTGATCCTATACTGTGACAACAGTGGAGGGGTAGCTAATTCTAAAGAATTGAGGAGTCACAAGATGGGCAAGCACATAGAGAGGAAATATCATCTTGTAAAAGAGATCATGCGTCGAGGGGATGTGCTTATTATGAAGATAGCGTCAGATTAGAACCTGGCTAATCATTTTACTAAGACACTTCTTGCGAAGTCACTTGAGGGTCATGTGCGTAACCTAGGGTTGGGAGAGATACCACATTTAGTTTAGGGTAAGTGGGAGATTGTTGGGAGTAATGCCCTTAAAGTATGTGTATTGACATTTTAATAAAAAATTTAATGGAATTACATTTTTCTTATAATTGTTCTTTTATATTATTGTTGAAAATTTTATATATAAATATCTAAAAATTTCATATTGATTAATGAGACTGTGATCTTATATTCGTACGAGAGGATTAAGATCATAGATAATAAATAAAATTGTCAGCAACATATTAAAGTATGAAATCTTTAATGAATGGTTGTTAGTACGATTCAGTTTGCATTATGAATGCATGTGGTCTAGACCCGGATCATTGTTGTGGATAGACATCTTAGTGAATGTACATTATATATAAGATTATATATGACGGGAACGAAGCGAATTAATATTTTTATTAACTTGCCGTTTATCATAAAGATTTAATGCTCATCAATCTGATGATCATATGTAGATCAGTCTGAATCTTGAGTAGTCATGAACTCCTATACATGTCTACTGAACATTTTGATTCACTCATTAAGGTTTGTTTGTAAAATATGTTAGTGACTTTTGTTTTGAAGATTCGGTGATGTGGGTGCCTGAGAACATGATCCTACAAGATTTAGAATCCAAACTTTCCTAACGGATCGTATATTAGTTCCCTAAAGTGTTGATTGTGGAACTGAATGGTTATTGAGCTCAAATTTATAATACGATTATAAATCAACCATTAACTAGTGAATTAATAGTACTTAATGATCAAGAGGTAATTAGAATGGTAAAATGATAATTTTGACCGACTCTAATTTACGAACAAATAATTAGAGACATAACTACGTGAAATGATAATATCAATAGGCTACACGAGAATACTCTATAAATATATTCTACAATCTCTAAGAGTACAATTCCATATTTATAGTGCAGTAATAATTGAACTAATAAATAAAATTATCTAATTAAAGGATTTAATGGATAATCTGGTTTATTGGAGTTTAGGATTATAGGTACATGGTCCTCAAGCCACCTCTGTACTACATAGTTTAGAGTTTGAATATTTCAGGACATGAGAAAATGACTAACTTGCAAAATGAATTATATTTCTGGGGCAAGTACGTAATTATGAGATAATTATGTTTGATTAACTAATTAAATTATTTATATTAATTTTCAGAAATTATATATAAATTATATCAATTAATTTTTTAATTATCAATAAGTGAGACAGTATATCTAATCTATGAAATTAGATAATGTTAAATTATTATTAGATAATAATTCAAAATTTGAATTAACTAAATCTGTTATGTGTGAACTAACAGATAAATTAGTTGATAGTGATAATTGGATAAGTTAATTATTAATTAACTGATATGTGGATATTTATCTGATTAAAATAAATATTTAATGCACAGCAATATCCACTTGCAATCACTGATTGAAAATCAGATATTGACATGAACTATTATAGTGCCACACGACACTGTGATAGTGTCGTGAGGCACTGTGATAGTGTCGTGAGGCACTGTGATAGTGTCGTGAGGCACTGTGTTAGTTCACGGTAACTACAGTGTCATTGGTTTGCGAGGACGCTTGATATAGACTACAAGAGGTATATGAGTCCTATCCATGTATGACTTAGATTTAATATATAAATATATAATGGATTCTGACTGAAAATAGTTTTTATTTTGGAAACCGTGGCGTTTCGTTTATTTTCTTTTATAAAAAAAATTCAATTTTAATAAATTTTTAAAAGTCCCACGCTTCCGCCGCGTTTCCAACAGGTATTTCATCCGATCAAGTGCTTTGTGGAGGAGGTGAAGGTGCATACAAATTTCAATGTGGAGACAACTTTGTCAGAGAAGGTGGTTGCTGACGATGGCGGTGGCTGTCGTAGTCTCAATAGCTTCAGTCGGTGACTCTTTAATGGCTGGCAAGGTGGCTTGACGACAATGGCTTGATGGTGAGATAACTAAAGTAGAGGGGAATCAGAGGAATGAAGAAGTTGTATTTAGGTTTTTTCTATTTTAGTTCTTTGAAATGTCATTTTTTGATACATGGTGATTTTTATTCTATATTGTTAAAGCATGTACTTCAAGTGTTATAGCTGAAGCTCAAAGTCTCACAGATGCCATCGATAAGTAGTGCTCAACTCCCTTCCTGCCAACTTCTAATTTGAAGCGCACCTATCCTACGGAAACTGCATGGATTAGTCTTCATGCATACTGACTTTTCACCTCCATCTCAGTCTCCAGCTAGCTCCCCCTCATTGGTTCAGAAAGCATCGAAAGATCTTAACTAATTTGCCACTTGATTGTCATTTATTGGTTGAGGGAGAATCCTCCTTTGTAACAATCATTGGCAAATGATTGGCCGGATATCCTCTTTTTATTGTTCGTGCGTATGACCTGGAACAATATCTTTATGGTCCCATTCCTGTCCTAAATGAGTTCATTCCTAATCCAAGCTACATATCTTCTAATATTGAGCAAACCGATGTTACCAGTGAAACTCCTTTTTATCCTTAATCCTGCATTTGTCAGTTGGAGAAGAATATACCAGCATCTCACGAGCTAGTTGCTATCATCCATTATCGAGGCCATGTGGTAAGATGCTTAAGCACTCACAAAGTTTGGAGAGCACTTGAACATATATTTGCATCTCAATCCAAGGCCAGAACCTTGCAGCTCAGGTATCAATTAGAAACAATTAAAATGGGTAGTTTAAAGATACATGACTTCATCTTAAGGATGAAGTCCATAACCGATAGCTTGTTTGCTAGTGGTTAATTAATTGAAGATGATGATTTGGTACTTTACATTCTAGGAGGATTAGGCAGCGAATATGATCCTATTGTTGTTCATCTTACTTCTAAAAGTAAATCAGTGTCATTATATGAAGCACAATTCATGCTTCAAAGACATGAAATGTGTTTAGAACAGTAAAATATCCTTGCCCAGATGGAAATCAATCACCCATCTGGCCATATTAATAGTGTCAATTGGAACAATGATAGACACCCCTCTTAACACCAAAACCTAACTAATAATAGAGGATATAGTCCAAATTACAGGGGTAGAGGAAGACATAACTCTATACCTATGTTTCAAATTTGTCGGAGGCCTGACCATTATGCGTTAACCTTCTTCAGCAGGTTTGATCATGAATTTCAAACTCCAACTTCTCAACCAAGGACCAATTCTTCCTTTGTCAACACCTCTCGAGCACCTATAGCCTATCTCTCAGCTCCAGCTTCGTTGAAGACACTGCGTAGTTCATGGACAGTGGAGCAAATACACATGTTACTCTTGATCTCTCCAATCTGTCTCTCAAGGATACCTACAAGGTCAAATGAAAATTAACAGTTGATGATGGTGAGCTTTTACCCATTTCTCATATTGGTAAAGCTGTTATTCAGAGTAATAATCATCATACTACTCTAACCTTGGATGAACTTCTATATGTTCCCTCTGCCACCAAGAACTTGCTTACTGTTTCCAAATTGACTAGTTCTGATCTTATTATCATTACATTTGATTCATCCTATTGCTTTGTGCAGGAGAAGATTACACAGGCAGTTCTTCTGCAGGGTGTCCTTAAAGAAGGCCTTCATCATTTTCCAATGAAGAAGCTTCCCATTCCACCATCCAATCTTACCTTAATTTTTGTTTCTAGTTTTAGCAAACCTAGTTCTTATTTTCTTAGCACTTTAATTAACAAAAATGAAGCCAACTTGTGGCACTTAAGATTAGGGCATCCCTCAGCTTCAGTTTTAAGACTTATATTTAAGCTTGTATCCCGTTTTCCAACTAGTAATGCACACTTTTCCTCCTCCCCTAATACTACAAACCTTTTCAAATTGTTCACTTAGACTTCTGGGGACCCTCCTCTTTACTATCAACACTTGGTTATAGGTATTACATTAGCTTTGTGGATGATTGTACTAGGTATACTTGGATTTTTACACATAAGCTCAAATTTGAAGCCAAAACTATTATTATTCATTTCCTTGCTTATATTGAGAGTCAGTTTAACACTAAACTAAAATTCCTACAAACTGATTGGGGAGGAGAATATAGGTCATTTTTACCTTTACTTACTCAATTAGGAATTACATTTAGACACCATTGTCCACACACTCACAAATAAAATGGTAAAGTAGAGAGGAAATATGGGGACATTGTTGAGAAGGGTATTTACATTGCTTGCCCATGCACAACTTCCCCTTTCCTTTTGGTGGGAGTCCTTTCATACTGCCACCCATCTCATTAACTTACTGCCTACACCAACCCTTCAAAACAAATATGCTCATGAGTTGTTATTTTTCACTCAACTCCTAATTACTCCATGCTTATGATGTTTGGTTGTTCATGTTTCCCTTTAATTAGGCCTTATCATAATCATAAATTTAATTTTCATTCTCTAAAATGTGTTTTCTTAGGTCACAATAGCTCTCATAAAGGGTATAAGTGCTTAGGTCCTTCCATAGAGAGGGTTTATATCTTAAAAGTGTTACGTTTAATGAGACTGAGTTCCTTTACTTAACACTGAAAACCAGAAACTCATGCTCCTCTTCACAACCTACTGTCTTACTTCCTAGTTTTACTTATTCTCACTCACTGGATCTTAGTACAAGCTCATCTTTAGCACTAACAAGAAGGTGTCCTTCTCATTCTTGTCCTTCACAACAACATGGTAATGACTCTAATGTTCCCTTAAAGGTATTTCTCCTACATCTTCTTTTTCTTCCATACACTCTTATACTATTTCACCTATTCCAGTTCCCTTTATCACTTCACCAAGTGCCTTACCACCTATCCCAGCCCCCTACCATTATCACCTCATCTTCCTCCTATTACCTCTATCTAGCCTACTCATCCAATGATTACAAGATCCAAATCAGGCATTGTCAAACCCAAAGTCTTTTCCATTTGTAAAACCGCCATCTTAGAACCCATTTCTACTCAAGATGCCTTGCTCAACCAGCTTGGAAAGTAGTAATGTAGGCTGAGTTTACTACATTGGTTTAACAACAATACCCAGAATCTTGTTCCCCTCCTATGGATATGCCATTGGTTAAGAACATGTGGGTTTTTAGGATCAAATTCAACTCTGATGGGACTATAAACAAGCACAATGCTCACATGGTTGCTAAGGGGGTTCAATAAACCCCTGGCATTAACTTCTTTGAATCCTATAGCCCTACTATCAAATCATGTGCCATTAGGGTTATTTTCATCTTGGTTGTCACCTATGGTTGTGATATTCAGTAGCTAGACATCAATAATGCATTCCTTCATGGAGACCTGCAAGAAACAGTATATATGGAATAACTTGCTAGCTTTGTTCGCTCCAAGTTTCCACACTTTGTTTGCAAGCTTAATAAAGCTCTCTATGACCTTAAGCAATCCCCCAAAGCTTGGTTCCACAAGCTCAAAGCATCCTTAACCTCTTATGGCTCCAGAAACTCCATCTCAGATTCTTCTATTTTTCTTCAAAGGTCAGGCATGATATTATCACCGGACAAATCTATGTTCATGACATATTGATTACAAGTTCTTCTCAACTCATTCAACAGTTAACCGTCATCTCAACTCCAATTTTTCTCTCAAAGCACTGGGGTCTCTTAAGTATTTATTGGGTTTTGAAGCTTATCGAGATTCTTCAGGGTTGTTTCTTACGTAAACCAAATACATTCAAGATCTTCTCATTCAAGTAAACATGGTAGATCACAAAAGTAGTCCAATTCCGCTATGTCCTTCTCACAAGCTTACTTTTCAAATCTCTTCTTTCTCTGACCCCACACTTTGCAAGAGCGTTTGAGGGTTTACAGTACTTAACCATGACTTGCCAAGACATAGCCTTTGTTGTTAACAAATTAAGTCAATTCATGGCTGCTCTCACTCTTGATCACTGGAAATCTTGCAAGCGTATTCTTCGATATCTTTAGGGCACTCCTACTCTTGGACTTCATTTTAAACCAGTTTCCATACTCACACTTGAGACCTACTCGGATGCTGACTGTGCTGACTCCATTGGCGATCACAATTCAACTAGTGGTTCATGTTTATTTCTTGGAACTAATCTTATTCACTGGAGCTCTCGTAAGCAGAGTTGTAGCATGGTCCAGCATTGAATCTGAGTATAGAGCCCTTGCCTCTACAACAACTAACATTATTTGGCTCTTATATGTGTTTAGGAAACTTGGCATCACAATTACACGCGCGCATGTTCTTTGGTGTGACAATCAAAGTGCCACAACCCTTGCCTTGAAATTGATGTTCACTTCATTCGGGGGATGGTTCTTGCCAAGGAATTAGATATTCACTTTGTTCCCATTGCTTCTCAGCTCGCAGACATCTTGACCAAAGCTCTTCATCCTTCTCACTTCATTGCTCTTCACAGTAAGCTTCATGTGGAGTCCTCCCCAGTACGCTTGAGGGGGAATATTAAAGCATATATTGTAAGTGCCATAGCTGAAGCTTAGAGTCTCACGTATGCCATCGATAAGAAGTGCTCAACTCCCTTCTTGCCAGCTTCTAATTTGAAGCACACCTATCCTAACTTGAATGGATAAAGTCTTCATGCATACTGACGTTTCAACTCAATCTCAGTCTCTAACTAGCTCCTCCTCATTGGCTTAGGAAGCATATAAAGATCTTAACTAATTTGTCACATGGTCGTCGTTCATTGGCTGAGGGAGAATCCTCCTTTTGTAACAATCATTGGAAAATGGTTGGCTAGATATTATCTTCCAATCATTTTCCAACCATAAGGATTGTTCAATTCTTCTATATATAGTCTGTTTTCCCTTTTCTGTAATTTTGGAAAATTAATAAAATATACTGAAATTCTTCTTCTTTGATAAGTCTCTATTTTCCCTTGTTTCACTAACTTATATAAGTTACTTGAGTCCATAAACAAACAACAGTTGTATGAATCAATCCCCACAGAGTTTCCAACGGTACAATATTGTAAGTTAAGAAGTTTTACACGACCAACGATGAAGTTTGAATAAGTTTGAATATATGACTTAAGAAACAAACCAAATTTCATATGACCCAACCCTTCAGTTGAACAAGAATCATATCCTTTATGCTGACACATGTACAAATTCATTTTCCCATAATAAACTTACCAAAATTTGTTGAGGTCATCTCACAACTGTATGAAAAAAGTTAATTATTAGTTTATAAGTATGAGAAAAAACCTCATATTGAGCTACCTATTGAGCTTGAGAATTTCTAATATCACCCAAATCCGACCTAGGTTACCAAATTGATCCGTTCATTCCTAGCCATATTTACTCCACACTTTCTACTGGGAGGAATATATCTGATTCTTCTATGCTGGAACTATACAAATACATGGTAGAATCATTAGTATCGAAATGTTATGCACAATGCTCCTCCTCCGCGATTGGATAAGCTGTGAATTATAGTTAAACCCCACTTTTCTTTCTCTTTGTTATTCATTTTTGGGTAGAAATTGAATTTTGGGGTTTTTTAACATAAAGGCATGTTGTAAATCAAGAATTGTACATGAAATCATATTTAACAAGTACACAAATAGCTTAGTCTATGTAAACAGACTGTTTACTAAGTAAACATATTCTTTAATCCATATAAAAAGATTGTTGAGTACGTTTCAAGAAGAAGATCGCAAAAAAGATTCTCGCCGTCTGTAACCATCAAAATTGCTACCTTGAGCCACCATCTACAACCAGTGAGACCTGAATCATGAGCACCATTGCCTGCAACCACCTCAACCCCCACCCATGAGTATCGGGTTTTAAAATCCTTATGTTTACCAAGAAAAAATATAAGGACATAAAAGTAAAACAACTTTTTAAGTTAATACTTTCCTAAACAGTGGGTCATTTTCACAGCTAAGATTTTAGGTGGGTTATCTTTACAGCTAAAACATAAAAGCGACTATTTAGTATGATTTTCAATTAATTTATTCTCATCAAATTGATAAGACTGATTGTGCTCATGTTAATTTCTTTACACCACTTGAGATGGCTTACTAACATGACACATGAGTGTCCACACACATAT
The DNA here is from genome assembly GCA_003255025.1 of Datisca glomerata. NCBI lineage: Eukaryota > Viridiplantae > Streptophyta > Magnoliopsida > Cucurbitales > Datiscaceae > Datisca > Datisca glomerata. Next base: position 476,064 of record QANY01004819.1, on the reverse strand, counting down.
ATATATATTCTCTTAAGTTTGTAAAGATCACCGTGTGGTAGATTACTAATTGGATCGGTGGATGTTTCTGTATTATTTATTAGACGAATTATATACCATTGGCTTACAAAGTCAGGAATTCGACGCACTTTACTGAATCCAATTTGGACTTTCCGAGAAGGAGTTATGGCGTTTTTCTTTTCGGGTTTCTTTTGAAGTTTCTAGGAGGAATTAGTTAACCAATAAACTTTGTAATAAGTCATTAGTATTGATTACTTTAAGTCTTGAAACTAGAAGAATTATCACTTTGGCAATTGCCTATACTTAGATTGATGTTCCAATTCACTAATAAATAAACTAGCAATGTAAGCCCTTGACAATCAGGTTGAGTTTTAAAAACAAATATTCTGAGAGGTATATTCCTTCTCTTAACAAAACTGTTTATCTCTTTGGTGTATTCTTTTTAGTGTTGAGTTCAACTCTATCTTTTTGGTGGACTCCTTAGAGTGGTGAGTTCTTAAGCCATATCTATCCATTATTCTACTCCTTTGTGCGGTGACATATGTATCCCTTTGGTGTTCTAGTTGGGTGTTAAGCTTGTTAATCTTTCCCATTATTCCATAATTTCTATTCCCTCATTTTCATCAGGTATCCAATTGATATCATAGCCCTTGGTTGACAAGGTAGGTCGTCATCGTGCTCAAAATGTTCAAGAGCAACCTGCTCGTGAAAGAGATCTTTGTGATACTCAAATTGATGAAATAAGAAGATAAGGGCAACAACATTTTGAGCAGCTTGAGCCTTTTCAACGTGATACTAGAAGTCATAACTCTAAGGTAGAAGGTTCTTCATATGAAGAAGATCATGTCAATTCTTTTTGAATTGCATGAAGTAAACTTTTAAGCGTTAAATCTCTCGCTCCTTCCATCTTTGTCAGAGAGAATCATGATTTCCATCGAGAATTTATTATCAAAGTTGAAATTTGAGAGTTCAAAGGAAGAATGCAGCCTGATAATTCCTTGATTGGCTCCATACTGTGAAAGAATTTTTTATTTTAAAGAAGTATTTGATCTAGTTAAATTCGTTGCCTGAAGATATGAAATCATAACTCTTTATGGTGGGAAAATCTCAATAAATATCGGGATCATGAAGGTGAACGGAGGATCATGTCATGAGAGAAAATGGAAAGGGAACTCAAGAGAAAATATCTTACCAAAAACTACAGGCAAAATATTTTTCTCAAATTTCACTATTTAGGCAAAAAGAGTTATCGGTTGAAGAGTACATTTCTCAGTTTGATTTTCTCATGATGAAGTGTGATCTTGTTGAACCTGAGGAGCAGACTATCACTCGTTATCTTGGAGGAATAGGGCCTGAGATTGGTAATTATGTTCAATTGCAGTCATATTGGCATTATAATGATGTACATAAGCATGCTTTTAAAATAGAAAAGCAATAAAAGAGGCTCTTGACTTTCAGTCTTTCACTTGAGATAATTCTTCTACTGGAGGTAACGCCTCTACTTCTAAGACTGGTCAATCTTGAAAGTCTAGTTCAAAATTCATTCCTAAGTAAGAAACATGAGCTAGTTTGAAGTATCCTTTGAATACTCCTACTGGTGGTACTCGTCAATGCTTTAAATTTCAAAGTTATGGCCATATTGCTTCTAAATGTCCCAATCGTACGACTATGACTCTGATCGAAGAGGAAAATGGTTACGAGTAAGTTAAGGAGCCTCCAACAGACCCAGTTGCTCAAATAGATGATGAAGAAGTCACTTATGCAGATCAAGGTGAATCTCTTGTTATTCGAAGAAACTTGAGTGTTGTACATGAAGAATTTATAAGCTAACTGGCTTCTAAAGAACATCTTCCATACTAAATGCACGTCTCAGGGCAAGGTGTAGGACATGATAATTGATGGAGGCAGCTTTGACAATGTAATATCTCCACATATGGTTGATAAGTTAAATCTAAAAACCGAGAAGCATCCTCATCCTTACAAGCTTTCATGGATTCAAAAAGACAATGGGACCAAGGTAAATAAACATTATCTTGTATCGTTTTCCATTGGCAAGAATTATAAAGATGAAGTTTTGTGTGATGTTGTTCCTACGGATGCCTTTCACTTACTTCTTAGTCGTTGTCCCTGATAATATGATAAAAGGCCATGCATGATGGGTACAAAAACACTTATACTTTGAAACATATCAATAGTCAACAAAAACTTAGTAGGTGACACGTGGTTGAGTTTCTTCAAGCTTGTCAAGCATAAGGCAGGTGTTCAAAACATTTTGGCTTATGCGTTAAGCAGAAAATATTCCTTGCTAACTCAGATGCAAGTTAAAGTTCTGGGGTTTGAGATTGTGAAAGAGCTTTACAAAGATGATCCTTATTTTGCTACAATCTGGGAAAGTTAAAACAATGGTTTCTAAGACCAGTTCCTAGTACACGATGGTCATCTCTTAAGGCAAATCTTCTTTGTGCCCTACAATGCTCTCTCAAGGAGTCGATTATCATAGAAGCTCGTGACAGTAGTCTCGGAGGATATTTTTAGGCGAGATAAGACTTTAACCTTCATGCAGGAGAATTTTTAATGGCCAAAAATTGAAAGAGAGCCAGAAGGTATGTTGTACGCCAGAAGGTATTTTTAATGGCCAAAAGCCATAATCTAAATATTGGCTTGTATACTCCACTTCCAATTGCCAATGCTCTGTGGAAGGATGTTAGTTTTTTTTGTAGTTGATTTGCCTAGAACTCAGAGGAACACAAATACTTAATCATGGTACTTCTCAAATCGCAAATTTATACTTTCAAGAGATTGTAAAACTGCACGACATTCCTAAAACCATTGTTTCTATTTAAAATTCAAAGGTTTTGAGTCATTTTTACCGCACTCTTTGGAGGAAATTGGGGACTAATCTTCATTTTAGATCTTCTAATCATCCCCAAACTGATGGTCAGACTAAATTTGGTCAATCAAATTTTGGGAAATCTCATTAAGGAATTATGTGGAAAAGAATTTATGAAAGTCGGATCTTATTTTGACTCAGATATAGTTTGCATACAATGGCTCAACTAGTTAAACTACGAGTCGTAGCACATTTGAAGTTGTTTATGGTCAGAATCCTATTAGTTCTTTAGACTTGACTCTGTTGTCAACTACTATACATTTTACTAGAGATGCTGATGAAAGAGCAAAATTTGTTACGAAGTTACATGGCAAGTTCGTGAGAAGACTGTTAAACAAATTCAATATGAAGAGTGTCAACAAGCATAGAAACCATTTTGAATTTAAAGGAAGTATTTTGAATACAGCAAATTAACATGTATTCTAATCATTAGGGAATAAACTAATAAATTTCCCAGAGGCAAGTAAGCAAAACTTTATCCAAGAGTTAGTGGTCCCTTCAAAGTCCTTAGTGGGTCGTTTGGTACTGGTTAAGTAAGAATGCTGGAAAAATTAAGTTGCTAGAAAAATTTAAGTCGTAAAGTTAGATGATAAGATATTAATATTATAATGTTTGGTAATACATAGTTAAGTGAAAAGTTATTGGAAAATATGATTTCGTTGTTTGGTATGTAGAATACTTGGATAAAGTAGTGTTGGAAAGTTTGATAAAGTTATTGAAAAAGATATATAAATTATATTGACGTAATAAGATTATTTACTGTTTATAGTTTCTTTTTTATGAATTTTTAGTTTGTTGTCAATGATTANAATAAAATTTCTCTTAATACGCCAAAAACTAAAATAATTTTTTACTTACAGCGTACAAATAAATTCAATAACAATTGTTCAAAATTACATAGTAAAATTGTATACAGATTCTCTATTAGCAACTACAAAAAGATCTTAATAATTCATGTTGTGTTTGATTAAATTTTCTCTAATATCGTAAATTAATTATCATACAATTTTCCTCTTTTATTTATAAAAATAAATCTGATATAAATAACCGTCATTTATATTAACACATTAAAATATTTAATAATATATAACAATTTTCCCGTTACATGTATTTTTCTTCAGTAGATATGTATACCATGGTTATCAATATCCTTCCACTCTGGTAGGAATGGGTAAAATATTTTAGTTCTGTCACATGAAGAAAACAAAACAATGATATAATTTTTTTTTTATATTTTGGTTAAATATAATCTAAAATTAAATATAAATGATTGAGGGACACCCCTCATTCATGGTTTCGTCCCACGAGTCCGGTCCTAAACATAAAAAATGAGACGTGATAAAAAATTCAATTATATTTTCCTTTATAAATTTAGTATTTTTTAAATATTGATAATTTATGAATAATATTTATTTTAGTGAAGAAACTAATTTTAATTCCAAAAAAATAGTTGATATTATTAACATGTATTCTAATCATTTAGATTTTTTAATTTTATATATATGAAGAGTTTATCTATCATAATTCAAACATAATATTTTATTTCATTCATTCCAATTAATGTGCATATCATAATCTCATGAGACGACCCCAAGATGAATTGACGGACGAGTCGGAAGGGATGACAAATCTCAAAAATCGGTATTAGGACCATATCGGTTCCACCAAGATCGAGATATTTTACGACACTTTGTGAGGTTTTGGTCTTGAAGAAAATAAAATATCAAAATCAAGTATGAATAATTGAAACAAATAATGGTATTTTTATGGAGATTTAGGAAAGTATAATTTATTTTAAAAAATGTGTAGATGTGTTGTATGATGGAAAGTTATTTGGTAGAGTAGATTTTTGTGGGAAAGTGATAGGGAAAGAAGTAATGTGAGATTGTTATTTTATTAGGCTAAATAACTTTACCATGACAAATTAAAATACTTGTAAAAAGCATGAGAAAGTGCTGGAAAATAAGTTTACCACGAATTTTACCACGCGAAAAGCCAGAAACAAACGGCCCCTTAGTATAATGGTCCAAACACACTAAGGTCGAGTTGTCAAATACTTTTAGAGGCCGTTTGGTATGAGTTAAGTAAGAATGTTGAGAAAGTTAAGTTGTTCGGAATGTTTAAGTGGTAAAGATAGATGGCATGATATTAAGATTATCATGTTTGGTAACTCATGGTTAAGTGAAAAATGTTATTGGAAAGTATGATTTTCTTATTTGGTATGTAGGATACTTGGGTAAAATTGTGTGGAAAAGTTTGATAAAACTGTTGAAAAAATTATATAAATTATATTAAAGTAATAAAAATATTTATTATTTATAGTTTTTTTTATGAACTTTTAATTTGTTGTCAATGATTATTTATAAATTCTAATACACATTATATATATATCTAATTAATTAACTATTTTATTAACCCATCAATAAAATTAAATCAACTATTTTCTCTTACTACTCCAAAAATTAAAATAATTTTTTTACTTACACCGCACAAATAAATTCAACGATAAATTATTCAAAATTACATAGCAGAATTGTATACAGATTCTCTATTAGAAACTACTAAAAAATCTTAATAATTCATGTCTTGTTTGGTAATATTTTCTCTTATATCGTAAATTAATTATCATACAATTTTCCTCTTTTATATATAAAAATAATTCTGATATAAATAACCATCATTTATATTAACATATTAAAATATTAAATAATATATAACAGTTTTTCCGTTACATATATTTATTTTCAGTAGATATGTATTCCATGGTTATCAATATCTTTCTATTCCAACATGAACATGTAAAATATTTTAGTTCTACCACGGGAACAAAATAGAATATCCCACGGGTCTGGTCCTCCACCCAAAAAATAAGACGTGATAAACAATCCAATTATATTCTCCTTTATAAATTTAGTATTTTTTAAATATTGATAGTTTTTAATAATTTATTTTGAGGAAGAAACTAATTATAATTTCAACAAAATATGTGATATTATTAACATATATTCCAATCATTTAGATTTTATATTTTGCATATATGAAGAGTTTATTTATCCTTAATTTAAGCTTAATATTTTATTTCATTCATTCCAATTAACGTGCATATCTTAATCTCATGATACGACCCTGAGACGAGTTGACGAACGAGCTATAAGGGACAAAAAAATCTCAAAATTCAGTATCAGGACTGTTTCGTTCCACCAGGGTCGGGATATTTTATGATACTTTTGTGAGGCTTTGGTCTTAAAGAAAATAAAATATCAAAATCAAATAGGATAATTGAAATAAATAATGGTATTTTTATGGGGATTTGAGAAAGTAAATGTTATTTTGAAAAATGTGTGGATGTGTTATAAGATGAGAAAGTTATTTGGTAAAGTAGATTTTGTGAGATTATTATTTTACCAGGCTAAATAATTTTACCATGACAAATGAGAATACTTATAACAAACATGAAAAAGTGTTGAGAAATAAGTTTACCACGAACTTTATCACACGAAAAGTCAAAAACAAACGGCCCTTTAGTGTTGCTAATTTGTCGTTCTATCCTGAAGAAAATTTTGGTACAACATCATGGACGTCTTTCTCAACCAAGAGAGATTGTACACTGGAGTAGTCTTTTAGATGTCATTAAATACGTGTGGCAGATTACGAACTGGTTTGATAGACATTTCTTAGATGAATTATATACCATTGGAAATCTAATTGAGTAAGGATTCTAAATCGCTTTATGGAATTCAATTTAGAATTTTCTAGAATGAATTATGATTGTTTTATCCAGACTGTTCAGATGGACCATTGGGTTCGGGATTTCCTAAAGTTTCTCTATTTTTTGTGTTTCTTGTTGAAGTTTTTAAGAGGAAATTGTTAAACAATAAACTTTATAATCTACAAGTCAATGGTTTGCATTAATTTTAGTCTTGAAACTAGAAGGATTAGCACTTTGGAAATTGTCTATACTTGGAGAGATGTTCCAAGTCTTCACTATCAATAACCTAGCAAAGTAAGCCTTTGACAATCAAGTTAAAATTTAAATACAAATCTTTTTAGAGGTGTATTCCTTCTCTTATTAAACTTATATATATATCTCTTTGATGGATTCATTTGAGTGGTGAAATCAACTATGTATCTCTTCGGTGAACTCTTTAGAGTTGTGAGTTCGTAAGCCATGTATCCCTTATTCTACTAATTTGGAAGGTGACACATGTATTACTTTGGTGTTCTTCTTAGTTGGTGAGCTTCTTAATCCTTCTTAGGGTTTCAATAGCGGTAAAAAAACACTATCATAAGGTTTCGATTGTGTTTTTGAAAATGTGATGTATACTGACGTTATTAACAGTTTGCTACCTGTGATAGCATTTTTTAAACGCTATGAAAACCCTACGATTTTGCATTTTTTTAATGCTGTCAAAAGCTTTTTATAGCATTTTTTAAACGATATCAAATCCTTTTGATAGCATTTAAAAAGCCTTTCATAGCATTTAAAAAAACAAAAAACCCTCGTAAGGCTTTGTAAATGCTGTAGCAGGTCTTTAATAGCGTTTTATAAATGCTATCGTAGGTATTTCATAGTCTTTTATAAATGCTCGTAGGCCTTTCATAGAATTTTTCATTACTTATTATTTTGTTAATGTTATAAATATTTTTATAACTTTTTCTTATTACTTATACTTACAATTGAATAAATATAAAAAATAAATAACTTTCAGAAAATATCGCGAAATAACAAAATCACATATCATTTTATTTAATTAGTCAAAATTGTTACATACTAATTGTTTATTAGAAATCACATCTCAAAATGATAATTACATATCGACTTTTATGCACAGCAAGCAGAAGTAATTTATAAAAAAAACTAAAATATATTGTAAATTCACATTTAGATACTGAAGGTGGAAGTACCCTAGAAGGTCCACTTGGTGGTTTTCCTTGGTGAGAAGGTGGTGGCGCAGGTAACTGTCTTGGTGATACTTCAGGACAAGATCGAAGTATTGTACCAAAGCATCTATGATCCATTCAGATGAAGGAGCAAGCCTCCTATTCCAAATAGTACAATCTAAATAATCAACATCTAAGAAATGACTCATTAGATAAGGAAGTTAAGAACTAGACTTATAACATGCCATGATATAGTATAGTCGTTGGAGGAGAGCAACCAAATTCTGATATTTAACTGCAAACCAAGTTTATTATCTTCTGTCTCAAAATGCAACATTTAACAAGCAACCAAGTTCATTAAAATAATATCTTTTAAGACCATAACAAAGCTTAAGTGACAGAGAAGGTTCATAGCTACACTAAATATTTTAAATCCATCCATTCACTCACCCCCATAGGAGAAGAAAAAGAATAGATTAAATATGAATTGCATGGAAGTATAAGGATTACATTGAAAAATACATACCATGTAATAGGATACTCAGGAACTTTAGGATATTTGATACTAAATCTACTACCAAAGTTTAGAGTTGAGCAAGTAGTTCACTCCTTGTGCATTAGTTTATGGAAGAATGATAGTCAAATAAGAAAATTAAATAAGCAAGAAAATGTATATAGAATTAACATCACAGTAACATGCAGTTACATATGTTTGGCACAAGCTTATAAGAACTACACTAAATACTTAACTTAGCATATGGAAAATTTCATCAACCCTCCCCCCCCCCCCCCCCCCCCC